>OY744537.1:93234726-93252226 GCA_963556195.1 Sepiola atlantica | reverse complement strand
ATATACTACTAGTATATATATATATATATATATATATATATATATATATATATATATATATATATATATATATATATATATATATATATATATATATATATATATATTGTTGGAAGGCGATGACAATGCGTTATTTAGGTAACACCGGCGGTCCGTTAAATTGTAAACAGTAATAACAATATTGAGAAATCAATCATTTTGAAATAATTTATTTACCATGTGTTATATTTTAACCGTGATGGTAGGGTTTATGTGTTCCTTTTTAAATTTTCAGAAATTAAAATATATCCACTTGTCAGAGTGTATTTTTCATTGCCGATAGCCGGGGCCGGAAATTACGGGAGTTTTTGTGACAGGTTCGCAGAAATCTTTTTTTCAATTTTTTGTGACTGTATTAGGTGTGTTACAAAGTTAAATATTGTTACATTATTGTATCAGTGATGATTATTATCATTATGTGTCGTGTTTTGGAGCGTTCTGTTTAATTGTTCATAGTGGGCCATGTGTGTGATATTTGATGTGGCATGCGTCTGATGGAGAAGGGGAGGTAACTTGTATGGATTAAGTTGTGCTCGTTGGAGTTATATCCCTTGAAAGTGTTAACTAATTTGACTCATCTCATTAATTAATTTATTTCCTTCTATTTTTGTTTTATTTTGTTTATTTAACATTATTTTTTAAACGGTTATGTATCGTTATCGACTAGGAGTTAGTGTATTCTTGGTGTGGGGGGTTGCTATTTGAATAGTATAATAGTGTTATTGGTTTAATTAATAAGTGTGATTCGTCTAAGTCAGGGGCGGGCAACCTCCGGCCCGCGGGCCACATCCGGCCTGCGAAGGCTTAGCGTCCGGCCCACCACCCTGCTATGCTTTATTATTGCAATCCGGCCCACGGACCTCCCAGTAAAACTCATATCATTTTGTGACATAGACATAAAAGTAGGTTTCAATTAAGATTTACAGTGGGATGAAAATGTATGAATATCAGTGAGCGATGATGCATGTATATTTCATTTTTCTTTAACTATTAATTTCAAATCCTTGGCCTTAGATAAAAATAGAAAAAGAGAAAGAGAGAGGCAAAGAGAAAACGCGAGACGAGGAAAGGCATGAAACATAGAACCTATGTGAGGTGTGTCAAAACGAATGCTGGATCAACTTGCTACTTCCCCCGTCATTATTTTTTATGATTCCAAAATTGCTCTTCGTCGGCGTCTTTTATAACATCACATACAGAAGTCTCTTGAGAAAAAATATCAGATTTGTAGAGTGTTCAATACAATTTTGTACAATTTATTTATGTAAACAAAATATAGTCATTCTGAGATTTCGTTTTTTACTCCGGCCCGCGATCTCCTTCCAAAAGTCTCATCTGGCCCTCACTCTAAAAAGGTTGCCCACCCCTGGTCTAAGTGCAGGAACAGACGCAGAATAGACAGGTGTGGCAGCTCGTAGGGACATGGGGTTCGTTAGTTAGACTCTTATAATATATATGTATATATATGTGCACACACTTTTTTAATTTTTTTATTTTGTATAGTTTTGCTGTATGTATTATTTTTTTATTAGATTTTACCATGTGTAGTGTTATATCTACATATTTTGCCTCATAAAGAATAAAAAGGAGAGATGGGGACTTGTTGGCACATGTTCCTCTACATTAAAAAAAACCCTAAAAAATAAGGTTCAATTCGCCAAGAGCGAACACACATTACCAGATATGGTGTAGACAGTTAGACACGAGATCCAAGAGATCAGCCCACGCAGTTTGCGGGGGGGGGGGGGGGGGTAGGTCAACTCATCAGATTGCAGAAAAGCCTGTTGCTAGGCAGGAAAGGCCCGAGAGAAATAGCAGGAAAAAAATGCTGAACAAGAAAACAGGGGACATTCAGATTTCAGGAGCGGTGGAGTGAAGTCGTGTCAAGATTGTGTGCCCACCCAGCATTTCATGTACCCATCATTTATTTCATTTACTTTCTCTCTGAACATTTTTCCTATGATCTTCGGCACTTGGTTGTGTCACCATGTTTACCTATCTAGTCCTAGTGGACAATGTGACAAAATGTGTTTCACTGTTGCTTTTTTCCCGCACTTACATTGATCATCCTGGCTCTGCCCCCATCATGTTAAATTTGTTGGTACATCATAAGTCGATTTTATCAAGAATAATAACCTCGTCATCTCCCATGCCCAGATCTCTTTCCAACTAATCTTCCTCTCTACAACTCCCATTATAAACGCTGTCCTTGTACCCTACTCTGTACCAGCTTTACTTTCCGTTCTTCATTCATACTCTTCCGCATTTCATTCACAACGGCTTTTACTTGCATAAAATCGTTAGAACCTCTTGCTCCAAATCCTTCCTGGTTTATTTACACTGATCCGATGATATCTCTATGTTCTAGTTGGCTGATAGCTTTATCGACAGCATGTTCTACATTCCATTTTTTTCCTGTCCGAACTTCCAGTGAATCTTCCCTGATCTTTCCATCTTTAGAATATCGACCTGGCTATCACCATCCTAACGTTTCCAGCTTTATTTTCTTCCACTATTGATGCAGAAGGTAGCTTAAGTGCTGATGTTGTTAGCATTTGCGGTAGTCCTAGCCATTTTCGGATATAATAGTTGCATCATTGTTCAATTCTTTCAACTCTTGAAAAGGGATAATCCTAGGTGGAATGAGAGAGAAATTTGATGTCCATTATAGAAACCATGAAAAACGTCAACATAAGATCAGAAAATTAGATGCAACGAAAGAGCAATAGTCAGCACTAGATCAAATATTGGCAACTCCAGAGTGGAGTGGCGCCATCATACCAGTGTTATTAGTCGAGAATAAGGTGGAGTGAAGTCGTGTCAAGATTTTGTGCCCACCCAGCACTTCAAAGCAAGACGATATATCCCAGCATACAAGGAAGAGTGGAAGGCAATTTTTGTCGGCTAAGAAAAATACAGCAAGTATCTTACCGTTGTCAATCGGGCATCTTAAAGAAAAACCCATCCGACAAAGTTTACAAGATTACCTAAGCTCGCCACATAACACAAAACTATCCGCGAAAGGACGGACTTCAGGATCTAAAATTCTATAGTAATATCCTTCATGGTGTTTCTCGTGATCGTAGTTGGAACTAGAACAGTAGTGTGTCTTAGGGATTTCATGGTGTTGGTGCTTTTTTTTTTATAAGGATCTGATTTCTTTTTCAAGCATCAGCATTTGCAAGCTTGTGTGTACAAAAAGGGAGTCAAGTAAGAGTATGTTCGCCCTGCCTTAGAATGGTGCATGCAGTTTTCATTCCTGTTGGACCTGAACCCGGTTAAGCTCTCCACTTAGTAAGTTGAGTGAATGAGTTCTGTCCCCACTGTTTTTAGGATTTCTTCCAAGATGCCCACTCTCCAGGTTTCTTTTTTACTTTGACCTCTCTAATTGTTTCACATCCTAGGGAATTCAACAAATGTGGGTACAATTTGTGAGCTTGTATCTACAAAAAGGAGTCAAGTATGAGTACGTGTTCTCTGTCTGAGCATGGCACACATGGTTTGTCAGTCCTGTTTGATCCCAGCCCAGTTAAGTTAACCTCTTAGCAAGTTGAGTGAATCAGTCCCATCCCCACATTTTTTTGTAATAGAATTCCTCCAAGATGTTCACTAACCACCTTTATTTTGACCCTGGCCTCCCCAACTGTTTCTTCTCTTGAAAGGACATCACTCACTCCCAAGCTCCAACCCCATTTCATTTCCTCCCACTTAATATTCTACTTCTATTTAAAGATCGACTCGCTTTTTTTCGGTTCTAAACAAACCTAAAATCAGTTTGAAGTCTATTTTTTAGAAAGGGTTGGGAGGATCTTACTAACAAGTTTTTCGTTTTTGTTGTCTCACTCCTCATTTTATTGGTCCCCTGATTTAAAAAAAATTGGGAGACCTATGTTTTGAGGCATTTCCGTCCGTGTGTGTGTCCGTCCGGATTTTTCTCCGCAACCATCCATTGAATTTCTCTGAAATTTTGCATGAAGTTGTAACTTTTGTCAGGTAAGAAAGTGACATTCTCCGATTTTTGAAAGAAAATCTGGTTAACCCTCCAGGGGGTCAAAAGGCCCCGAAATGGCCAAAAATGACATTTTCTTCCCCATAACTTTTCATCCATCCATTCAATTTCTCTAAAACTTGACCAAAATGTGTAGGCAATTGTTCCTAATAGAAACTAAGTATCGCTGACCTTGGAAAAAATCCGGTTCGCGCCCCCAGGGGATCACAGTACCCCTAAAATGGCAAAAAATGACCCTTTTTCTCCCATAACGTTTGATCCATACATTCAATTTTTCTGAAATTTCTCTGAAATTTTGCATGAAGTTGTAACTTTGGTCAGGTTAGAAAGTGACATTCTCCGATTTTTTTAAAAAATCTGGTTATCCCCCCCAGAGGGTCAAAAGGCTTGAAATGGCCGAAAATTACATTTTTTGCCCCATAACCTTTCATCCGTCTATTCAATTTCTCTGAAACTTGGCCAAAATGTAGAGGCAATTGTTCTGGATATAAAATGAGCATCCTTGACATCAGAAAAATTTTTGTTCGCGCCCCCAGGGGGTCATAAATGCCCCAAATTTCCCAAATTTATTGCATTTTACACTCGTCACATACAAAGGGGGACCACGCATGCGCGGCTTGTTCTAATTAATTTCTCTCCATGAATACAATTAAATTCCAAGAATTAAGGATAGCTTAAGTAGAACTAGTGACGTTTGAAAAAAAAACAAAAAAAAAACAACAACAACAACAACAACAATAACAACGTGGAGACGTGGTTGAAATTTTGCCTTTGGCCCTAAATCTTTCATGTGTGACTCCAAGCGCTATACACCAGTACACCACTTCAGCTAGCGGTCCAAACCATGTGAGAAGGTGGTGTTGATAAGCCACCACACTAGGCATATGAGTTTCATGGTGAAACCACCGACCGAAACCTCTGTTCGAGAACTTGATGGCGACCCACTTCTTAATCCATGGTGATCGGTCTGTAACTCCACCGGAGACTTCTCCATTTACATATTCCTTCCTAAATGTTAGTCGTTTGGCTTCAGGTAAGCGACCTGTCTCTGTAAAATATTCTTGCTACAAAATTAGTCAAACGTATGCCAAATTCAAATTCAAGTCAGTGAGATTTGCAAACAACGGGCAGAAGCTGGGGGGACGCTGCAGATCTGGCTACAGACGAAATGCAATGGATCATTTTGACTATCACTGCGTCGCAGGACGAGGGATGTCCTAAGTCTAATAAAGTAAGCCCCTATGGTCAATGTGGTATTGTGTTGACTGCTAATGAGTCTAGTCAAGAGTAGGATAGACAGAGGTTGACAAGCGACCCCCCTATACACACACTCCCCATACTTTTGATGGTCGTGTGTCTAATTTGTTAAAATGTATCTTTATATTTTTTAAAGAATAATTAAAAATATTTATTCTGTCATTAGTCAGAAGAGGAGAAATCCTTCTTGACTGAGGCAATTTAAATTTTTGTCCCATCCAGAGCCCCTTTTGGGGGGAGCTGGATATCCTTCACATAAAAAACCGAACTTTGCCCTCGTGGCAAATTCATGACATTGTACCTAATTATGTATCATATCATAATAAATAAAATACAGATAATATCCATACTTTTGAGGGAAAAAACATTCGTTAATTTTAAATGAAGGATTTTTATTATTCTTATAAATTCTCCTGTTTCCTATAAATCATACTTGAAAAGAAAGCCAATCAATTTATTACATGAAGAAATGTCAATCAATTTGTTACACAAAGTAATGTCAATCAATTTATTACATGAAGAAATTTCAATCAATTTATCACACGAATAAGTGACAATCAATTTATTACATGAAGAAATGTCAAACAATTTATTACATGATGAAATGTCAATCAATTTATTACACGAAGAAATGTTAATCAATTTATTACATGAAGAAATGTCAGAGCAAATGTCAATCAATTTATTACATGAAGAAATGTCAATCAATTTATTACACGAAGAAATGTTAATCAATTTATTACATGAAGAAATGTCAGAATAAATGTCAATCAATTTATTACATGAAGAAATGTCAGAATAAATGTCAATGATTTCTCATTCGTACTATTTATAACTAGAGCAACCATCCAGGTGATAGTGACAGCATTCTACCTACAAGTAATGGAGGTTGAGAAAATGTCATCATTATCGGCAGAATGGGTGTACTATTAAATCATCCCATAAGTTCCGTCCGGATTTTAATTCTCTGAAATTTAATAGTAAATGAGAATGACTAATGGAACAAAATAATAGTTGGTGCTTCTGTATTATTGGGGCAGATGAATTTTTTTATTTTATAACGTTATAATCTAGAAAGCCATTCTTAACATAGGGAGGTGGGGAATTAGGGTCAACTATTCTGTACTTTCACCTAACAATTTAATAAACAGAATAGTTGATTAACCCCCACCTCCTCATGTTAAGAATGGCTTTCTAAATTATAACATTATTATTTCATCCCGGTCTGTAAACTGCATAAGTACCCTTTTTTAATTTATTTTTTTACTAATTCTTTAGATTTTCCTTATGGGTTATGGTTACAACAAAACAAAAAAAGTTTGAATTATCTCCCCTTTCAACTGACTCTTCTAAATTAGAGATGAACATTTCATTTGCCCCGATAATACAGAAGCACCGAACATTTTTATATCATCAATATATATTTGGACATATATAAGATTTTATTTGGACATATATAAGATTTTATTTGGACATATATAAGATTTTATTTGGACATATATAAGATTTTATTTGGACATATATAAGATTTTATTTGGACATATATACGATTTTATTTGGACATATATAAGATTTTATTTTACAGATGAAATTTATTAAAATTTCAATGTTGAAAGCTCTTAAAATATGATAGTATCCAAGGAGCATTTAAGACACAAAATGCTTTATAGGTTTAAAAATGGTAACTCTGCAGCCGAAGCAATTCAAAATATTCACTCAGAGAACAATGATTGAATGAAAAAGGGTTTATAAAAATCAGAAATGGGCATTTGGCCATTTCAGACGAACACTGACCAGGACGTCCAGTTGAGTTTAATAAAGAGATACTCCTTGTGGCATCGCTTCAAGAAAACCCTGCAGTATCAATTGAATAATTGACAATGAAGCTTTCCCCAAACCATACAAGTGTTTATCGTCATCATTTTCAATAATTTGAAAAGGCTACTAAGTTTACAACATGAATTTCTCTGCTGATTTCAATTCACAATTCACAATTTACGGTTGTTTTCAAATAATTTATGAAGCATCCAAGTTAAATGTGTCTAAATACAAATTCATGATAGATGAGTATTATTTTGTTCCATTAAGAATTTCCATTTATTAAATTTCAGAGAATTCAAACCCGGACAGAAGTTATGGGATGACGTAATGTTTTAAATAGTGTGGCCGTCAAATTAGTGGCCATTGATTTATGTAAAAAAACTTATGACTTTCTTTCAAACTAGAGTCATCAGTTGTGTTGTGAAGTTGTTCCACAGTAAATAATAAATAAAGGAAGTCAAGTCGAGGGTTGGTTTAACAAGTGTATTAACAAAGTAAGAAAGTGACTAGCACTTGGCTAGACAGTTACAAGACTGTGCTTTTTCTTCAGTGTCTCTGGTGACTCGCACTATTTATAGTGACAACCGGTGTAGTTTCTCCTGTGTAAGAACGGCCGGTGTAACAAGTTGTTACTGAACACAAGCATAAATTAAGCAGAGAGGCGTTTGACAGGTTCTTGGACAGTTATCGACTTCAATACAAATTATGCTGACTCTCAACTCTTGTATTCCTGTTTACTTAAAGAAAATATGCTTATTCACTGATGGCAGCCTTTTCTTATTTGTCTTTTTCGGAGGGGAAGGACGTAAACTTTTAGTGTTAATACTTCTCCAAATTAGGATCCGAGCTAAAATCGACTTGGGATCGTTAGGGTTAGGATCAGAGTTAGGGTTAAACTTAGCTCGGGTCCTAATCTGAAGAAGTACCTTACTATTACATCAGTCTCAATTTAATATAGAAATTTTATCCTTTTTTCTGTAATTTTTTTGTGATTTCAACTAAGTTTATCTTCAAACCATCAGATATTACGTCTATTTAAAAATAACATATTTTCGGGGGGGGGGGGGCAGTATGCTGTTTAAATGTAAGGCCTTTTCCACTGCTGTCTGTATTTCTGTTGTCATTCTCCTTGCTTCTTTTTCTTTAAATCCAAATCCGTCTTTGACTAAGTACAGAAAACTTTTTTCAGTGTAACCTCTTGCTCCTATTCCAATATGGTAATATTCCACCTCCCACTCGTTGTCTTCGCAATCTTCGATGAGCTTTCTATATCTTATTTCTTTCCTGTTTTCTGCATGTTTGATGTTATCTTCCCAACTTACTGTTAGCACCATTATAATAACTTTCCTCGGATCTTCACTCCATATTACCATATCTGACCTTTGAGCTGTTTCAATCACAGGGAACCCTAGAGGCTTTCCTAAATCAGCATCGAGTTTCCATTCTCCTTCCCAATTTATTTTTGTAGCCTTTATTTTTGTATTCATTACTTTCCCTTCTTTCCCAAAATTGGTCTTCTTTAACTTTTCAATCTTTGGTCTGTACCCATCATTTATTTCATCTACTCTGAACATTTTTCCTATGATCTTCGGCATTTGGTTGTGTCACCATGTTTACCTATCTAGTCATAGTGGACAATGTGACAAAATGTGTTTCACTGCTCCTTTTTTCCCGCACTTACATTGATCATCCTGACTCTGCTCCCATCATGTTAAATTTGCTGGTACATCATAAGTCGATTTTATCAAGAATAATAACCTCGTCATCTCCCATGCCCAGATCTCTTTCCAACTAATCTTCCTCTCTACAACTCCCATTATAAACGCTGTCCTTGTACCCTACTCTGTACCAGCTTTACTTTCCGTTCTTCATTCATACTCTTCCGCATTTCATTCACAACGGCTTTTACTTGCATAAAATCGTTAGAACCTCTTGCTCCAAATCCTTCCTGGTTTATTTACACTGATCCGATGATATCTCTATGTTCTAGTTGGCTGATAGCTTTATCGACAGCATGTTCTACATTCCATTTTTTTCCTGTCCGAACTTCCAGTGAATCTTCCCTGATCTTTCCATCTTTAGAATATCGACCTGGCTATCACCATCCTAACGTTTCCAGCTTTATTTTCTTCCACTATTGATGCAGAAGGTAGCTTAAGTGCTGATGTTGTTAGCATTTGCGGTAGTCCTAGCCATTTTCGGATATAATAGTTGCATCATTGTTCAATTCTTTCAACTCTTGAAAAGGGATGATCCTAGGTGGAATGAGAGAGAAATTTGATGTCCATTATAGAAACCATGAAAAACGTCAACATAAGATCAGAAAATTAGATGCAGCAAAAGAGCAATAGTCAGCACTAGATCAAATATTGGCAACTCCAGAGTGGAGTGGTGCCACCATACCAGTGTTATTAGTCGAGGATAAGGTGGAGTGAAGTCGTGTCAAGATTTTGTGCCCACTCAGCACTTCAAAGCAAGACGATATATCCCAGCATACAAGGAAGAGTGGAATTCAATTTTTGTCGGCTAAGAAAAATACAACAAGTATCTTACCGTTGTCAATCAGGCATCTTAAAGAAAAACCCATCTGATAAAGTTTATAAGATTACCTAAGCTCGCCACATAACACAAAACTATCCGCGAAAGGACGGACTTCAGGATCTAAAATCCTATAGTAATATCCTTCATGGTGTTTCTCGTGATCGTAGTTGGAACTAGAACAGTAGTGTGTCTTAGGGATTTCATGGTGTTGGTGTTTATTTTTTATAAGGATCTGATTTCTTTTTCAAGCATCAGCTTTCTTGCAAGCTTGTGTGTACAAAAAGGGAGTCAAGTAAGAGTATGTTCGCCCTGCCTGAGACTGGTGCATGCAGTTTTCATTCCTGTTGGACCTGAACCCGGTTAAGCTCTCCACTTAGTAAGTTGAGTAAATGAGTTCTGTCTCCACTGTTTTTAGGATTTCTTCCAAGATGCCCACTCCCCAGGTTTATTTTTTACTTTGACCTCTCTAATTGTTTCACATCCTAGGGAATTCAACAAATGTGGGTACAATTTGTGAGCTTGTATCTACAAAAAGGAGTCAAGTATGAGTATGTGTTCTCTGTCTGAGCATGGCACACATGGTTTGTCAGTCCTGTTTGATTCCAGCCCAGTTAAGTTAACCTCTTAGCAAGTTGAGTGAATCAGTCCCATCCCCACATTTTTTTGTAATAGAATTCCTCCAAGATGTTCACTAACCACCTTTATTTTGACCCTGGCCTCCCCAACTGTTTCTTCTCTTGAAAGGACATCACTCACTCCCAAGCTCCAACCCCATTTCATTTCCTCCCACTTAATGTTCTACTTCTATTTAAAGATCGACTTGCTTTTTTTCGGTTCTAAACAAACCTAAAATCAGTTTGAGGTCTATTTTTTAGAAAGGTTTGGGAGGGTCTTACTAACAAGTTTTTTGTTTTTGTTGTCTCACTCCTCATTTTATTCTAATTAATTTCTCTCCATGAATACAATTAAATTCCAAGAATTAAGGATAGCTTAAGTAGAACTAGTGACGTTTTGAAAAAAAACAAAAAACAACAACAACAACAACAACAACAACAACAACAACGTGGAGACGTGGTTGAAATTTTGCCTTTTGTCCTAAATCTTTCATGTGTGGCTCCAAGCGCTATACACCAGTGCACAACTTCAGCTAGCGGTCCAAACCATGTGAGAAGGTGGTGTTGATAAGCCACCACTAGGCATATGAGTTTCATGGTTAAACCACCGACCGAAACCTCCGTTCGAGAACTTGATGGCAACCCACATCTTAATCCATGGTGATCGGTCTGTAACTCCACCGGACACTTCTCCATTTACATGTTAAGAATGGCTTTCTAAATTATAACATTATTATTTCATCCCGGTCTGTAAACTGCATAAGTACCTTTTTTTAATTTATTTTTTTACTAATTCTTTGGATTTTCCTTATGGGTTATGGTTATAACAACAACAAAAGTTTGAATTATCTCCCCTTTCAACTGGCTCTTCTAAGTTAGAGATGAACATTTCATTTGCCCCGATAATACAGAAGCACCGAACATTTTTATATCATCAATATATATTTGGACATATATAAGATTTTATTTGGACATATATAGGATTTTATTTGGACATATATAGGATTTTATTTGGACATATATAAGATTTTATTTGGACATATATAAGATTTTATTTGGACATATATAAGATTTTATTTGGACATATATAAGATTTTATTTGGACATATATAGGATTTTATTTGGACATATATAAGATTTTATTTGGACATATATAAGATTTTATTTGGACATATATAGGATTTTATTTGGACATATATAAGATTTTATTTGGACATATATAAGATTTTATTTGGACATATATAAGATTTTATTTGGACATATATAAGATTTTATTTGGACATATATAAGATTTTATTTGGACATATATAAGATTTTATTTGGACATATATAAGATTTTATTTGGACATATATAGGATTTTATTTGGACATATATAAGATTTTATTTGGACATATATAAGATTTTATTTGGACATATATAAGATTTTATTTGGCCATATATACGATTTTATTTGGACATATATAAGATTTTATTTGGACATATATAAGATTTTATTTGGACATATATAGGATTTTATTTGGACATATATAAGATTTTATTTGGACATATATAAGATTTTATTTGGACATATATAAGATTTTATTTGGACATATATAGGATTTTATTTGGACATATATAAGATTTTATTTGGACATATATAAGATTTTATTTGGACATATATAAGATTTTATTTGGACATATATAGGATTTTATTTGGACATATATAAGATTTTATTTGGACATATATAAGATTTTATTTGGACATATATAAGATTTTATTTGGACATATATAAGATTTTATTTGGACATATATAAGATTTTATTTGGACATATATAAGATTTTATTTGGACATATATAAGATTTTATTTGGACATATATAAGATTTTATTTGGACATATATAGGATTTTATTTGGACATATATAAGATTTTATTTGGACATATATAAGATTTTATTTGGCCATATATACGATTTTATTTGGACATATATAAGATTTTATTTGGACATATATAAGATTTTATTTGGACATATATAGGATTTTATTTGGACATATATAAGATTTTATTTTACAGATGAAATTTATTAAAATTTCAATGTTGAAAGCTCTTAAAATATGATAGTATCCAAGGAGCATTTAAGACACAAAATGCTTTATAGGTTTAAAAATGGTAACTCTGCAGCCGAAGCAATTCAAAATATTCACTCAGAGAACAATGATTGAATGAAAAAGGGTTTATAAAAATCAGAAATGGGCATTTGGCCATTTCAGACGAACACTGACCAGGATGTCCAGTTGAGTTTAATAAAGAGATACTCCTTGTGGCATCGCTTCAAGAAAACCCTGCAGTATCAATTGAATAATTGACAATGAAGCTTTCCCCAAACCATACAAGTGTTTATCGTATTCATTTTCAACAATTTGAAACGGTTACTAAGTTTACAACATGAATTTGTCTGCTGATTTCAATTCACAATTCACAATTTACGGTTGTTTTCAGATGATTTATGAAGCATCCAAGTTAAATGTGTCTAAATACAAATTCATGATAGATGAGTATCATTTTGTTCCATTAAAAATTTCCATTTATTAAATTTCAGAGAATTCAAACCCGGACAGAAGTTATGGGATGACGTAATGTTTTAAATAGTGTGGCCGTCAAATTAGTGGCCATTGATTTATGTAAAAAAACTTATGACTTTCTTTCAAACTAGAGTCATCAGTTGTGTTGTGAAGTTGTTCCACAGTAAATAATAAATAAAGGAAGTCAAGTCGAGGGTTGGTTTAACAAGTGTATTAACAAAGTAAGAAAGTGACTAGCACTTGGCTAGACAGTTACAAGACTGTGCTTTTTCTTCAGTGTCTCTGGTGACTCGCACTATTTATAGTGACAACCGGTGTAGTTTCTCCTGTGTAAGAACGGCCGGTGTAACAAGTTGTTACTGAACACAAGCATAAATTAAGCAGAGAGGCGTTTGACAGGTTCTTGGACAGTTATCGACTTCAATACAAATTATGCTGACTCTCAACTCTTGTATTCCTGTTTACTTAAAGAAAATATGCTTATTCACTGATGGCAGCCTTTTCTTATTTGTCTTTTTCGGAGGGGAAGGACGTAAACTTTTACTGTTAATACTTCTCCAAATTAGGATCCGAGCTAAAATCGACTTGGGATCGTTAGGGTTAGGATCAGAGTTAGGGTTAAACTTAGCTCGGGTCCTAATCTGAAGAAGTACCTTAATATTACATCAGTCTCAATTTAATATAGAAATTTTATCCTTTTTTCTGTAATTTTTTTGTGATTTCAACTAAGTTTATCTTCAAACCATCAGAAATTACGTCCATTTAAAAATAACATATTTTCGGGGGGGGGGGCAGTATGCTGTTTAAATGTAAGGCCTTTTCCACTGCTGTCTGTATTTCTGTTATCATTCTCCTTGCTTCTTTTTCTTTAAATCCAAATCGGTTTTTAACTAGGTACAGAAAACTTTTTTCAATATACCCTCTTGCTCCTATTCCAATATGGTAATATTCCACCTCCCACCCGTTGTCTTCGCAATCTTCGATGAGCTTTCTATATCTTATTTCTTTCCTGTTTTCTGCATCTTTGATGTTATCTTCCCAACTTACTGTTAGCACCATTATAATAACTTTCCTCGGATCTTCACTCCATATTACCATATCTGACCTTTGAGCTGTTTCAATCACAGGGAACCCTAGAGGCTTTCCTAAATCAGCATCGAGTTTCCATTCTCCTTCCCAATTTATTTTTGTAGCCTTTATTTTTGTATTCATTACTTTCCCTTCTTTCCCAAAATTGGTCTTCTTTAACTTTTCAATCTTTGGTCTGTACCCATCATTTATTTCATCTACTCTGAACATTTTTCCTATGATCTTCGGCATTTGGTTGTGTCACCATGTTTACCTATCTAGTCATAGTGGACAATGTGACAAAATGTGTTTCACTGCTCCTTTTTTCCCGCACTTACATTGATCATCCTGACTCTGCTCCCATCATGTTAAATTTGCTGGTACATCATAAGTCGATTTTATCAAGAATAATAACCTCGTCATCTCCCATGCCCAGATCTCTTTCCAACTAATCTTCCTCTCTACAACTATCGACTCCCATTGTAAACGCTGTCCTTGTACCCTACTCTGTACCAGCTTTACTTTCCGTTCTTCATTCATACTCTTCCGCATTTCATTCACAACGGCTTTTACTTGCATAAAATGGTTAGAACCTCTTGCTCCAAATCCTTCCTGGTTTATTTACATCCGATGATATCTCTATGTTCTAGTTGGCTGATAGCTTTATCGACAGCATGTTCTACATTCCACTTTTTTCCTGTCCGAACTTCCGGTGAATCTTCCCTGATCTTTCCATCTTTAGAATATCGACCTGTCATCACCATCCTAACGTTTCCAGCTTTATATTCTTCCACTATTGATGCAGAAGGTAGCTTAAGTGCTGATGTTGTTAGCATTTGCGGTAGTCCTAGCCATTTTCGGATATAATAGTTGCATCATTGTTCAATTCTTTCAACTCTTGAAAAGGGATGATCCTAGGTGGAATGAGAGAGAAATTTGATGTCCATTATAGAAACCATGAAAAACGTCAACATAAGATCAGAAAATTAGATGCAGCAAAAGAGCAATAGTCAGCACTAGATCAAATATTGGCAACTCCAGAGTGGAGTGGTGCCATCATACCAGTTTTATTAGTCGAGGATAAGGTGGAGTGAAGTCGTGTCAAGATTTTGTGCCCACCCAGCACTTCAAAGCGAGACGATATATCCCAGCATACAAGGAAGAGTGGAATTCAATTTTTGTCGGCTAAGAAAAATACAGCAAGTATCTTACCGTTGTCAATCGGGCATCTTAAAGAAAAACCCATCCGACAAAGTTTACAAGATTACCTAAGCTCGCCACATAACACAAAACTATCTGCGAAAGGATGGACTTCAGAGTGGAGTGGTGCCACCATACCAGTTTTATTAGTCGAGGATAAGGTGCCGAAACTGGCTGGTACAGTATTTTCCTGATGATGCTATTGGCCTAGATCCAAGAGTTGAGCTGCTGGCTATGAAGCACTACTGCGTTCGAGACTTATCTTACATCATCATCGGTCATAATAATCTTAGGTACAACACAAACTGTAGACACCAATGATGTTTTATTGATCTTCATTTTTGTGCATCTTTACTTTGGTTTCTATCGTTTGATGTTGTTTGCTATAATCTCCCAAGACTTTTCACTGGTTTTTCTTTGATAGTTGGCATTTTTTTTCATCTCAAATCGAATACTTTACTCCCTTTTGAACTCTTTTCACAAGCGTCACACTCCTGGATTTCGGCGCCTTAAACTTCATTCTTGACCATGCAAACAACTCATCCAACCGTTCTAAAATCTTTCTCGTTGTGTGTTGTGAAGTTGTTCCACAGTAAATAATAAATAAAGGAAGTCAAGTCGAGGGTTGGTTTAACAAGTGTATTAACAAAGTAAGAAAGTGACTAGTTCTTGGCTAGACAGTTACAAGACCGCTGTCTCTCTGGTGACTCGCACTATTTATAGTGACAACCGGTGTTGTTTCTCCTGTGTAATAACAGCCGGTGTAACATTGTGTTTTGCCCTTTCGTCAGTACTGCAATAAATGATCTCAATGGTGTATTATCATCATTATATTATCATTATTATATTATCATTATTATATTATCATTATTATATAATCGGTATTATCACATCTACAAGATTTTAATATCATTTCCATCACTAGAACGAATAGAATAACTGATATCCAACTGCAAATACCAACTTCTAATCTTTGCCACTCCGTTGTATACGTTCCCGTTGCAAATTTCATCTTAAACAAATCATAACATGTACTTCCTCACCATAACTCTCACTTCTTTAAGAATCCAAAAGAATTCCATCGCTTGATCTATAAGGGCATGTGGCACTGACCATATGCATTGGTAAGATCAAGCCATACTTCCTGTATTTTATTCTATATAGAAAAGCCATGTTCAACGCATCCATGGATATCAGGTATACCTCCCTTCTGATTTGATTCATCAATATATATATTTTCTGTTGCAAATGTTATGATTCTTTTTGCAAGTACTCCAAACAAGATGTTTCCGTCGATGTTTGACAAGGACACTGGTCGGAATTGTCCTAGTTCTTTTGATTCCGCCTCCTGTGGGAGATAAATTCCTTCCGCAATACTCCACCTCTCGGCAATATCTCTTTTTCTCCATATTTCTCTGATTCTCATTTTTTAACAGTATTTATAAACTTTCTAACACACACCATCGTTTCCTGGTGCACACTTTGCTCTGAATTTCTTTACAAAATCGTCTACTTCTTTCTTTCTTTCTTTCTTTCTTTCTCAAGTCTTGCATATTGAATTTTTTTCCCTAGTACCATTGACTTCTTTAGGCAATTGATCTTTGGCAATTCTTCCCTATTCTTTGGATCTGTGTAAGTTTTTTTCCCCCAAGTTTTCCTCTAATTCCTCTTTCCAGCATTCTAGATTTTCTCTTTTGCTTTCATCAAATAAAGTTTTTTTCAGAAATTCTTTGTGACATTTGTTTTTTTTTCTTCTTATTTCCGTTCTGCATCAGTTCTCTGTGTTTCTTCATAGATCACTTTTAATCCTTTCTTTTCATGTTTTTTGCTTTAATCCACTGTGATCTTTATTTTCACTTCATTCATCTTTTTCTCTCTTCTGGATGGCCTTTCCTTATCATCTTTATTCTCTTTCTTCTGTTTCGTTAACCCGAATCGTTTTTATCCCTCTTCATATATTGGCTTCATATATTGGCTTCATATATTGTCTCCGCTAGTTTTTGATAGCTTTTCCTCAGTTGTTCCTTTCATTTTTACCACTAGCTCACTTTTTTTAAACAAATTTCATCCTAAAACAAGGCAGGCCACCACTGTAGACGTAAAGGGCTACTGAGAATTAGGGTGTAGGTTTTGGGTCTCATCCTAAGCTGGGAGTTGTGTAGCGAGGTGTCTGTTTACATTAGTTTTAAACCTCTGCATGTCGGTACAGTCGGTGAAACAGGGGGCAAGGAGGGAATTCCAGAGGCCAGCAGCACGAGGAAAGAAGCTTTTTGAGTAGAAGGCTATCCGGCATCTGAGGACCTCCACAGTGAATGGATGGGATTTTTACTTCGTCGTCAAATTTCTTCCAAACTGCAGTTTCATTCACTTTTGGGTCCCTTAATTTTTGG
>OY744537.1:93144726-93229726 GCA_963556195.1 Sepiola atlantica | reverse complement strand
TAAACGAAAAGCTTTAAATATCCACAACAAAACACAAACTACCACCACAACAATTTCCCCTCATAACATCCCCAGAACAAATAACAATGACATGACAGAGAAAAATAAATCTGACATAGTTCTCCCCAATAATCCCATATTTATTTCCTTACAAAAACATTTCAAATCCGACATAAAAATAGCAATATCAACTTCTAAACCAATTATGGATTTACTCAACACTAAACCCCCGTCCCCTAAGGACACCTCTTCTCTAGCTGGCATTAAAAAAATTAAATGTGCAGCATGTCTGATGTTTTATATTGGTGAAACGGCCAGAAATATAAAATAGCGCATTTACGAACACAAACACTAGTCATACACAGAAACACTTTTACTCACCATTTTGATTTTTTTTAAAAATCTCTCCTACGTTGCATCGAAAGCGCTATAATACTTCTCTTATCACCATCTAGCACAAACCTCAGACTCGGATCCTTAAGCAAACATTTGGCAAAAACCACACTGAAACAATGCAATATATTGCGCCACTGTGATCCCGGTTAAAGTAACTTTTTATTTTACTTAACTTCATCCATATTTTTCCATTTCTTTTCTTTCTTCTTTTTTTTTACTTCCACCCCTCATTTTCTCATTTTAACGTATCTCGGCACGCGTTTTATTATTCTTTTTTTTTAATAGACAACGCGTGGCAATGACGTCCCTTTGTGCGTTCTTCTTTTTTCTATTGTTTTACCGTTATTGAATTAATTTTAAATCTTCACTTTTTATGAAGACGTTTGTTGATCCGAACGAAACTGGTGAAATCTCTCGTTTCTTGATGATTTGTTCCTGTATTTAAATTCATTTTTTCCGTTTCACACACACACTATATATATATATATATATATATATATATATATATATATATATATATATATATATATATATATATATATATATATATATATATATATATATATATATATATACATGGAGTGGGAGGACTTAATTATAGGAGAGTGAAACTATGTGCTACCTTTTTTGTGGGACTACGTATTCGAGAGAAGCAGTTTGTTCGGATTAAATGTAATAATTTGTAATGTACCCATAGATTCGTGAAACACGCTTTAGGAAGTACTGTTAGTGTACAATATTTGTTCTGTTATTTTCCTGTAATGGCTGAATTTACTGGAAATAAATAAACATTATTTTATCATCTATATAATAATAATAATATATACAACAGTTGTACCTGTCTATATTGATTTGTTTTAATTTTTTCTCGTTTGTGTGTATATAAGTCCATGTATTTGTGTGTGACTAGTGTTTGTGTTCGTAAATGCGCGATTTTATATTTCTGGGCGTTTCACCAATATATATATATATATATATATATATATATATATATATATATATAGTAAGTTAAGCAAATATATTTATGCCAATTAAGCTATACAGAGGCTCCCGCGTTTCATCCCCGGGGGGGAATCTTCAGGCTAAAATGCATGGAGTTAGTTTTGCTGGGTGTCTTTTATATACACGGCTAGCTAGTTAACCAATCAGATTGTTTGTTGTTCTCACGAACAACGGTCCGGTTAGTTTTTACTTCCTATTTCCTATTCTATTGTTCTGTTTTCTATACAGTGGTCTATATCCTGTTTCTTTGTTGTGTCAATATATTGGTATATGTATGACCCTATTTTAACACGTGATTCCTTGTATTTCTATTTTATGTTTTAGTTTTTAGGTTTTAGTTTAGTCTAGTTTTTTTACTTATTTGTTTGTTTATTTATCTATTTATTTATTGTTATAGCCCAAGGTAAATTTTATTCTGTGCAGTTTAATAGATTTTGGGGGTCTTTAACGTTTAGGATTTCACATTTCCCATTCAGGCATAATCTACATGGATCGTCTAAATTTCTACATGTACTGGCCTGTCGTGTTATTTTCCATTCGATTATTAGTGAGCGTCCATTTTCTTTGAGCTCCCAATAGTGGTTTGCTAGTGCTGTTTTAATTCGACGTTCTCTGTTTTTAAATGTGCTTTTGTGGTCATAAAATCTAGTTTCAAAACCTAGGGAGGTCATACCCACGTAGTACTTCTTGTTATTCGGTCTTTCTTTGGCAAATATTGTGGCTTCGTAAACAATACTTTTGGTTATGCATTTATTTTGTAGTGGACAAAGTGTACGATTTATGCAGTTACATCTTTTCTCTTCATTGCTAACTTTTTCATTTCTGTTCGGGTGATTACTATTAGTGTTTATATTGTTGTTTTTGTTAGTTTTATTTTTGCTATATTTGTCACTTTTTATGTAATTTGTTATTTTTTTTTATTCCTCTCTGCTGTTCTCTTTTAGTATTTTGTTATTGTGTGCCTTAATTATCATTTCTAGGTTTTCGCAGCAGGTGTAGGACAGTTTAAGGTTATTTTTATTGAATATTTTATGCAGGGGATTGGTCACAGGAAAGTGTTTTTCAATCACATTTAGGAATTTCTTGTCCAGTTTAGTTTTTAGCATCTGGTGATAGGGCGGTGTATAATAGATTATATTTATTTTAATTTTATTTTTAATGTTATTATAATTATTGATGTCTTGTTTCTTATATTTAATTTCGGTATTATTGTTACCGCTATTTTTAGAGCTGTATTGTAAATGTTGCTTAATTTTTTTAAAACATTTTCGTTGCTAGAATTATTGATAAGCCTACGTTCGATAGAATTCGGAATATGTTTTATGATTGTTGGGGGTGATTAGACTATGGGTTTACGTATATTGGATTAGTGTTATCTTTTATGTATGGTTCGTAAGTATTTTTATTTAAGTTTAACGTGACATCTAGAAAGTGAGTTGTTTTTATGTTAGCAAGTACTTTTACTTTTAGGCCTAGTGTTTTTCATTTCCATATTTATAATTTTCTTGAAATTTTCTCCCTTGACTTTGTTTGAATCTCTTCTTATCGCTAATCCATCATCTCTATATAGGCCGATATCTGTATTATCAAATATATTTGTGAGTGTATATAAAATAAATAGCCCACAAGATATGATGCCTCCGCAGAGTCAAGGGTACCTATGGCCAAATCAAAGGAGTTTGTCATATTTGTTTTAATCCATTGGTCATTATTATTGATTAAAACTGATCTCCTACATTTTTAAATGATGTGGATTTCATCCGTGGATATGTCAGTATATATCTCGGCAAATTCTAGGGCGATATTGAAGAGTTCTTCTGATATAGACTGATAGAAATCCACTATGTCAAATTGTAGGAAGGTTCTTATTTTCGATATTACGGCATATATGCCGACAGCGTTCGTTGAATTCTCTGGTCAGTCGCTCTATATGTGCCTCCCTTCGCATAAATAGAACTTAAATTACCTTTTTGACGTGGTAATGTCTCGTGACCGCTTGCTTGCAGAGTCTGGGTTGATTCTGTAGAACGGGTTCGAACCTTGCACCCGTCTGAGATTATCATTCCTTACACTGATGAGAACAAAAGATTGAAACGCTGCTGTATGTAGGTAAAAATAATGAAATATTATTTACTTAAAATTAATAGTGTTATATATGTAAATATATATATATATTTATATATATATGTGTGTGTGTGTGTGTATATATATTCATTTTAAATCAATAATATTAAATTATTTTTACCTACATACGCTAGCGTTTTGAGCTTTCGCTCTACTCTGTGCATGGATGATAATCTTGGACGGTAGCACGGTTCGAACCCCTACCACAGAGTCAACCTAGACTCCATAAGCAAGCGCTATAACCATTATGCCACATTCAAGAAGAGAATTTAAGTTCTATTTATGCGAAGGGCGGCATATAAAGAAAGACTGACTAGAGATTCTACGAACGTTGTCAGAATATGCCTTATAGCTATGTGTCAGTCTATAGAAACATATGCCTACTCATATGTGATTGTTTTCGAGTATGTAAATCTATATCTAAATATATATATATATCTATTAATCTTAAATCGTCTAAACGTAATATGGAATCTATACAATTCTGTACTCTTAAAATGTATCACATCACTCGTTGGCATTAAGATATAAGTTTGTACCATTTGAGAATATAAAAATATAACAAAATATAAAAATGAATTTTGAACAAAGAAAATCATCTTCATTGAAGAAGCATAGAGTGTCCATGTAAGCATATCCGAGGAATCAGATATATGAAACACGTGTAGGGTGAAGAATAGCGGACAATCCAAAGAATCCGAGTAAGGAATAGTTCCGGTTTAAGCAATGGAGGGATTCAAGTCCAGGGTCAAAATTCGTTGGCATTGAAGTGAATCACCAAAAAATACAAGTATACATGTCCCGAAAAAAAGGGTCAAAAATCAAAAATCAATAATGTCCATTGCCGATTTGATACTTCCGAGGCAAAGCAAAAAGATGGCTGTGTCTGCTCAAACACAGGAGATCTAGAATTCAAGTAAAATATAAAACTATAATAAAATAAAAAGGCGAAAAAACAGAAAGGCTAAGGATTGGAAAAAGAAAGAAAGAAAATAATAATAGAAATAGGTAGGAAGAAAGAAGAAGGAAGAGGGGAAAGAGAAAAGAAAATGATATAAATAAGGGGGAATGAAGGGACGGGGATGTGAGTGTTATAGAAAAATTAAATTCCAGAAGGAAATCTGGGTATGAGAGCTCAATGTAATAAACAGAGCAAGAATAAAATATAATAAAGTAACACGGAATCACATAATCACCGGTGCAATAATTTATTTCAACCTTCCGGCATTGTCAAGCATCCAAGTGAGGTGATTACACTTTTGAAAAAGAGTAAAAGAAAAATTCACACTCACCAATTTAGAGAGAGCGACAACATATCTAATACATATTTAGAGAGGGGGGAAAATGAGTTATTTTAGACGTAAATTGAGGAGGAGATTGGAAACATTTGATACATAATTTTACAGAGGAGGAGATCGCACGATTTATAACGGAAGACAATACAGAGAGGAGGAAAAAGTGTAATATATATATATAAAGAGAGGGGGAAATTTTAAGATTTACCAAGGATAGTATATAGGGGCAGAGAAGGTATCTAAAAAAAAGGTTAACCTGTCTAGGTACCCCACCAACTAATCGCCCAACCCCAAAAGCAGCCTCTGAAAGCTGGAAATCAGAGTCAGCAGTCTGGCGACTGAGAAAACCTCTTGGAGTTGGGAGCATATAAGAAAGGAAAGATCTGAAAATAGACAATAGAAACACCAAGGTCAGAGACCATGTCACATATATACATATACACAAGTATATATATATATATAGTCTCGGAAGTTTCTCAACCATTAAAACTATATAAAAAAATAAAATTAAAAAAAACTTATAGTCTCAAGTCTTCCAGTGGAAAATCACTCATGTAAGTCAATTTATTTTTTACAGTTATTATATTAGTTAGTTTCTAACACTATTTTAAGGGATAATCAGTTGTTTACCATGAAAAACTGTTTCGGGAATATATATATATATATATATATATATATATATATATATATATATATATATATATATATATATATATATCAAGTCCACACCAATCCAAAAATAAAACCATTTAATTCACCCTAAAATTTAATGTGCTTTCTGAAGAAAACAATCGTGAATCCATATCATTTTAAATAAATTATTTGGTTATCTGGAAATAATAATAATAATAATAATAATAATAATAATAATAATAATAATAATAATAATAATAATAATAATAATAATAATAATAATAATAATAAACTTCAAGAAATTAATTGGTAATATTATTAATAATAGCTTATTTGATTAATTAAAATAAATCATTAGATTATATAATAATAATAATAATAATAATAATAATAATAATAATAATAATAATAATAATAATAATAATAATAATAAGAAGAAGAAGAAGAAGAAGAAGAAGATTTTTTAATAATAACCATAGGAAAAATCAACCCAAAACCATAATTTTCATTTATTGTTTTAATTTCTTTATTTTCATGTTTCTTCTTCGACTCACAAAACAATTTTTTTTACAAATGTAATACTTTTTCTTACACGCGTTTCATAGCAAAGTCAAGAGAAATATATAGTCTTTAGTTTAACTTTGTTGATCATCAGAGCAATAGTTCATTTATTATTAAACAAAATGGGAGAAAGAAAAAGGGAAAAAGTTTAAGAAGAAGTCTTGTCAAAAAATAACGGCTAGCCAAAATACATGAAAAAAAATCACTTAAAAAATTGTGACAAAAATCCAGGACCCCTTCCCCCAAAAAAACCTTGCTCCCGAAATTTGAAATGACCTTTCAACCGTCACCTGTAATCAAACCCAACTAGCCTGAATCAACTTGAAGTGCAAAGCAAAATCCCGATGGAAGAATCTCCCACGAAAAACATCTTGAAAAAAACAATTGATAAATTATTATTAATCCTGAAGATAGATAATACCTGTGAAAAAATGTCAAATCCATATAAAAGCTTGATACGAAAATACGGTTCGTTTAGAATACTTTCTAATAGAAACAGCAGATTCGCAGAAAACGTAGAAAATATCCTTTAATGCTGACTTACATAACCTAAATTCTAAATCGATAAATGGTTCCATCATGGACATTATTTTTTATTTTTTAGCGAAAATAAAATTTAAAATTATACTTAATCAGATTTAATTTCTAAGTATTTATTTAATATTTTTTCTAATTAAATTCCCGAAAAGTGACTCAAAAGTTTCCCCGATTCATTAAATAATCAAATCCAACTGACCTACCCCTAACCCTAACCCTAACCTTAACCCTAGCCTGAATCAACCTTAGGTACAAAGCAAAACCTAGATGGAAGAATTCCTCACAAAACAATTGTTAAAAACAATTAATAAATTACCATAATTCATGATAAAAATAATACCTGTTGAAATAATTGAAATCAATATAAAAGCTTAATACGAAAATACAGTCAGTCCAAAATACTTTCCAATATAAACATTAGATTCGCAGAAAAAGGTAGAACTATCCCTAAATGTGGTCTTACATAACCTAAATTCCAGATAGATAAATGGTTCCATCATGGATCTTATTATTTTTTTGTGTTTAGCGAAAATGAAATTAAAAAATATAGTCAATCAGATTCAATTTCTAAGTATTTATTTTATATTTTTTCTAAGTAAATTCACGAAAAATGATTAAAACATTTACCGATTCATTAAAAATATTAAATTTGGAAAAATAAATAAAAAAATTTGTTTTGTGAGACGAAGAAGAAATACAGGCATTCGCTGAAATCTGAAAATTAAAAAATTGAAACAATAAATAAAAATTATGGTTTTTGATTGATTTTTCCATCTGTCATTAGAATGAACTGTTATGGTACCTGTTAGGAATAACTAAAGAAAAACGGAATTATGTCCCTTGGAACATTTAACGAGTTATCGCCCCTTATCGAGTGGCACCGAGTGAAAAGTAAACATTAACCACGGAGTCAGACTGGCATAATTCCATCTCGCGTTACAGCGGCTAAATAACTCATTTCATTCTAATTACACTTTTAATAAATCTGTTAAACCTTTCGGTGCTTATGCTGATGAGCGGCCCATTAAAAAAATCATTTTTTTATAAAAACATTATCATATACTTATTCAGCGTTATCTTCTTACTCACTGTGCAAAAAAGTAGAAAAAATTATCCACTAGAACTTTAATTACAAGTATTTTTCCATTCTGCATATCGTACCAGCGATTCGTTCACAGAGACGCCATGTTGTTTTTTATTATGATTTCGCAAGTTGATTATCTCCCCTGCGAAATCTTCTTTCTTTAGAAACAAACTGAAGTCTCTGTGAACGAATCGCTGTTACGATACGCAGAATGGAAAAATACTTTTAATTAAAGTTCTAGTGGATAATTTTTTCTACTTTTTTGTACAGTGAGTAAGATTATAATGCTTAATAAGTATATATTATTATTTTTTTTAAAAATAATTTTTTACTGTGGCCGCTCATCTGCCTAAGCACCAACCTTTCTGTTGAAAAGTCATCCATTTTGTTTTAAATTACATGGTTTATAACAGTACCTTACCTATACAACCATATTATACTCTTCAACTCACCATAAATACTGGAAGCAGCTGCTTCTATATGTTGCAACTAGACCAGTCTATACTGGCAGTAAAGACTGACATACAACCACTCTTGTTCTCTGTTGTTTTATACTGTTTTTTTTTTTTTCAATATACTTGTTTTTTCTAAACTCCGTTTTCGTTATTTTCTTTCGGACCCTTTACAGGGCCACAACAGAAACTATCAAGTATATATACTCTGAGGATTATAATACAGCCTCATTAAGCTTGCAAAAAAAATTATATTTTTCATCTTACGATGTCTTCCGATATAGAAATATTGGATTATTACATACACACGCTGCCAGGTGTTTCCCTACACAAATATAGACATGAATCAGTCTCCATTAAACAATAGAGGTGGTCGGCCTACTTCGGCTCTTCCCGTCGTTGATCAACAATGAGGAAAACAAAATAGAAAGAACAACAATGCTTAAATGTTCATTGACAAAGGCCTGTCTTGGCCGAAATATTTGATTTATTTGTAAAAAAAATCGTGACATCGAATTTAGTTTAAAAAATGATATTTAATATATATATATATATATATATATATATATATATAGAGAGAGAGAGAGAGAGAGAGAGAGAGAGAGAGAGAGAGAGAGAGAGAGAAAGAGAGAGAGATAGAGAGTAAGAGAGAGAGAGCATACTGAGATCCCCATCAATGGCTATTACTGAATGTGGCAAGGCGATGAACTCAAGTCAATCGCCTTGTTGTTTGCAGTTTACTGTAGTTTCGTGGGAGAGCCATGGAGAGAAGTGATGGATGCGGAAAAGGATTAGCTATTTTGATGAACGTAGAAAGATCACTGATCCCGATAAGAATATATTATTATATTAAACTTTTATTATAAAAGTCATAGATTAAGTTGGAATCACTGAAAAATGTATGACGTCATTTTTAAACGACGCAAGCATGCTACTTATTATTATAAAGATAATGAAATAAATAATAATAATATCCATAATTGAAATATAATTATTTAATATTTGTATTTATCTTTCAGTGAATGATGCTAACAGGAAGATTTTGCAAGAGGATTTCACAAATTCTCATTGTCTTCTTCATCCATAATCTCTATGTGATGTTACACGTGGAATGCTATTCTAGGGGCTCTCCGGTTAGCAAATGTGAATCTATGATGCCATCTCATGGGGTTCCGAGCCAGAACACATCTGCTCCTTATAATATCAGCGTTTCATCAAAGACTTATTCCACAAATCAAAAAATTAATGGTAAGAATTTCTATTTCCATTTATATATACAGGAAATGACTGTGATGTGGCATGTTTAACTATATCTGGGCTCTTTCTTCGTATGCATATTTTTGCAATTCATATGTCATGGGGTGACTCTGAAGCGTTGGTAAGTAAAAAGTAAATTTCAAAAGAAAGGGTCTCATTTATTATATTTCTCTCTTTCTGCCACATTCTCAACAACACACTCTCTCTCTCTCTCTCTCTTCTCTCTCTCTCTCTCTCTCTCTCTCTCTCTCTGACACTCTCTTTTTCTCAGTCTTTTCCAGCGCACTCTTTATCTCTCTCAATATAGAAAAAGAATGCCGAAAAGAAGGAAGTATCAGAAAAAAAGAAAAAGTGAGTGTCGAAGAGAGAATAAGATATATATATATATATATATATATATATATATATATATATATATATATATATATATATATATATGGGAAAAGAAGGATGAAATTAATCCGACGTAATGGGAAATGAAAAAGGAAAAACCAAAAAGGAAGTTTTTATGTGTTCATCAACGTTTCGTCTTTATTTGTAAGACTTCTTCCTTTTCCCATATATATATATATATATATATAGAGAGAGAGAGAGAGAGAGAGAAAGAGAGAGAGAGAAAGAAGGAGAGAGAGATCATTTCAGTAAAAGAGAGAGGGAGAGAGAGAGAGAGAGGGTGTGTGTGTGTGGGTGTGTGTCTGTGGGTGTGTGTGTGTGTGTGCTGAGAAGACAGTGTGCCCGGAAAAGACAGTCGAAAAAAGAAAGTGTCTTTGGGGCCAGCATTTTAAAAGGACATATCTCACTGTCTTTGTGACAACATTTTAAAAGGGCATGTCTCACTGTTCTTGTGCCAACATTTTTAAAGGGCCAACCTTTTCAAAGGGAATTTGTAACTGTCTTTTTGCCAACATTTTTAGATAGCATTTGTCACTTTTTTTGCGCCAACATTTTCTAAAGGGCATTTTACTGTTTTTGTGCATACATTTTAAAAGGACATATCTCACTGTCTTTGTGACAACATTTTTAATGGGCATGTGTCACTGCTCTTGTGACAAAATTTACGTGGGGCATTTGTCACTGTTTTTATGCCAACGTATGTAGGGGACATTTGTCACCGTCTTTGTTCCAACATTTTTAAAAGGTATGTGTGACTGTCTTTGTGAAAACATTTTAAAGGGCATTTATTATACCTTTGTGCTAATATTATTAAAAGGCATTTATCACTATCTTTGTGGCAACATTTTAAGGGCTTTTTTCATTGTCTTTGTCGAAACATTTTTTCCTTCATATGGCTGCTGATGAAGACACTAACCAACACGTGCGCACTCACACACACTATACGGTATGTAAGACGTACTCTCAATTTACACACACAGACACCGGCACACATTCTTCTCAGACTTTGTTGTACACATTCTCATGGACACAATTTCAAAGCAAGCCCTGTTTGTTTTCATTGGTAAATGCTTGTATTTGAACATAAGTATAGGGGAACCGGCGCTGTCAAATCTCCTCAATTATAATGGACATCCTGTAATCCTTTTCTCCAATTCATCATCATATTCCTATTCTAATCTTAGTCACTGACGTCCAGGATTGAGTGTGATATTCTATATTCAAATCTTAAATATTCTAACAATACCATTTACTTCCATTGAAATAAAATATTCAATCATCAAACCAATCATTTTATTTGTTTTTGAAATAATAGACAACATAGGATTTATATGATATTTAAATTTATCGTTAAAATTTATTCTCAAGTCACAATCATTCAGTTACTTTTTTAATCGTCTATTAGTAAATTCATAGCCATATTTTATATTTTATTAAACACGTAGCCATATTTTATATTTTATTAAATTCGTAACCATATTTTATATTTTTGGTTCTAATATGTAAAACTCTACATCTGTCCGTATAAAATTTCAATTTCCATGTATCTCTCTATATAAAAGTGGATGTTATATATTTTTTCTTTTGAAAGTATAACTCTGGATGTGTCATATTTTCTTAGCATTAAAATAATTTGCTTCAATGGCGACTTCAGTTTATAGAATTACTAGCAAAAATAAGCTCCCTCTGGTCACATATTTTTACTAGGCTGGGAACATGATATCATGGTGAACGAACATATTACACACTGCACCCCACCAAGGAGGAAGTGAGGATGATATCATGCCGAATGAACAAATGAGGAGTTAATGCCTGGGAGGATGATGTCATAATAACAATAGGTAGTACACTATCCCCCCACCCCAAAAAAGGAGAATATGGTTCCTGAGAAGATGGTCATATAAGAACAAAACAAATACTACATTACCCCCCCTCCAAAGGAGCCCCTTAAAATGAGAAGGTAATTTCTTATGACAACAGAACGGATACTACACTACCCACCTTCATTAAAAGATAATACAGGGTGGGCCAAAATAAGGGTCCTATCTTTAAATTTGAATAACTTGAATTTGAATAACTTCCACAAAATAAAAGTTAAACTCACCAAACTTTATGTGTGTGTAGACTGACCCTTCCGAGATTTTTTGAAATAAACAAAACAAATTTTAGCCGAAAAACACTTCTTAAAACTTACAAAAACTAAAGTATTGTTTTTTACACTGTTTTGAGTTTTTTAAGCAAAAATAATGTTTTCTAAATGAGGGTACGTTCCTTAGGGCTAATACGGCTCATGCTTGCTTCGGAAGGGGTCCTTTACTTATTCTAAAAAAAAAAAATTTTTTTTAATTAATAAATAAAAAAGTTATGAATTTTTAAAAATAGGACCCTTATTTTTGCCCACCCTGTATAATAATTGATTGAATTAGTTGGGTTTTTTTTCATTCATTTAAAAAATGCTCAGTCATAAAAACATTATATTTTATAGTTCTGCCTAACATGGCATTCGCGGTCCTTAAAATTTGTTGAAAAGACTCTTAGCTAGTGGAATGAATGGTTCTGTTTTGATTTTTGGTACTAGAGAGCCTCCAAAGATGGCCACTTGCCTTTGGCCACCTCTAAACGTTGTTCTATCTTGGAGGACACCATCCATTCCCATATTCCATCCCGATCTTTTTATTTTTGATGTCTTTCTTAGCTGCTTGTTTTCGGTTGACCCGGAAAACAAAGGGCTGTCTGACACCAATTGTTTATCATTGCAATTTCCGTTGATAAAGGGCTGGGAGGACCTTACTTGCCTGCCCCATTAGCATTTTGTTTGGTTCTTTATTTTTCTTTCTTTTTGTTCGTAGATTCTTCCACTCCCCATTATCATTCATGTATATTTATTTTTGTAAATAAAAATTTCATTGAAACCATCGGGGATGTTTTAGGTAGAATAAAGCATGGAGTGAATGCGGTATTTTAGTAATAGTGTCTAGTTTAGAGTAAGCAAAAGTTTTTGTTTTCACAAAATGACATTCGACACTCCCCCATCCCCAAAAACAAATAGAGCGGCATGCCTTATTTATTATTATATAGAATTATTTATTGTGATTTTCATTTTTTGGCTAAATAAATTTACCTTTTGGCTAGGATCAAAGTGTAGTATCTGTTCTCAACATCCCAACGATATCAGACGTTTTACTAGCGACGAAACTATTGTGTAGATATAAGCAAATATGAGCACGCAAATTACAAATGTATATTAGAGAATTTTAATTTATTAGAAACTGTTTAAAAGATAAATATGTGTGAGTGCCATGCTAGGCAGAACTATAAAAAATAAAGTTTTTATGACTAAACATTTTTAAATGAATGAGAATTTTAATTAGAAACTGTTTTACGGATAAATATGTGTGAGTGCCATGCTAGGCAGAACTATAAAAAATAAAGTTTTTATGACTAAACATTTTTAAATGAATGAGAATTTTAATTAGAAACTGTTTAAAAGATAAATATGTGTGAGTGCCATGCTAGGCAGAACTATAAAAAATAAAGTTTTTATGACTAAACATTTTTAAATGAATGAGAATTTTAATTAGAAACTGTTTAAAAGATAAATATGTGTGAGTGCCATGCTAGGCAGAACTATAAAGAATAAAATTTTTATGACTAAACATTTTTAAATGAATGAGAATTTTAATTAGAAACTGTTTAAAAGATAAATATGTGTGAGTGCCATGCTAGGCAGAACTATAAAAAATAAAGTTTTTATGACTAAACATTTTTAAATGAATGAGAATTTTAATTAGAAACTGTTTAAAAGATAAATATGTGTGAGTGCCATGCTAGGCAGAACTATAAAAGATAAAGTTTTTATGACTAAACATTTTTAAATGAATGAGAATTTTAATTAGAAACTGTTTAAAAGATAAATATGTGTGAGTGCCATGCTAGGCAGAACTATAAAAAATAAAGTTTTTATGACTAAACATTTTTTAATGAATGAGAATTTTAATTAGAAACTGTTTAAAAGATAAATATGTGTGAGTGCCATGCTAGGCAGAACTATAAAAAATAAAGTTTTTATAACTAAACATTTTTTAATGAATGAGAATTTTAATTAGAAACTGTTTAAAAGATAAATATGTGTGAGTGCCATGCTAGGCAGAACTATAAAAAATAAAGTTTTTATGACTAAACATTTTTTAATGAATGAGAATTTTAATTAGAAACTGTTTAAAAGATAAATATGTGTGAGTGCCATGCTAGGCAGAACTATAAAAAATAAAGTTTTTATGACTAAACATTTTTTAATGAATAAGAATTTTAATTAGAAACTGTTTGAAAGATAAATATGTGTGAGTGCCATGCTAGGCAGAACTAAAAAAAATTAAAATTTTATGACTAAACATTTTTAAATGAATGAGAATTTTAATTAGAAACTGTTTAAAAGATAAATATGTGTGAGTGCCATGCTAGGCAGAACTATAAAAAATAAAGTTTTTATGACTAAACATTTTTAAATGAATGAGAATTTTAATTAGAAATTGTTTAAAAGATAAATATGTGTGAGTGCCATGCTAGGCAGAACTATAAAAAATAAAGTTTTTATGACTAAACATTTTTAAATGAATGAGAATTTTAATTAGAAACTGTTTAAAAGATAAATATGTGTGAGTGCCATGCTAGGCAGAACTATAAAAAATAAAGTTTTTATGACTAAACATTTTTTAATGAATGAGAATTTTAATTAGAAACTGTTTAAAAGATAAATATGTGTGAGTGCCATGCTAGGCAGAACTATAAAAAATAAAGTTTTTATGACTAAACATTTTTAAATGAATGAGAATTTTAATTAGAAACTGTTTTACGGATAAATATGTGTGAGTGCCATGCTAGGCAGAACTATGAAAAATAAAGTTTTTATGACTAAACATTTTTTAATGAATAAGAATTTTAATTAGAAACTGTTTGAAAGATAAATATGTGTGAGTGCCATGCTAGGCAGAACTAAAAAAAATTAAAATTTTATGACTAAACATTTTTAAATGAATGAGAATTTTAATTAGAAACTGTTTAAAAGATAAATATGTGTGAGTGACATGCTAGGCAGAACTATAAAAAATAAAGTTTTTATGACTAAACATTTTTTAATGAATGAGAATTTTAATTAGAAACTGTTTAAAAGATAAATATGTGTGAGTGCCATGCTAGGCAGAACTATAAAAAATAAAGTTTTTATGACTAAACATTTTTAAATGAATGAGAATTTTAATTAGAAACTGTTTTACGGATAAATATGTGTGAGTGCCATGCTAGGCAGAACTATGAAAAATAAAGTTTTTATGACTAAACATTTTTTAATGAATAAGAATTTTAATTAGAAACTGTTTGAAAGATAAATATGTGTGAGTGCCATGCTAGGCAGAACTAAAAAAAATTAAAATTTTATGACTAAACATTTTTAAATGAATGAGAATTTTAATTAGAAACTGTTTAAAAGATAAATATGTGTGAGTGCCATGCTAGGCAGAACTATAAAAAATAAAGTTTTTATGACTAAACATTTTTTAATGAATGAGAATTTTAATTAGAAACTGTTTAAAAGATAAATATGTGTGAGTGCCATGCTAGGCAGAACTATAAAAAATAAAGTTTTTATGACTAAACATTTTTAAATGAATGAGAATTTTAATTAGAAACTGTTTATAAGATAAATATGTGTGAGTGCCATGCTAGGCAGAACTATAAAAAATAAAGTTTTTATGACTAAACATTTTTAAATGAATGAGAATTTTAATTAGAAACTGTTTAAAAGATAAATATGTGTGAGTGCCATGCTAGGCAGAACTATAAAAAATAAAGTTTTTATGACTAAACATTTTTAAATGAATGAGAATTTTAATTAGAAATTGTTTAAAAGATAAATATGTGTGAGTGCCATGCTAGGCAGAACTATAAAAAATAAAGTTTTTATGACTAAACATTTTTAAATGAATGAGAATTTAAATTAGAAACTGTTTAAAAGATAAATATGTGTGAGTGCCATGCTAGGCAGAACTATAAAAAATAAAGTTTTTATGACTAAACATTTTTAAATAAATGAGAATTTTAATTAGAAACTGTTTAAAAGATAAATATGTGTGAGTGCCATGCTAGGCAGAACTATAAAAAATAAAGTTTTTATGACTAAACATTTTTAAATAAATGAGAATTTTAATTAGAAACTGTTTAAAAGATAAATATGTGTGAGTGCCATGCTAGGCAGAACTATAAAAAATAAAGTTTTTATGACTAAACATTTTTAAATGAATGAGAATTTTAATTAGAAACTGTTTAAAAGATAAATATGTGTGAGTGCCATGCTAGGCAGAACTATAAAAAATAAAGTTTTTATGACTAAACATTTTTAAATGAATGAGAATTTTAATTAGAAACTGTTTAAAAGATAAATATGTGTGAGTGCCATGCTAGGCAGAACTATAAAAAATTAAAATTTTTATGACTAAACATTTTTAAATGAATGAGAATTTTAATTAGAAACTGTTTAAAAGATAAATATGTGTGAGTGCCATGCTAGGCAGAACTATAAAAAATAAAGTTTTTATGACTAAACATTTTTAAATGAATGAGAATTTAAATTAGAAACTGTTTAAAAGATAAATATGTGTGAGTGCCATGCTAGGCAGAACTATAAAAAATAAAGTTTTTATGACTAAACATTTTTAAATGAATGAGAATTTTAATTAGAAACTGTTTAAAAGATAAATATGTGTGAGTGCCATGCTAGGCAGAACTATAAAAAATTAAAATTTTTATGACTAAACATTTTTAAATGAATGAGAATTTTAATTAGAAACTGTTTAAAAGATAAATATGTGTGAGTGCCATGCTAGGCAGAACTATAAAAAATAAAGTTTTTATGACTAAACATTTTTAAATGAATGAGAATTTAAATTAGAAACTGTTTAAAAGATAAATATGTGTGAGTGCCATGCTAGGCAGAACTATAAAAAATAAAGTTTTTATGACTAAACATTTTTAAATGAATGAGAATTTTAATTAGAAACTGTTTAAAAGATAAATATGTGTGAGTGCCATGCTAGGCAGAACTATAAAAAATTAAAATTTTTATGACTAAACATTTTTAAATGAATGAGAATTTTAATTAGAAACTGTTTAAAAGATAAATATGTGTGAGTGCCATGCTAGGCAGAACTATAAAAAATAAAGTTTTTATGACTAAACATTTTTAAATGAATGAGAATTTAAATTAGAAACTGTTTAAAAGATAAATATGTGTGAGTGTCATGCTAGGCAGAACTATAAAAAATAAAGTTTTTATGACTAAACATTTTTAAATGAATGAGAATTTTAATTAGAAACTGTTTGAAAGATAAATATGTGTGAGTGCCATGCTAGGCAGAACTATAAAAAATAAAGTTTTTATGACTAAACATTTTTAAATGAATGAGAATTTTAATTAGAAACTGTTTAAAAGATAAATATGTGTGAGTGTCATGCTAGGCAGAACTATAAAAAATAAAGTTTTTATGACTAAACATTTTTAAATGAATGAGAATTTTAATTAGAAACTGTTTGAAAGATAAATATGTGTGAGTGTCATGCTAGGCAGAACTATAAAAAATAAAGTTTTTATGACTAAACATTTTTAAATGAATGAGAATTTTAATTAGAAACTGTTTGAAAGATAAATATGTGTGAGTGTCATGCTAGGCAGAACTATAAAAAATAAAGTTTTTATGACTAAACATTTTTAAATGAATGAGAATTTTAATTAGAAACTGTTTAAAAGATAAATATGTGTGAGTGCCATGCTAGGCAGAACTAAAAAAAATAAAGTTTTTATGACTAAACATTTTTTAATGAATGAGAATTTTAATTAGAAACTGTTTAAAAGATAAATATGTGTGAGTGCCATGCTAGGCAGAACTAAAAAAAATAAAGTTTTTATGACTAAACATTTTTAAATGAATGAGAATTTTAATTAGAAACTGTTTAAAAGATAAATATGTGTGAGTGCCATGCTAGGCAGAACTATAAAAAATAAAGTTTTTATGACTAAACATTTTTAAATGAATGAGAATTTTAATTAGAAACTGTTTAAAAGATAAATATGTGTGAGTGCCATGCTAGGCAGAACTATAAAAAATAAATTTTTTATGACTAAACATTTTTAAATGAATGAGAATTTTAATTAGAAACTGTTTAAAAGATAAATATGTGTGAGTGCCATGCTAGGCAGAACTAAAAAAAATAAAGTTTTTATGACTAAACATTTTTTAATGAATGAGAATTTTAATTAGAAACTGTTTAAAAGATAAATATGTGTGAGTGCCATGCTAGGCAGAACTAAAAAAAATAAAGTTTTTATGACTAAACATTTTTAAATGAATGAGAATTTTAATTAGAAACTGTTTAAAAGATAAATATGTGTGAGTGCCATGCTAGGCAGAACTATAAAAAATAAAGTTTTTATGACTAAACATTTTTAAATGAATGAGAATTTTAATTAGAAACTGTTTAAAAGATAAATATGTGTGAGTGCCATGCTAGGCAGAACTATAAAAAATAAATTTTTTATGACTAAACATTTTTAAATGAATGAGAATTTTAATTAGAAACTGTTTAAAAGATAAATATGTGTGAGTGCCATGCTAGGCAGAACTATAAAAAATAAAGTTTTTATGACTAAACATTTTTAAATGAATGAGAATTTTAATTAGAAACTGTTTAAAAGATAAATATGTGTGAGTGCCATGCTAGGCAGAACTATAAAAAATAAAGTTTTTATGACTAAACATTTTTAAATGAATGAGAATTTTAATTAGAAACTGTTTAAAAGATAAATATGTGTGAGTGTCATGCTAGGCAGAACTATAAAAAATAAAGTTTTTATGACTAAACATTTTTAAATGAATGAGAATTTTAATTAGAAACTGTTTAAAAGATAAATATGTGTGAGTGCCATGCTAGGCAGAACTATAAAAAATAAATTTTTTATGACTAAACATTTTTAAATGAATGAGAATTTTAATTAGAAACTGTTTAAAAGATAAATATGTGTGAGTGCCATGCTAGGCAGAACTATAAAAAATAAATTTTTTATGACTAAACATTTTTAAATGAATGAGAATTTTAATTAGAAACTGTTTAAAAGATAAATATGTGTGAGTGCCATGCTAGGCAGAACTATAAAAAATAAATTTTTTATGACTAAACATTTTTAAATGAATGAGAATTTTAATTAGAAACTGTTTAAAAGATAAATATGTGTGAGTGCCATGCTAGGCAGAACTATAAAAAATAAATTTTTTATGACTAAACATTTTTAAATGAATGAGAATTTTAATTAGAAACTGTTTAAAAGATAAATATGTGTGAGTGCCATGCTAGGCAGAACTATAAAAAATAAAGTTTTTATGACTAAACATTTTTAAATGAATGAGAATTTAAATTAGAAACTGTTTAAAAGATAAATATGTGTGAGTGCCATGCTAGGCAGAACTATAAAAAATAAAGTTTTTATGACTAAACATTTTTAAATGAATGAGAATTTTAATTAGAAACTGTTTAAAAGATAAATATGTGTGAGTGCCATGCTAGGCAGAACTATAAAAAATTAAAATTTTTATGACTAAACATTTTTAAATGAATGAGAATTTTAATTAGAAACTGTTTAAAAGATAAATATGTGTGAGTGCCATGCTAGGCAGAACTATAAAAAATAAAGTTTTTATGACTAAACATTTTTAAATGAATGAGAATTTTAATTAGAAACTGTTTAAAAGATAAATATGTGTGAGTGCCATGCTAGGCAGAACTATAAAAAATAAAGTTTTTATGACTAAACATTTTTAAATGAATGAGAATTTTAATTAGAAACTGTTTAAAAGATAAATATGTGTGAGTGCCATGCTAGGCAGAACTATAAAAAATAAAGTTTTTATGACTAAACATTTTTAAATGAATGAGAATTTTAATTAGAAACTGTTTAAAAGATAAATATGTGTGAGTGCCATGCTAGGCAGAACTAAAAAAAATAAAGTTTTTATGACTAAACATTTTTAAATGAATGAGAATTTTAATTAGAAACTGTTTGAAAGATAAATATGTGTGAGTGCCATGCTAGGCAGAACTAAAAAAAATAAAGTTTTATGACTAAAATTTTTTAAATGAATACAAAAAAAACAACTAATTCAATCAATTATTATATTATCTAACCCTAAAGCTGCTTATGGATGTGTGCAGATTACTATAGATGTTATGTTATGTTATGTTGTATCATAGAATTAAATAAATATAACCCGTTTTGATGTTAATATAGCTAAGATAGGTGGGGAAAACTTTCGCATTTATTCATTTAGATACTTTGTCAATTTTATTTCTCTCCATTTATATTTGTAAAATCATAACTTAGTCTTTTCAATCATATCAATTTGTGTTTGATGCACAATACATTGATCACGATTTCTCTTCAGCTATTTGTGCAATTGTATGAGGATGTAGTTAGATGTGTGGATGTGTGTGAAAGTGATAGTAATTTCTGTGGTTTTTAGTTATTATTATTATTATTTTTATTTCTTACTCACTCAGAGTTTCACACGAGTCATTATATGTGATCGCTCACTGGAAAAAAACAGTATTCCCTGAAGTCTGAGTGACAACAGATTTTCCAAAATTATCAGTGCCCTCTGATAAATTTGATCACCATTACAACTTACTTTGTGTTCTCACACCAGCTGTTTATCATTGCGATTTCTGCTGATACCACCAGCGAATGATTTTCTCTGGAATTTTGACGCCAATAAGTCTCCTCAGGATTCTAGTACCCCAGTGCTCATCTAGTGAAGATCCGGATACTGCTATCCCTCGCCGATCGTCCCATTCTCTTAGATCCTCCATTTTTCTTCTTATTTAAGCTATTTTCATCAACGCCGTGGTTTGTATGCTCTCAATCCTCCCTTTGATTCCAATTTCTCCTAATCTTTTTGCCAAGTTTTTCAAAACTATTCCTAGTGCTCCTTCATGTTCCATATTCCCTTCAGTTCTCTGGCAAGCACCATGTATTTTCTTTCGTTTCTCTGCCTCTCATTCAGCTTCACACTATGATATGCTGGGACGGCGAAATTTACCATTTGGCAGTTTTCGTTGATTATAATTAATGTCCAGCCCTCTTCTTGCTTAGATGAGTTTGTCCGTTTGTATTTCCATGTCCGACGGTGTCTTATGCCTTTCATTGACTCTAGTTTGTGCTGTATCATTTCTCTGTATGTTCAAAACGCACTTCCCTCCAACCCAGTCATGTCTATTTATTATTATTTACTGATTAGGAGTTTTCACACGGGTCATTATCAGTAATTTCTCACTGTCAATAACAAGTGATGTTCCCTGGACCCTGAGTGATAAAAAGTCTCCCCAGATTTCCAGTATTCTCCATAGCTTTCAATAACTGTTACAAATACCCTTGCATTATCACAACAGTTGATTATTGATTTCTCGCTGGTAACGTCCGTTAATAGTCTCTGGAATTTGAGTACTCCGTGCTATTCCAATGGTGGTCTGCATTGTGCTCTCTCCCTCCTTGATTTTTCCCAGAGGATTAATGATTTCCATTTTCAACTACTGGCTCTGGTTTATGTCTGTACCATTTGTTTGCATGTTCAAAGTTCAAAGTTTTTGCATCGTTCCCATTGGACTGCCTATCCACGCAATTGTGTCTGTTTTTGTAACCTTTTCAGGCTAGTTTGATTCATTCACTTATGTTTCGTAGCTTTGTCAACAGAGTCTACAATTACTGTTTTCTTGAGTTTTGTCTGTTTGGCTTTTATATAGTTCGTTCTGATCGCGGCGTTTTGTATGACTTCAGTAGCAATTCACTTTCTCTGTTCAGATGTCCTTTTCATAGCCATGTTTATGTGTTTTCATGTGCTATTTCTTTGGTCAGTTTTATAATTCGTCCATGCGTTTGCTTCTCTTCCAATTTTGCTTCTCTTCCAATTTTGCTTCTCTTCCAATTTTGCTTCTCTTCCAATTTTGTTTCTCTCCCAATTTTGCTTCTCTTCCAATTTTGTTTCTCTCCCAATTTTGCTTCTCTTCCAATTTTGCTTCTCTCCCAATTTTGCTTCTCTTCCAATTTTGCTTTTCTCACCTTTTTATTTCCAGTTTTGCTGCTCTTTGTATTGCTTATCTTTGTGATGCTTTTTGCGGCGGTAATCAGCCTTTTTGTAATTGAGGTTATGTTTTTTTCTAGTTCTATTATTACATCATCCACACAGTCTTCAACATTTACCAATCTTATTCCTCCTTCTTTCCTTTTTATGTAGAGTAGGTCAGTATCATTTGTGTGTGGTGCATTGCTCGTAGTCATTAGTTTCCTAATCATCGTCATCATCATCATCATCATCATCATCATCATCATCATCATCATCATCATCATCACAGAAATGACATAAGGATTCCAGTCGTTCATAATGAATTGAGATGACACCATTTTCTCAGTATCCTAGCTCTTCCAAATAATGATGTTTTCCTGTAAGTTCCTGATGTTGACCCCTATTACCTGCAAATAAGTTTCCATGTCTTGAGTGACTGTTCCCGAATGTACCAATGACAATGATAATCACATTCACTTTCTTCTAGTAAGTTCCCAGCTTAGGTGTCTGCGCAGTTCTTCACATACACACATACACACATAAAATACATACACACATACACACATACACGCATAAAATACGTACACAAAATCGTATATACATTTTACATGGAAAAAGTCATTCATAAGGTGCTTATAAGAAGATTTATTTATTTCTATAAGACATGGACTCCCAGAAATACTTTCATTTATTCAAATTTTAACTTTTCCCAATTAATGCCAAAGTTCCAACTACCACTGGAACTATTTGATTTTTCCATGTGTTACATTCTTGACATTTCCATTTCAAGATCTTTATATGTTGATATTTGTTTAAAGATCTTCAAAGCTGCAACTGCCGTGACTATCAGAAAGCACATTCTGTTTTTATGGACACTGATCTCTGTCTGTGAGATTAGCTTTCCTTGCTCAGTCTGTGAGTATAGTAAAGTCCCATAAAATGGTTACCCGTGCCCCTATGTATGTAAACAGATCCGGGTGATGTTTATAACAGTTGCTTACAGTTTTCTGTCTATAAAAGGTGCAGTTTCCACCCGAGATATTAATCCACTCTATCATGCTTCATACTTGGTGGGTACTAACATCGGCAAAATGCTTAACCCTTTTTGTATATTCATCACAGGATCTGCATTTTGAGGTCAACACTATTTTGCTATGTTGACCTGATAATGTTTAATTAGCAAACATTGTACTAATAACACGTTCAGCTTTTAACTGTCCACTATGCAACCACTTATCAGTAAAGGGTTGGTCTACATTAGCTCGTCGGGTGCGGCCAAAATATTGGGAATCTTTCCATCGTTTCTGCATTTTGTCAATTGTATTGGCCTTTGCCTTTTTATCATTTCTTCTCATTATTTTTTCAGTTAGCATTGAAGTCGAACCAACCTACTATATTGAAGGATTTTTGATGGTCGCACAGAAGACAGGAAGTGTAGAAAGTTTCGGCCGTTTTATTCCAGTTGGCGAAACGCACGGTTTAGCGTGCTCAAATAAGGTAAGCCCACTAACAAAACCCCAACACTTCTAAAATGCACAAGAGAAACGATTTTTTTTGTGAGTAAAATGTGTCCAGGAAAAAATTAAAATATCGTCAGAATCGGTTTGTTGTTATCCAACCATTCAACATAAAGAGAAATAGTTGACATTTCTCTTTATTATTCCTATTTACTTCATGTTTATTATTCCTATTTACTTTATGTTTATTATTCCTATTTACTTTATCTTTATTATTCCTATTTACTTTATGTTTTATTCCTATTTACTTTATTTTTATTATTCCTATTTACTTTATCTTTATTATTCCTATTTACTTTATTTTTATTATTCCTATTTACTTTATGTTTATTATTCCTATTTACTTTATGTTTATTATTCCTGTTTACTTTATGTTTATTATTCCTATTTACTTCATGTTTATTATTCCTATTTACTTTATGTTTATTATTCCTATTTACTTTATGTTTATTATTCCTATTTACTTTATGTTTATTATTCCTATTTACTTTATGTTTATTATTCCTATTTACTTTATCTTTATTATTCCTATTTACTTTATGTTTATTATTCCTATTTACTTTATCTTTATTATTCCTATTTACTTTATGTTTATTATTCCTATTTACTTTATGTTTATTATTTCTGTTTACTTTATGTTTATTATTCCTATTTACTTTATGTTTATTATTTCTGTTTACTTTATGTTTATTATTCCTATTTACTTTATGTTTAATATTCCTATTTACATTATGTTTATTATTCCTATTTACTTTATGTTTATTATTTCTGTTTACTTTATGTTTATTATTCCTATTTACTTCATGTTTATTATTCCTATTTACATTATGTATATTATTCCTATTTACTTTATGTTTATTATTCCTATTTACTTTATGTTTATTATTCCTATTTACTTTATGTTTATTATTCCTATTTACTTTATGTTTATTATTCCTATTTACTTTATCTTTATTATTCCTATTTACTTTATGTTTATTATTCCTATTTACTTTATGTTTATTATTCCTATTTACTTTATGTTTATTATTTCTGTTTACGTTATGTTTATTATTCCTATTTACTTTATGTTTATTATTTCTTTTTACTTTATGTTTATTATTCCTATTTACTTTATGTTTATTATTCCTATTTACATTATGTTTATTATTCCTATTTACTTTATGTTTATTATTTCTGTTTACTTTATGTTTATTATTCCTATTTACTTCATGTTTATTATTCCTATTTACTTTATGTTTATTATTCCTATTTACTTTATGTTTATTATTCCTATTTACTTCATGTTTATTATTTCTGTTTACTTTATGTTTATTATTCCTATTTACTTTATGTTTATTATTCCTATTTACATTATGTTTATTATTCCTATTTACTTTATGTTTATTATTTCTGTTTACTTTATGTTTATTATTCCTATTTACTTCATGTTTATTATTCCTATTTACTTTATGTTTATTATTCCTATTTACTTTATGTTTATTATTCCTATTTACTTGCCTCCCCACGAGGGCAGAGTTAGACACAAGGTCGGTTTTTAATGTAGGGAAAATCCAGCTCCTCAAAAAGGAGCACTCTGGATTGGAACAAAAATAAAAATTGTCTCAGTCTAGAAGGATGTCTCCTTTACTGACTGAAGAACAGAAAAGACTAAGTAGAACCTCAGAACAGATACTACACTTAGCTCTTATTGTTAGTCACATCAGTGACAGCTTTCGGACGGTGCTTCTCATCTTGGTTCCTGCCATTTTGACAATGTGCTCTCCGGCCTTTTTTAACTGTCTTTTCTTGTAATTGGTAACTGTCAAGTATGTTGGTTCCGAGGAAACTAACTTATATCCACTTGAAAGTTATAGATTATGACATATACAGAAAGGTGTTGCGCACAACTATTGAAACGTCGTGAAAAGGGCAACAACTAAGATAAGAAAAAACAGTTGAAACATAATCAAATGATGATGATGGGAAATTGCTCTCTAACAGAGATTTGATTTCTGTCCATAATCAAATGATGATAATGGGAAATTGCTCTCTAACAGAGATTTGATTTCTGTCCATAATCAAATGATGATAATAGAAATTGCTCTCTAACAGAGATTTGATTTCTGTCCATAATCAAATGATGATAATGGGAAATTGCTCTCTAACAGAGATTTGATGTTTGTCCATAATCAAATGATGATTATGGGAAATTGCTCTCTAACAGAGATTTGATTTCTGTCCATAATCAAATGATGATAATAGAAATTGCTCTCTAACAGAGATTTGATTTCTGTCCATAATCAAATGATGATAATGGGAAATTGCTCTCTAACAGAGATTTGATTTCTGTCCATAATCAAATGATGATGATGGGAAATTGCTCTCTAACAGAGATTTGATGTTTGTCCATAATCAAATGATGATAATGGGAAATTGCTCTCTAACAGATATTTGATTTCTGTCCATAATCAAATGATGATAATGGGAAATTGCTCTCTAACAGAGATTTGATTTCTGTCCATAATCAAATGATGATGATGGGAAATTGCTCTCTAACAGAGATTTGATTTCTGTCCATAATCAAATGATGATAATGGGAAATTGCTCTCTAACAGAGATTTGATTTCTGTCCATAATCAAATGATGATGATGGGAAATTGCTCTCTAACAGAGATTTAATTTCTATCCATAATCAAATGATGATAATGGGAAATTGCTCTCTAACAGAGATTTGATTTCTGTCCATAATCAAATGATGATAATGGGAAATTGCTCTCTAACGGAGATTTGATTTCTGTCCATAATCAAATGATGATAATGGGAAATTGCTCTCTAACAGAGATTTGATTTCTGTCCATAATCAAATGATGATAATGGGAAATTGCTCTCTAACAGAGATTTGATTTCTGTCCATAATCAAATGATGATAATGGGAAATTGCTCTCTAACAGAGATTTGATTTCTGTCCATAATCAAATGATTATGATGGGAAATTGCTCTCTAACAGAGATTTGATTTCTGTCCATAATCAAATGATGATGATGGGAAATTGCTCTCTAACAGAGATTTGATTTCTGTCCATAATCAAATGATGATAATGGGAAATTGCTCTCTAACAGAGATTTGATTTCTGTCCATAATCAAATGATGATAATGGGAAATTGCTCTCTAACAGAGATTTGATTTCTGTCCATAATCAAATGATGATAATGGGAAATTGCTCTCTAACAGAGATTTGATTTCTGTCCATAATCAAATGATGATAATGGGAAATTGCTCGCTAACAGAGATTTGATTTCTGTCCATAATCAGAACTCTGATTAATATTTCAAAGAGACATCGCTCGGTTAATTTTTTAAGATTCTTCTCTTCAGTGGTCTCAAGTTAATAGTGGAAAATAATTAAATTGATGAATCGATAGAAGGCAGGTTAGCTGAGTTTAAATTCAGATACACTATTGTTGTGAAATACATAGAGATGGCCATACATTTGTGAAATACATAGAGATGGCCATACATTTGTGAAATACATAGAGATGGCCATACATTTGTGAAATACATAGAGATGGCCATACATTTGTGAAATACATAGAGATGGCCATACATTTGTGAAATACATAGAGATGGCCATACATTTGTGAAATACATAGAGATGGCCATACATTTGTGAAATACATAGAGATGGCCATACATTTGTGAAATACATAGAGATGGCCATACTTGGACGGAATAGAGACTCAAACAGAAGTTTATATACATTCCATGAAAAATGCCAGTATACTGAAATCATATGCTCTTAATAGGGTTAAGATGAAAATTCATATACACTAAATGTACAAAAGCAAGGAAATTCCCAAAGTTTTACACTTTTATTGTCATTAAGGGTATGCGAGCACAACAGGGCTATGTATTTTACTGGTAGGAATTTTTCTTCAGCGCACCTCACACACTTCATCCACTCATGCATAGAGATTTATACTGTAGTGATGTGATAATGAAATGGTTTGGTTGATATGTAGTCATACCCTTAATGACAATAAAAGTGTAAAAATTTGGGAATTTCCTTGCTTTTGTACATTTAGTGTATATGAATTTTCAGCTTAACCCTATTAAGGGCATATGATTTCAGTATACTGGCATTTTTCATGGAATGTCACTACTTTTTTAAAGGCTATGCCTAAATACAATCCCTTCTCATAAGGTTTTTTGGAATTTTCTGTAAAACTAAGGTATATGGTAAACTGAAATTAAAATGCCATCAACTAGACCCTAGAACCTCTATCTCTGCCAAAACTCAGCTGAATCCATCAAATAGTTGATGAGATACAGGGTGACACATATGTATGTATGTACGTGCATACACACAGATAACATGATTTCATGATTGAACTTTCTGGATCTCTGGGTTGCCTTGACTAATGATGCTGAAATTCTACACACTTATAGAACCTATCAAATAAAAATTTTGTGCAAAGTTTTAACTAATTTCGTTTAGTGGTTTTTGAGTTATGATTGATCAAAGAAATGAAATTTCCAGCATAGGCCATTCGTAAAGTCTATTAAGGGACAGAGCGCTCTCGCGCCTCCCTTGATTGGGTGTTCAGGTAGGAGGTGAAGTGACATCTTGCTCGAATTTTTCCAATTCTCCTTGTTAGTAATCCTATTTTGACATTGGTCGTTGCGCATAGTATTTCCCGTGAGGCTATCACAGATGTCCACCTAATATATATATATATATATAAATTTAAAAATTTTAAATATAAATTTTTTAAACACAAAGTTTCATAAATGCTCGACAGTGTAGAACTGGAACTGTAATAAAAAATAGTTTAATATTATGAAAACCACATCAAATGTAAGCAACAAATTCTCATAAATTCACCAAAAATTCAGTTTTATTCGCATACAATTGTTTCGGCCTACGACCAAGATATATATAATGTTCGAAATGTATGAAGCATTTATTTTTCTTGAAGAGGCTATCATCAGTGCTTGTAAAAAATGGGGTAACGGAAAAAACTGAATTGCATTCTGCATTCATTTATTATTATTTTTTTTTTTCACTATATATTGTTTCCATACAATTTTATTTTCAGATCATATTGTTTAATGGGGTAGTTTTCACCCGTACATACGAATCGTGGTATCTTCATACCATGAGTGTTATCCAGCATAATTTCCCTAATCGTTTGCCGCCATCGATATAGATGTTCACTTAAACTACAGTGAAATAATGTGAATGTTTTAACTGTTATTGTGTTGGTCTTAATCTTTTTTTCTTTCTTCTAAGATGATATGCATTTAATTGTAAAACTGTTTTGTATAATTTGGGTTATTCAAACTACTGTTCTCGTTTGGACCTTTTCCGCCTCGCAGCTGTGTTCCAAAATTCATGATGATCGGTTAATTAGTTTAGGAGTGAATCCTGTACATACAAATATATAAACATATAAATGTACTTAACTTTATAAAGATAAAGTAGATATATATATATATATATATATATATATAGAGAGAGAGAGAGAGAGAGAGAGAGAGAGAGAGAGAGAAAGAGAGAGGGAGAGAGAAAGAGAGAGAGGGAGAGAGAGAGAAAGAGAGAGAAGGAGAGAGAGAGATGATGATGATGATGATGATGATGATGATGATGATGATGATGATGATGATGATGATGATGATGATGATGATGATGATGATGATGATGATGATGATGATGATGATGATGATGAAAAAAAAAATTTTAAGTATAAAGACTCTCGGGCAACGCCGGGTCGAGACAGCTAGTATAAAATGAAGTAAAACGACGTTGTCTTTACTGTTTAAGGATGTTCGGCAAGAACACAGATCCCAGAATATTATTGCAAAACCATTTACTACAAAATTAATACGAATGTTGGTTTCTCCACATGAAGATTTTTACCTCAGAAAAGTTGCGTTTGATCTTGGTATAGAGCTTCGTTTCCAATTGCCTTTCGGACAGAAAGAAATTGAGACACAACACAATTAGTATAGTTTATAATTATGGCAAACCAAAAAAACCAAACAAGTAAAACGTGTCTGCTCTTCCTGCTGTCAACATGATTTCAATCATGTAAACAACCAGCAATCATAACTTTTGTTGCATTTCTCAGGATAACTAAGGAATTCACTTTTAGAAATTTGTGAAAATATTTGCAAATGTGGGGCCATTTTAGCCCCCAACGAGACAAACCATAGTTTTCCTGAAAATATGTCTGTTTTCTGCATTGTGAAAAACTAATGAACCAATTTCGAGAAAATAAAAACGGACTCATCGACTAATGGAAAGTGACAAAAACACAAATCCTTTCTGATTAACAGTGAGCAGCAAAACCATTTGCGATGAATATTTACATATTTCTATGCGTGAAAAAAAAACTTTATTCTAATTTTTCTTTTCACGTGTCCTATTAATTTTGCAGGGCGATTCAGGGATCACGCACTCGACCAATGCAAAAAGATATGCCATGAACTTCATTTGGGAAGCACCAGCAACAAACGAAGGAGACCTCCATATGATGTAAGCATAGTTTCATGTTTAAATCAGCATCTCTTTGCCTCTCGTATCCATAGCACTTCTCTACCTGTCTCCTAGACGCATACATAGAATAGTGTATTATCATACCAACACATGAATACACTATGCGATTTATTATGATTGATTGATAAACATTGCAACTCAACGATAACTTGCAACACCCAATAAACCTTCTGCGGTTTTATCTGGTTGACTTGTGTTTAAATCCGTCAATTGAATACAACAAATTAGTTCAAACAATTTAACCATGTAATTCAATTTTTTTTTTTTAATTTATTTCAGTCATTTAAGAAAATATGATGCTGTTTACTTGAATTCCATAGATTTTCTGTTTAAATTCAACAAATAATTTGTAGTAAAATAGAAAATGGCTACAATCTGAATTGAAACAAATGTTGATACTTTTCAAGAATGTTAATATGATCTCAAAAAATTAAGCATGTTGCTGACTTTGAACCATTCCAGTATAAGACTTTTTGTTATTCTTTGTAAAACATACATGTGAAAGGGTGTTGACGACGGGTGGGAAAACTTTTCTCTGCAAAGGCCACATTTAAAATATACAATTTCCTAGGGCCGCCAACTAAAATAATGAATATTTAAAATCGACAAAATAACAGGCTTTCAAAGAAAAAATGAACTTAACTTTCATTATTTAATGTTAAAACATTAAATAATGAAAGTTAAGTTCAAGAACTGTAGAATGTTCATATGAAACACATTTATTTGAGAGCCACAATCACTCAGCTTAAGCAGAAAAGAAAAACAGTTTTTATTAATAAGTATTTTTAAGTGGTAGAATCACGTGAAAGACATTTGAAAGACAAAATATCTTTGTTTTCAGAAAAAAAACCATTTATTTAAAAAAAAAACCCAAAGCAACTCTGTTTAAAGAAATAAACAATTCTTATTAATTAATATTTGAAAGTAGACGTATCTCGCACTAAACTGTAACCAGGGTTGTCTCCTTTCATACTTTGATCCGAATCCGACTCTGAATCCTCATTTTGTAACTGTTGTTCTAATAACTCAATAACTGAAAGAGTCATAGCGATTTGTGTATTTTGCTCTTCGTATTCACCCTGGGACCTTATTTGATCTGCATGCACCAACACTGTTACCGTTTTCTCTATTTATTATAACTGCATTGTGGCCATTTTGCACGATAAATTCTGTCCTTTCTGGATTTGATTCTTTGTTCTTTTGGTACCAGATTTTTTAATTTATAGTATACGACATAGTTAACGGAGCTCTAATTTGTCTTCCCATTAAAGCTGATGGGCTTTCTGATTTTCCCACGTATGGTATTGTTCGATACCTTAAAAGCAGACTTACTAGAAAAACTTTTCTTTTTTCTTTTTGCTGAGAACATGCTTTTAGTCCTGTTTTTACAGTCTGCACCATTCTTTCCACCAACCCATTTGATTGAGGGTGATATGGCGGTGTCTTATACGGTTTACATCCTTTTTTTTTTCAACCATAAATTAAGACCTTCATTACAAAACTCTGGAGCATTGTCAAATACCAGAGTTTTGGGGATACCCATTCTAGAGAATATGACCCTTAAAATCTGTTTTATGGTAGAACTTTGCTTGTCCGGTACAGGGACTACTTCAGGCCAGGCTGAAAAAGAGTCTACTAATATTAATAAGAGTCCTTCTTGTGATAATATTCCAGATATCGAATGTTCACTTGCATCTGTGGTTAACGTAATGTTGTTTTTTGGGGATCAAACATTTTTACTACTGGTTTCTCAAAAGCTTTTTGTTGTTTTTCTGACCAAATAAATACAACATTCTTTTTTCTTAAATTTAGAAACTGTTCAGTCAGGTCTGTATATTTTGGTAAATATTGCCTGTAGAAATTGGCCAATCCCAAAAAAGATTCAAGTTCTTTTTTGTTTGTAGGTATAGATATTTTTAATATATTTTCTATTAAGGCTTGATCTGGTGATATACTTTCTTTTGAAATGGAATACCCTAAAATTTATATATTACTACTATTGTTTACGCATTTTTTGTTCATTTATAGTCATTCCCGCATTTCTTAATTTGTTCAAGACGATGTCGGTTTTCTTTTTTAATTCAATTTCATCATTTGCTCCTATGCAAATATCATCTTGATAATAGACCATGTTCGATGGCCTTTAAAAATATGTCGCTTGCTGTTTTTATTCCATATGGCATTCTTTTCCATTTTAGCAACCCTATTGGCATATTTATCGTTGTTACTTTTTTGAAATTATCATCTATTGGAATTTGGTGGTATACCGTTTTCAAATCTATTTTTGTAAAAACGCTCATTCCTGTCCAACCTCCACATTTGGTATAAGATACGAATCCGAGCAAACTTTGTAGTTTACGCCTATTTTATAATCTCCACATATACGTATGTCTCCGTCTGACTTTCTCAAAACTACAATGGGTGATGCTGACTTGCTACCCCCAGGTGAAACATGTTCAATAAGGTCTTGTTCAATAAATTTTCGTAGTTTTGCTACTACTAATGGCAACAAATGTAATGTTCGTGCTTCATAAGAGGGTGTAACATTTTCTTTTAATTTTAAACTAGCTTTGTAGTATTTTTAATTTTCCGTTTTTTTCCATTTTTATCTCATTAATTAGTTTGGTAGAATTTATTTTAAGCTCATCGTTTCCCAGGAGTCCGTGGTCCTTTTTACAATTTGTGACAATTATAGGTATTACCTCGAATTTGTCTTTTAACTCTGAGGAACCGTCAAAGTATCCTAAAGTTTTTATGACCGATCCATCAAATTGGCAGAGTTGTGCACTGCTCTTTCGTAAAGTCGGCTTTCCAATGCGTTCCCATAATTTTTTTAGTATAAGCGTTACCTCACTGCCGGTATCCATTTGCAAATCCAAATCGACATTGTTAATTTTGACTTTTAATATAATATCGTTTTTCTTTTGTTCAATTTTTTCAACATTCTTATTTTGGTTTTTTAATGTAAAGATTTCTTCAGCTCGTTCGACGTTTTTCTTTTTGAACTTGCATACTGCTTGAAAATGGTTAATTCTTAAGCAATTTGTACAAGTTTTTTCAAATGCTGAGTATTTTTCCATTTTTATTTCGTGTTCACATCCACAATACCAATATTTTTTTCTTTTTTAACATGTACGTATTGGGTTGACTTTTATGATCGTTGTATTTCTGTATTAATTGTTGTTGTTGTATAAAGTCAATGCAAGTATTTAAGGACATGTTTCCTATTTGTAGCTGCCCCATTATTTTATTCCTGTGTGACGCATCGCACATACTTTCAATTAATCTTAATCTTCTTCGATAGTCTGTTCTTCTTGTCCGAGTTTTTCAAACTCACAATATCTACTCGCATTTCGTAGACTAGATATTTGATGATTGGTTCATCAATGTCTAGTTTCATTGACATAAACTTTGTTCTTTCTGCCACGACTAACATTTTCTTAGGTTTCATATTTCTTTTTATGATCTGACTTATTCTTCTGAAAGTCAGGTCTTCTAGGTTCATGGGATACGCCATGGTTGAGACTTTCATGATGGCCTCGCATCCAGCTGTAGCAAAAAATAAATCTGTTATTTCATTTTCTCCTCCCGTTTCCTCGTTGTCTTTTAACTTTTTAGTCCTTGCACTCGCAGTGAAGCATCTTATCGATGTGTCCACGAAGTCGGGATCCTTGAGAGACAATATGGGGACCTATCGGCGATGCCATTGTTGTGAAGGTGTAAATTTACCTAGTCAGTTGCTAGTGTACTTTCACTGCTAGCTATACTTTAGGAGAGACTTATATAGTAATCTATTTCTACTTATGTTAATTATGCATATCAATTACGTCAGTATCACTACAGAAAGTTTGCTCACAAATGTAAGTTGATGCAAACAACTTTCTTAGAAAGTTTTTCAAATTTTTTAACTTTTGAGTGCAGAGAAGAATAAAACTAAAAAAAAAGTGGTTTATTTGCAAACAGCTTCTTGAAAGAGTTGTAGTCATACCAATCAATCAGTTTCACATTGTAGTTCTTCGGTATTTGTAGTTCTTCAATATTTGTAGTTCTTCAATATTTGTAGTTCTTCAATATTTGTAGTTCTTCAGTATTTGTAGTTCTTCTGTATTTGTAGTTCTTCGGTATTTGTAGTTCTTCAGTATTTGTAATTCGTTCATAATTTGTAGTTTTTCGGTATTTGTAGCTCTTCATAATGAGTAGTTCTTTGGTATTTGTAGTTCTTCGGTATTTGTAGTTCTTCAGTATTTGTAGTTCTTCATAATGTGTAGTTCTTCAGTATTTGTAGTTCTTCAGTATTTGTAGTTCTTCGGTATTTGTAGTTCTTCGGTATTTGTAGTTCTTCGGTATTTGTAGTTCTTCAGTATTTGTAATTCGTTCATAATTTGTAGTTCTTCGGTATTTGTAGTTCTTCGGTATTTGTAGTTCTTCAGTATTTGTAGTTCTTCGGTATTTGTAGTTCTTCATAATGTGTAGTTCTTCAGTATTTGTAGTTCTTCAGTATTTGTAGTTCTTCGGTATTTGTAGTTCTTCGGTATTTGTAGTTCTTCGGTATTTGTAGTTCTTCAGTATTTGTAATTCGTTCATAATTTGTAGTTCTTCGGTATTTGTAGTTCTTCAGTATTTGTAGTTCTTCAGTATTTGTAGTTCTTCAGTATTTGTAGTTCTTCGGTATTTGTAGTTCTTCGGTATTTGTAGTTCTTCAGTATTTGTAGTTCTTCGGTATTTGTAGTTCTTCGGTATTTGTAGTTCTTCAGTATTTGTAGTTCTTCATAATGTGTAGTTCTTCAGTATTTGTAGTTCTTCTGTATTTGTAGTTCTTCAGTATTTGTAGTTCTTCGGTATTTGTAGTTCTTCAGTATTTGTAGTTCTTCGGTATTTGTAGTTCTTCGGTATTTGTAGTTCTTCAGTATTTGTAGTTCTTCAGTATTTGTAGTTCTTCAGTATTTGTAGTTCTTCAGTATTTGTAGTTCTTCGGTATTTGTCACAAGCAAAAGGTGAGCAACTCGGACTGGCCTTCAATCGCCTTGAAATCAGCAAATCTTCTGTTAAATTCGTCTTTTAAAACCATCACCTGAGAACTCTACTTTTGTCTGATAGAATGCTTGTATAACAGCTCATGGTTTTAACAAAAGAAAATGAACAAAGTTTTGCTCTTAAAGTTGCGTGCCAAAAGCTCTAATCTTGATGAAAGGCTTTCACTTCCATTTCTATCCGTGCGCAAATACGCCTTTGCTTTGCACTTTTATATTTAACTCATTCAGCTTTTGCATAATATCTACGGCAAATGCAAAATCACCAACCAATTCGTCACTTTCCATTTCCTTTAAAAACGCACAGGAGATTTCTTTCAAATTAGGAGAGTTTGAATTACCTACTGAAGAGTTTGAATTACCTACTGGAGAGTTTGAATTACCTACTATGCACCACCTCGATTGTCTTTGGTCTCTCTGTACAAGGGTTTGTCAGGACAACCTGACATGAGGATACAAGTAAACTCTGACCAAATATTCAAAATAACATAGTATTCGAAGCCCAAATAAGATCCCCTCAGAATGGCTACACACTGGCTCATACGAGGAATGGTGCCTCAAATAACGGCACTAAACTGCATACTCCAGCAGACTTGTCATGGAATTTAGGCCAAGATCAGAATAGAAGTGAGAAGTGGACATTTTGTAGGAATTCTATTATCAATCTTATATCCTAAGTCTTTAGCATTATTTATTTATATTGGCTTCTGTCCTGAAAAACAGTAAACACTTTTTTACGTAAAAAGATTACTTCAATATTCCAACTTCCAGACTCTCTCGCTCTTAATAGAAGATTTACTTTTCAACATCACTGGAAGGCCATAGTCAGCTCATTGCCTATTTAATGACATGGTTTTGCTATAAACTGGTAGTAACTAATAAAAATGATTAACTTACAGACAGGTGATAAAAATATTTTTAAAATCATTAATAAAAATGTTATTACTGATTTTATTATCTTTGACTCGCAGTGGAAAAGGTGGAGGCAATACAACTGCACTGCATTTATATAATTGAATTTAATGGATTAACAAAAAAAAACATTACGTTAAATGCTAGTTTTATAATCACCACAAAAATTAACTTTCAAGACTGTTTTTGTTCATCTGTATAATAATATTTTCAAAGATGAAATTCTAAATTGAAAGGCAATATCAAAAGGAATGACAACGTCGATCCATCCACCCCAATCAACCAATTACCTTATGTATAAAAACAACAACAATAATTAAATAATGATTATAATAATTTTCTGCATAACTGCCTTAAACATAACCCACAAAACCTCCGTTTCTGGCTTCTAGGCGAAAAATACTCTCCATGATTTCTTTTTTGAGAAGGAAATATAAAAATAGAAATAAAATATGACACCATACCATCTTTGATTCGATGCAATGTAAATATTTAATTGATGATGACTGAATTCTTCAATATTGTCGTTTTATCTACCTTGGCATCATATGAGTTTATATCAAAACAGTGTTTTCAACATGATATCGCATTGCGATGACTTTCAAATATCAACTTCTTACACACTGCACATAATGCTTCAAGCAAACTACAACACCCTTTTTACACATCTAATTGTTACAATTTTGAATAAATTTAAAAAGTGACATTTGTTTCATTTATTTAAAAAATATTTACTTAAGTATTTTTATGGTAAGGAGAAGATGGACACTAAATATGTGTGGAATTTTCACAAGGTTCTTTTAAGAATGGGCATATTATTTTTTTGCATCTTTATTGTATCATATCAATGTTGAATTTACGGTTTTTAAGAAGAATAATTTGTTGCATAACCCGTTCTTTCAGGGTACCCCGTAATATCCAACAAGGATGACAAAGAACAGAACGTATATGGAAACACCTTGGTTTTCTTTATTTACCATCACCGGATGGTTTACGCCGGCTACGCACACATATATAACAATCTTTTGACATACTTTTGTCTCATGAAAGTCTTTTTCTTGCTGAGGTCACAGACTTGGTTTCCGCTAGAGACTCGTTCGTATATACATCCGATTGGAAAGCAATTTGCTCTGCATTGTCTATTCGAGCGTGAACTGAAGCAATTGTTCCACAAGCGTATAAGTCAGGGGATTCCTTCATAGTACCAACTTGCTTATCAGCCGCATTTTTAGTCAGTGGACACGAAAGCCTAACAGCAAGACAGGCTTGGGTACCATAGCCAATAAAGCTTCATCTGTGCCATAAACATCGGTAAACTCCCATTCTTCCGGTTCTTCGATACTCCGATCATCAAGCTCTTCGGCTCTTCGCGTTTTTGAAACCGCCGTCTTTCAAGTCTCTTTGCACTGCGGAACCTTCTCCTTTTTAACAGTTATCAAGTCGCCTTTTTTTTTCTTTCTCGACGTCCCACCCACAATGGACTCGTCCACGATTAATTTTTTTGCCACTTTTCATTATCTTACAAATTCAGGCAGTAGAGAAGTTAAATCTATAAGCCTTTATAAATATGCCTCACTTTCTCATCTAGCCTATAAAAAATTGAATTGCCCGCCCTTGCTCGAAACAAATAAATAGAATTTGTCAAAAATACAAAAATAAGCTGCAGATTTTGTTTTTGTGTGAACTTGAATTTGGAATCAAACATTTTTTTGTTTGTTTGTTTACCGTATTGCGATCATCTCCAGTAATTTTCAAACATTCTGTTTTTGTTTTTGTTTTTGTTTTTGTTTTTGTTTTTTGTGTTTTTGCTTTTTTCTATTTGACTATTTGACTATTTGTACATTTCATTCTATCAGCTGCTAAACGAGGTGATTTTAGTTAAATTAGTAGCTTTTGTAGGGGAATTGCTGTGTGTCACTTTGGCAATAAACAGATCTAATAGGGGCAGCAATTTTCTGACAAAATGAACCGAGATTAGAAGAGTTCTCTCTAAAAATTGATCTTTGATTTTAGAGTTTATTTTAGAGGCCACCCCAACCTTTTAGTGGATTTACCTAGTTTCCTCCATTTTATAGATTTCTGAATATATAGAGTAAGCTGAAAGATTTGGAAGTCTATCATTCGGACTCCAAACTGAAAGAGGGGATTTGGAAGTCTATCACTCAGACTTCAAACTGAAAGAGGAGATTTGGAAGTCTATCACTCGGACTCCAAACTGAAAGAGGGGATTTGGAAGTCTATCACTCAGACTCCAAACTGAAAGAGGGAATTTGGAAGTCTATCACTCAGACTCCAAACTGAAAGAGGGGATTTGGAAGTCTATCACTCAGACTCCAAACTGAAAGAGGGGATTTGAAAGTCTATCACTCGGACTCCAAACTGAAAGAGGGGATTTGAAAGTCTATCACTCGGACTCCAAACTGAAAGAGGGGATTTGGAAGTCTATCACTCGGACTCCAAACTGAAAGAAGGAATTTGGAAGTCTATCACTCGGACTCCAAACTGAAAGAGGGGATTTGAAAGTCTATCACTCGGACACCAAACTGAAAGAGGGAATTTGGAAGTCTATCACTCGGACTCCAAACTGAAAGAAGGAATTTGGAAGTCTATCACTCGGACTCCAAACTGAAAGAAGGAATTTGGAAGTCTATCACTCGGACTCCAAACTGAAAGAGGGAATTTGGAAGTCTATCACTCGGACTCCAAACTGAAAGAGGGAATTTGGAAGTCTATCACTCAGACTCCAAACTGAAAGAGGGAATTTGGAAGTCTATCACTCAGACTCCAAACTGAAAGAGGGAATTTGGAAGTCTATCACTCAGACTCCAAACTGAAAGAGGGAATTTGGAAGTCTATCACTCGGACTCCAAACTGAAAAAGGGGATTTGGAAGTCTATCACTCAGACTCCAAACTGAAAGAGGGAATTTGGAAGTCTATCACTCAGACTCCAAACTGAAAGAGGGAATTTGGAAGTCTATCACTCAGACTCCAAACTGAAAGAGGGGATTTGGAAGTCTATCACTCAGACTCCAAACTGAAAGAGGGGATTTGAAAGTCTATCACTCGGACTCCAAACTGAAAGAGGGGATTTGAAAGTCTATCACTCGGACTCCAAACTGAAAGAGGGGATTTGGAAGTCTATCACTCGGACTCCAAACTGAAAGAAGGAATTTGGAAGTCTATCACTCGGACTCCAAACTGAAAGAGGGAATTTGGAAGTCTATCACTCGGACACCAAACTGAAAGAGGGAATTTGGAAGTCTATCACTCGGACTCCAAACTGAAAGAAGGAATTTGGAAGTCTATCACTCGGACTCCAAACTGAAAGAAGGAATTTGGAAGTCTATCACTCGGACTCCAAACTGAAAGAGGGAATTTGGAAGTCTATCACTCGGACTCCAAACTGAAAGAGGGAATTTGGAAGTCTATCACTCAGACTCCAAACTGAAAGAGGGAATTTGGAAGTCTATCACTCAGACTCCAAACTGAAAGAGGGAATTTGGAAGTCTATCACTCAGACTCCAAACTGAAAGAGGGAATTTGGAAGTCTATCACTCAGACTCCAAACTGAAAAAGGGGATTTGGAAGTCTATCACTCAGACTCCAAACTGAAAGAGGGAATTTGGAAGTCTATCACTCAGACTCCAAACTGAAAGAGGGAATTTGGAAGTCTATCACTCGGACTCCAAACTGAAAGAGGAGATTTGGAAGTCTATCACTCAGACTCCAAACTGAAAGAGGGGATTTGAAAGTCTATCACTCGGACTCCAAACTGAAAGAGGGGATTTGAAAGTCTATCACTCGGACTCCAAACTGAAAGAGGGGATTTGGAAGTCTATCACTCGGACTCCAAACTAGAAGAAGGAATTTGGAAGTCTATCACTCGGACTCCAAACTGAAAGAGGGAATTTGGAAGTCTATCACTCGGACTCCAAACTGAAAGAGGGAATTTGGAAGTCTATCACTCAGACTCCAAACTGAAAGAGGGAATTTGGAAGTCTATCACTCAGACTCCAAACTGAAAGAGGGGATTTGGAAGTCTATCACTCGGACTCCAAGCACTAAAAAAAAACTTTATAAAACCAACAATATCTCTTCGAGCTCTAATAAGATAAAATAATCCGACTCACAAAATAATCCGACTCTGACTTTCTTCTGTCAATATTTATTCACATAAAATAGCAAGTCACAAAATGTAAACTGTGGCACAAAGCCAAAAGGGGGATGGGGAAAGGCTGGTCATCTCTAACCTAGCTTGTCTCATTCACTGACCCATTTACTAAAATACCTCACTCATACATCATTCACCATAACAAACTTATGTAAGAACAACCCTATTTAATAGCCATACATCACGTATGCAGTGGGGTGGTGGGGAATTAAACATTTTAGATACAAAAAGAATGACTATATACAATGTACAATGTATTTATTGAATGTGGCAGATAAACAGATTCGCCAGGCGAAAGGTTGATGCAGGCCCCAACGTTTTATTAATACACACCTCCTTCGAATCATCGAAGGGTGACCTGTATCTCTGGCGAATCGAGCTACCTAATTTGGAATAAATAAATAAATAAAAATAAAATAACTTCTCCCTTTTTTTCTCCCTTTTTTTTTTCTTTTTTCTTCCTTCCTTTTTATTAGCAGATTTTCAATCTGGGTTAATTCTGTTTAACCAATGAAAATAAAGAATTCGTTGGTTCACTATTTTTGTTATTAAGGTGAATTTGCTTATTGAAGTGTAATAACCAGTCGTTTTTTGTTACTCCTAGGTCGTGAGTTCGATCCTCACTAGTAACCTATAAATTCGAAATTTCTTTACTTTTCGAACTACAAGCCAGGCAAAGGTGGATCCTTTTATGGCAGGGACGAAGCAAGTAGGGGTCACTTCCAATGCTCGATTCTGGCTCAAGACGATCACTTCCGCCACATTAACAAAATGTCAACACCCATAATCGTTTAATAATATTTTAAATAAGTTTGTCTATCTCATTCCCAACATGAGTCGATTTCAAAAAGAATTGTGGTGAACACCACAATTAGGTACTTTCTTTCTTTCTTTCTTTCTTTCTTTCCTTGTTTAACCCTTCTTCGCCTCTGAAGTGGAGAAACTCGCAAAATCTCGCAGAATCACGTTTGCCGAGGGATTCCGACCAATGGCAAACCAGCGGATCGACTTGACCACGCGTGATTTGAAATCTATAAGAAGGTACGCTTCCCTTCCTCATTCTCTCTTTTTCCCTCAGCGTTCTGAGACGAACGAACACACAAAGAACTCTCGTTGACCCCCCCCCCCACCAACTCGAACGAGCTGTGTGGAGAGGGAGGAAGAGAAAGGTAACCCTTTTCAATTCAACGAACTTTTTCTCCAAACATACACGTTAAGATCGTCACACAAAAAGACATTCCTCACGCTCGTTCGACACACACAAAAAGACTTTCAGCCCGCTCGCATACATATATTTACGCTTACAATTATGTTTAAGTAAATAAATTGTTTTTTCTGTTAGTATAAATGTTTTACGTTTTATTCACTTTATAAAAATGCCATATTTTTATATGTTGTTTAGCTTCCTCATCATTCCTTCGCTTTCTTTAAAGTAAGTTTAAATAATGTTTTCTTCCTTTCTTCTTTGTTTGTCTTAACTGTTCTATTTTAATCTACACGTGGTCCGATGGTGGAATCCTAACAGTGAGATTACGTGCCGTTACAAAGGCATCTATCACACAACCTATGGTTGGGGGATTCATTATTGCAAAACCATGGTTACGGCATCCTTCGCCACTGTGGTTAATATCCATAATCCTTTGTTCTTCTTTTGAATCTCCCGCCATTAAACACAACTCCCACCCCGGCCATAGAATCACCGATTTTTCTTTTTTGCCTTTTTGTGTAATCTGAAGTTTCTTTTATCTTTCCAGTGCGACTATTGTAAAGAGTAAAGTGACGTTTTGGCTTAACGTGACGTCAGAGGTGATTACGTCATCATTCACCAGCAGCACAGATCGACCTTTAATAACAGTTGGTATATTTTCAGTGTTTTATAAGAATACACTTGTTACATTCGTTTGTATGGACAGGCTGTTCAGAACAATTTTGATAATGTTTTTATATTCTTTGATTTAAGAACAATTTGAGGTATTTGTAGCAGTTGCATGACAGATCTAATTCTTCTGTATGGACACGCAATCGCTTGCATACAGGCACGTAGCCAGATTTCTAACTTCGGGGGAGCAAGGCCTTTTTAGGAAAGGCAAAACTATTATTGATGTTCTAATATGGGTGACTTTTTGGTTCAGTGTGTGTGTGTACTGATATATAAATATAAATAAGTCGATAAAAAATATCAATTTCTTTAATATAATCTAAATATATTGTTGTGTATTTCGGTGGTAATAATAACATAAACATAGTAAAGCACATAAAGCATAATAAACACAGTAATAATAACATAAACATAGTAAAGCACATAAAGCATAGTAAACACAGTAATAATTACATACACAGAGTAAAGCACATAAAGCATAATAAACACAGTAATAATAACATAAACATAGTAAAGCACATAAAGCATAATAAACACAGTAATAATAACATAAACATAGTAAAGCACATAAAGCATAATAAACACAGTAATAATAACATAAACATAGTAAAGCACATAAAGCATAGTAAACACAGTAATAATAACATAAACATAGTAAAGCACATAAAGCATAGTAAACACAGTAATAATTACATACACAGAGTAAAGCACATAAAGCATAATAAACACAGTAATAATAACATAAACATAGTAAAGCACATAAAGCATAATAAACACAGTAATAATAACATAAACATAGTAAAGCACATAAAGCATAATAAACACAGTAATAATAACATAAACATAGTAAAGCACATAAAGCATAATAAACACAGTAATAATAACATAAACATAGTAAAGCACATAAAGCATAGTAAACACAGTAATAATAACATAAACATAGTAAAGCACATAAAGCATAATAAACACAGTAATAATAACATAAACATAGTAAAGCACATAAAGCATAATAAACACAGTAATAATAACATAAACATAGTAAAGCACATAAAGCATAGTAAACACAGTAATAATAACATAAACATAGTAAAGCACATAAAGCATAGTAAACACAGTAATAATTACATACACAGAGTAAAGCACATAAAGCATAATAAACACAGTAATAATAACATAAACATAGTAAAGCACATAAAGCATAATAAACACAGTAATAATAACATAAACATAGTAAAGCACATAAAGCATAATAAACACAGTAATAATAACATAAACATAGTAAAGCACATAAAGCATAGTAAACACAGTAATAATAACATAAACATAGTAAAGCACATAAAGCATAATAAACACAGTAATAATAACATAAACATAGTAAAGCACATAAAGCATAATAAACACAGTAATAATAACATAAACATAGTAAAGCACATAAAGCATAGTAAACACAGTAATAATAACATAAACATAGTAAAGCACATAAAGCATAATAAATACAGTAATAATAACATAAACATAGTAAAGCACATAAAGCATAGTAAACACAGTAATAATAACATTAACATAGTAAAGCACATAAAGCATAATAAACACAGTAATAATAACATAAACATAGTAAAGCACATAAAGCATAATACACACAGTAATAATAACATAAACATAGTAAAGCACATAAAGCATAATAAACACAGTAATAATAACATTAACATAGTAAAGCACATAAAGCATAATAAACACAGTAATAATAACATAAACATAGTAAAGCACATAAAGCATAATAAACACAGTAATAATAACATAAACATAGTAAAGCACATAAAGCATAATAAACACAGTAATAATAACATAAACATAGTAAAGCACATAAAGCATAATAAATACAGTAATAATAACATAAACATAGTAAAGCACATAAAGCATAGTAAACACAGTAATAATAACATAAAGTTCATAAAATAAGGTAGCTACTTGCTAGCTCTACAGAATTATATAATATTTTTACAGTTATTGAAATGCGCAAGGATGCGCTCTCTATCGATGCTTCTCAGCAAATCTTTTTTAAAGAACACGAGGCAGTCTCTCTGTTGACATCAAAGATCGCATTCTTTTTTTGATGCGCTTCACTGAAGAGAATAGTCTTTCAACGGTTACTGAGGTCTGCACCGATGGAAAAATATCCATGTCACATTGTTCAAATACTTCTGAAAGTCCAAGATGTTCGGTAGGGAGACGTCACTGAATAATATTAATATTTAATATTTCCATCTCACTCTCCTTTACCAAAACACCAAACAGTGGACCTAGGTGTTTCAGCGTCTCACTGTCCATGAATGATTCCGATGACGTGTTATACACTGCAGCAGCTTTCATCACTGCACATTGAGGATTTCCAAATCGAGCACTGAGTTCTCCTCTAATGTGTCCAAGCAATTGTCGGAGTACCAAATCAAAATCTTCCACTGTGCCCATGGAACCAGTCACTAATGTGTCATCCAATTTTCTGGACAACTTTCGTGCCCTTCCAGATGGCCGAGTATCAATATCCGTGATATCATACTTTGTGGCAAGCTCCAATGCATACTTCACCACCTTCTCTGTATCGAATGATTCTGCGTGTTCAAGTAGTGTTTCTACCAAGCTAATAGCTGTCTCCGCATTTGTTTGTTTCTTTTGCAGACCTTTGGTCACAACATCTGTATAGTCATATAATCTTCCAAAAAAGATTAGCAGAACTAAGAACTTCTTTGTCTGAATTACCTTCAGTAGAGCAATAGCAGAAAGTTTTGTTTCAGCAGCAGGATCATTTTGAAAGAGTGTCAGGGTGTCCAGAATTACATCAAAACGGCACAAGAACTTTTCAACCTCTAAGGGTCTGGAAGACCATCTGGTTGTAGATGAATGGGTCAGTTGCAATTGTGGGTCTTTCGGATACAACATCTTCTGGATTTCTAGGTATTGGGAATGACGTTTTGTATCTGTCATTAAAGTGTACACAAAATCCATGGTCTCGAAGAATGTCTTAATGGCAGGATCAATCTCAGTGAGATATCCGAGAACTAAATTCAGCCTGTGAGATGCACAGTGCACATACTGGGCATTTGTATAGCCAGCCCTTTTCATCAGTGCTTGGACACCACCACGTTCACCTGACATCACACTTGCACCATCGTATCTTTGCTCAACACACATCCCCTTCTCCAAGTTCATAGACCGCAGCATAACTTGCAGCTGTTCTGAAATACTGGCAGCAGAAAAGTCATACAGCTCCATGAAACCAATGGCCCGTTCATGAAATTTTCCTTCTTGCAGAAATTTTAATGAAACACCAAGTAATTCTTTGTTAGAGATGTCCTTAACCTCATCAGCTAGAACTGCATAATATCCGACTTCCTGAACCTGGTCGCTGATTTCCTCGAACAGAACCTTCTGTGCTGGAAAGAGTAAATCATTTTGTGCATTTCTCGGAAGTTTCTCCAAGCATTGTTGAATAGTTGGATCATACTTAGATAAGTTTCCCTCTGTTTAGTGATTCTTTGCTTTCGTCATCACCTCTCAGTGCTATCTCATTCCTCGCACAGAATAATATTATGTCCAGTACCGTCATGAATAAAGAATATTTCACATCGATATATATCTCCAACAGATAAAGAAAACAAAATTAAATTAATTATTTATTATAAAAGATTCACAACGCAAAACCTTGTAGTAAAAAACAACCCCTCTCCAAACCCCAAAACACTAGAAAGAACCAATGTAGTTTATAAATTTAAATGCCCTTTAGGAGGATGTACCTCCCAAAATAATAATAGCTACATTGGTTTTACAACAACTACTCTATCCCGCCGCTGTTGTGTTCTGGTTATACGCTGAAAGCAAAAAGTGATACGAAGCAATGAGGAACAGAGGTCAAAGAAAGGACAACAACAACAACGTGTTACTTGTAGTTCGCCCGGTGCAATCAAGAGAGCGATTACGTGCCCGGTGTTTGTTTATATATACAATCATAAAGAACAAGGGAGATAATTACAGATTACTATGTTATGGTGCAAGGGAGATAACTGTTGTTATCTCTAAATGTACAATTGGATATTACACCTCTCTCTTTCTCAATTAAATGTACGCGTACTTACGTATGATAAGGGGAGGGAGTACAGTCAAAGTATGTTCCACCGATTAAACAATTGTCTCAGTCAAGGAGGAATCGTTTTCTTTTCTTTCTTTTTTTTTTTTTTTAAATACACAATTGCAAACTACTTACGTCGTCTGCAGGATGGGGGGGGGGAATCGTCTTTCGATTCTTCAGAATCAGAACCTGTTTCTTCTTCAGGGGAGCTGACGGAATTTCTAAGACAGAAATAGAGACTTTACTCACTTATCTAACTATCTGATATAGTCCTCAAGGCATATCGACGGGAGTCGTTTCCGTGTTGGATTACGTCTTACCACTGGTGGATTATGTTTTGGTGTTATCGTTATGGGCGGTACATGCGTCTGGCCTTCGTGTCTGGAGTCTGAGTTTTCCTGTTGTGGATATGAGTATAACTCATCTTCAGAGTCTGATTCTATATTTTCTCTGGGAAGATTATCTGGACTTATCCGCTTAAAGTGAGAGGAATTCCGGGTAACTTGGTAGTCATCTCTTTGTGCTGTCACCATGCTATCCTTTATGCCGATAATCGTCAGTTGATTCGGGTCGAACGGTGGGGATAGCTTGTTGAGACGTTTCTGCTTGACAAGTACTTTGTCACCTAGGCAAAGAGGAGAGGCTTTTGTCTTTCTTTTTGTGTCGGCATAGGTCTTCATTTTCCTCTTCCCTCGTGCATCATTCTCCGCTATGTGAGTGTGAATCGGCTTTGGCATGGGTTCTTTCAGAACAGCAGGTATGCCGATTTTCATCTTCCTTCCAGTGAGGGCTTCGAATGGAGAAGTTTTGGTTGTACTGTGGGGGGTGGCCCTGTATTGCCTTAGAAAATGGACTAGTTGGGTTTTCCAGTTCAGACCCTCCACAGTGGAGGCGCGAACATACTTGTTTAGTGTTCTCATAAACCGTTCGACCTCTCCATTCGCCTCTGGCCACGCAGGGGTAACTCTTCTGTGGCGGAATCCTGCTTGAGTGGCAAAATCCTTGAATTCTTGCCCTTGGAAGGGGGGACCATTGTCAGTCTTTACAATATCGGGGTATCCTTGTCTGGCAAAGATTGCGTCGAGGCGGGGAATGACCACTTTTGCTGATGTCGAGGGGAGTATCTCTACTTCTGGGAATCTACTGTAGTCGTCGATGACGACCAGTACATAATCTCCAGAAGGGAAAGGATCTGCGAAGTCCAGGGAGATTTCAGTCCATGGGGCAGCAGGGAGTGGTGTGGTGCGTATGGGCTCACGGTGTGATGATGTTGAGTTGGTAGCTTGACAAAGGATGCAGTTGCGCACTGTCTCCTCCACCAGCTTGTCAATTCCATGGAACCAGACCTTTTCCCTCATTAGCTGCTTCGTCTTAACAACGCCCTGGTGTGTGTGGTGGGCTATGTCTACGGTTCTCTTCTGCAGGGTGGACGGGACCACCAGGCGGTGACCTCGAAGGATGAGACCATCATATGCAGATAGTTCATCTTTGACATGTGCGAGACAGGATAACTGCGGGTCGTTCCATTTTCCATCTGAAAGTGCAATCATCACTTTCTGTAGCAAGGGGTCTTTTCCCGTGGCTAGCTTCATCTCTTCGAGGGTGATCGACTTAGGTATGGCATGGTGAGCCACGTATCTTATATACGCCTCAGCTGAATTGTCCCTCTCGGGTTTGTGGTGAGGATGTCGGCTGAGGTAGTCGGCGGGGTTCTGGTCATCTTTTCCCGGCCGGTATACCAAGCTATACTCATATTGCATGAGGCGTAGGCGCCATCGTTCGATTCTGGATGTAGTTGGTTTGAGACTTTTTACAATACCGAGAAGTGGTTTGTGGTCAGTGGTGATGGTGAACCTTGACCCATACAAATAAAGATGAAAATGCTCAGCAGCATATACAACGGCTAGCATTTCTCTCTCCGTCTGCGAGTATCGCTGTTCCACATCTGTGAGAGCACGGCTGGCATAACACAAGACCTTCCCGTCTTGTGTAAGCATTGCCCCTAGTCCAACGGGGCTCGCGTCTACCAGGATGTTTGTCTCCTTGTTCTGATCGAAGTAGACCATAACTCCAGCTCCAGTCAGGGCCTTTTTTAATTTTATCACTGCCCTCTCTTCTGTCTCTGACCACCTCCATTCTCTGTCTTTTCTTGTGAGTTGTCGGAGTGGCTCGGTGACAGTGGCATAGTGCGGGATGAACCTGGCCACATATTGGACCATGCCCCGGAATGAGCGCACTTCTCCAACGTTGGTGGGCGATTTGCAGTTTGTAATTGCTGCAATTTTGTCTGGGTCTGGTGACACCCCTTTTTCGCTGAAGGTATGTCCAAAAAAAGTTATCTGTTTCACCGAGAAAAGGCACTTTTTCCTGTTTAGCCTGGCCCCGGCATTCTGTAGTCGTTCCAGCGTGGACCTCAAACTGGCATCATGTGAGGCTTGGTCACGTCCATAGACGATAATGTCGTCTGAGAGGTTTTTGACTCCTGGAATGCCCCTCAAAAGATCCGCAATGGCCTTTTGAAATATTTCAGAGTCTGCATTTACTCCGAACAACACTCTCTTGTATCGGAATAGTCCAGCATGTGTGGTGAACGTGGTGATGTATCTGCTGGACTCCCCCAGCTCTAATTGGTGGTACGCGCTCGACATGTCCAGCTTGCTGAACACCTTTGAGTGGTTTAAATCTGCAAACAAGTCATCCACGGTCGGCATGGGATGTTTGACCCTTTGTATAGCTTTGTTTGCTTTTCGCATATCTATGCAGATTCGCACGCCACTCGGTTTTTTGGGGACTATCACCACGGGACTTACCCAGGGGGTAGGTCCAGTAACATCCTCAATCACATCCATCTCCTTGAGGCGTTTTAATTCCGACTCGACGTCCTTCCTCACGTGAAAGGGTATTCTTCGTTGTCTCTGTGTCACCGGTGGGATCGAAGTATCGATGTGCAGCTTAACAGTGGGTCCAGAAATCTTTCCCATCTTTCCATCGAATAATGAGGGGAATTCATCGGGGATAGATGTTGCCACATTGAACGTAAAATTAAAGGATATCATATCCAGTGCCTCAGCAGAGTGGGCACCGAGTAGATTTTGTAAATCGTGTCCGAACAAGGGGTTTTCATTGTCAGTGACGAACATTTTTGCTTTGCAGCGTTTTCCTTTAAATTCAATGGGGGTATTGATGAATCCACGGACTGGCATGGCTTTTCTGGACCGATATGCAAATATCTGTGTAGCAGTGTTGTGTATTTTCGGCCTGTACTGGAGACCGTCGTACGTGCGTCCAGACATTATATTAACACTGGCACCGGTATCCAAAACGAAGGTCACTGGGGAGTCATTAACGAGGATGGTGGCTGTGGGTGCTTTTGCGACGTGAGAGTTTTTACTGTGTAGACAGACTCATCACTCGACGTAGAAAGGGATTCAATATCATTTCGATATGAGTAAGAAATTTGTCTTACCGGTTTTGAATTACATACTTTTGTGAAGTGGTTCTTTTTCCGGCAATTTCGACATTCTTGACCCTTCGCTGGACACTTCACATGTGTTGCTGAGTATCCACAGTAGTGGCAGACACGTCCGGCGTCTTTGCCACGTGGCTGGGTCCTCGGAGTAAACTGGCGATTACTGCCTTGTGTGTGTTCGTAGTTGCGTTTTTCGTCGGTATTTATTTTCTCTTTTTCTCTGCGTGTGTACTGCCTGCTGTCTGGTTTATTGTTATGTGACGACAGGGCATTAACCTTCCCGTTCAATATCTGCGGCTCGTGTGCGAGCTAATTCAATTGCTCTGGCCTCGTCTAGCACTTGTTTGAGTGTGGAGTTGTCTCGAAGTGCCCTTCGTCTGACCTTAGAGGATGAACAGCCTTGGACGATCTGTGCGAGTATCTCCCGATCTGTATCCATGAAGTCACACGTGGACGCTAATGTCCTCAATCTCACATGAAATGAGTCTAGATTTTCGTCAGCATTCTGCGATGCGCGTCGAAATTTGAAGATCTCATAAGACATATTTCTTTGCGGTGTGAAATAGTCGGTCAGTGAGTTCTTTGCTACTTCGTATGTGATTGGTATTTTTGATCCATCCGATTCGATGGTTGCACCAACGCCTTTTTGAATATCCGTGAAATTGTGGAAAATATCAAAAACTTCGTCACCTGCAAGGTGCAGCAAACACTCTTTTTTCCTACGGTCTTCTTGAATGTCTAAAGCCACGAACACATTCTCAAGTTTCTCCAACCACTTTTGCCAACGATTTGCGTTAGTACTCGGATTTTCGTGGACGCTAAAACTTGGAAAATTGGGTATTCCGTTGTAAGACATTTTTTTTTTTTTTTTTTTTAATTAAAAAAAAAATTGGATTTATTTTTGGAATAAAAGGTTAGCTCGTGTGTTCGATTACTGTGAGTTTTTTCGTTTGAATTCTCGTCGCCAGTGTTGTGTTCTGGTTATACGCTGAAAGCAAGAAGTGATACGAAGCAAAGGAGGAACAGAGGTCAAAGAAAGGACAAAAACAACAACAACGTGTTACTTGTAGTTCGCCCGGTGCAATAAAGAGAGCGATTACGTGCCCGGTGTTTGTTTATATATACAATCATAAAGAACAAGGGAGATAATTACAGATTACTATGTTATGGTGCAAGGGAGATAACTGTTGTCATCTCTAAATGTACAATTGGATATTACAGCCGCCTCACTATGCACCTCGCAAACACTAATTCAATATACAAACACCTACAAACGCACAACTGCCCTACATCTATATATATATATGTATATATATATATATATATATATATATATATATATGTATATATATATATATATATATTGTGTGTATTTAGGCAGCATTTTTTCATTAAGGCATGTTTTATTAAAGACGACAGAAATCTTCTGTTTAGTGATTCCTTTTTTTATTTTTTCCATTCGTCGAATGATCTTTTTGACGTGTAGATGGAATGAATTGATGAAGGATCCATGTGTTTGACTAACGTTTTCGATTCTCTCCGGAATCATCTTCAGGTCTTTTATGGCAAAAAATGAATAAAAAGCGAGTGAAAGAATGGAATTTCTTAAAAAATACGCCGGCAAACCGTTAGCGTAAAATACGGACGTCTACATTTTAAAATGTGACAATTGAAACAGTTCTTCGTTTATTTTTTAATTTTATTTATTATTCTTATTATTTTTAATTTAAAATAATGGCTGATTTAACTAAACAGAAGATTTCTGTCGTCTTTAATAAAACATGCCTTAATATATATATATATATATGTATATATATATATATATATATGTATATATATATATGTATATATATATGTATATATATATATGTATATATATATATATGTATATATATATATGTATATGTATATATATGTATATATATGTATATATATGTATGTATATGTATGTATATATATATGTATTATTTTCAAATTGACCCATATACACATGTGTTTCATGCTACCCTGCAATCATCAGTATGGGAGGAGACAATCCCTGCTGGTAACACATTTCGGACCCAATACGAAAGTCACCCTTGACTCAGTAGTCGAAGCGCTAACCGATGTGCCCATCACGCATTGCTGTGGAAGTAAGAGAGTAAATTAACATCTAAATGCCAAATTCAGCGGGCATATAAGCATGCTTTCAACCGAACTCAATAGGCAAGGCCTAGAGTATCGCATTACACTATAAATAACTGCTTGTTGTTAACCTACTTAAAGTGCTCCATCAAGCGAGAGCGTTAGCTTCAGTTGGTGTGAGCCGGCGAGTGGGATGTTTTTTGTTTTTTGCTCACACCAACTGAAGCTGGCTTCCCAATTACATCGGAATTTAAAACACACTTATGAGGCTAATATTATTAGCGAAATATATGTATAACTATAAACTATAAAAAAATAATGACAGTTTATAGGAAAAAAAAAAAAAAGAAAGAAAAATCGGTTTCGATTTTGTCTTTTCTTTTAAATAAAATAAATATTGCATCTATTACCAGCTTTGATGGTATTTTATTTACCACACTTCTTTTTTTATATATATATATATATAATATACGTGATATATTTTGTATTATAATATAAATGTATATACATGAAATAGTAATCTTTATTTTTATAAAGTATGGTATGTTTTTATATTTGTATGTACCGGATTCACTTCTAAACTAATTAACCGATCATTATGAATTTTGGAAATATTTCTTAGAAATCTTAAATACCCAAGAACGGTTAACGGATGAAGAATAAAATGCATCCTAAAAGGCAGATGCTGGCATTTTACTTGTTGCATTACAATCATGTTCTGTGATATCTTGGCCTCGAAATTAAACACACATACATTTACCTTCAAATTAAACGATTGGACATTTTAAATCGTCCGTTCATGCCGATGATTTGACTGCATTTTCCTGTTCATAATTTTTAAATCCATGTATGAAGTATTGTTGTTATATTTGGACTGGTGAATTTCTATCCCATTTGAGGGTAATTGGTGCAGAAACATATCTGTAATTTGATTGGCCCTACCCTTTCTTCTTCTCTACACCCTCTCTCACACATACGTGATGTTGCTAGTCTCAGTCTTTTCTATAAATACTATTATGACATGTGTTCTTCAGAATTGTCTGATCTATTCCCTGCTTCTTTTATTCCAGCTCGTTTGACTCGTTGGTCTAGTGGTCTTCATCAATTTGCTGTCTTGATACCTTATTCTAATACAGCTTCCTAGTCCAGTAGCTTCTTTCCAATAACTGCAGGCTTGTGGAACTCTCTTCCTGCTGACTGTTTTCCTCCTGCCTAAAGCGTTGGTTTTTTCAAGACAATAAGCATCTCCTGTCTTTGTGATAATCATATTTCGTTTTTGTTAGCTCCTTACATCAAGTGGCTTTATGCCTTGTCTGGAGCGATTTCTATAAAAAAAGGAAATTTTAATCTATTTTTCATTTTTCAAAAATTCCTTTTTTTAACGCAATGATTTGATTCTTGCTTTTTTTTTACTGTCAATTAAAAAAGCTCTTTTTGTTTTCTCTTTCAGACGACTAAACCGCAAACAAATGAAATTAATTGTAACCCAACGAGTAAATGTCAAATCCGATGGCAGATGAATAAAACCGCGGGCGTTACCAAATTCGACTTTAGTTTAAACTCAGCATCAGCGAACATGTACATTGCTTTAGGATTGTCGTCTGATCGCAAAATGGCAAGTAAACAAAAGTAGCTATTCATTATCTACGGATGAAAATGCGAAAGAAAATGCGAAAAGATTCCCAACTCATCGTTTCAATCCCATAAACCGCAACCAATTACACATTTGCATCTCATTTGCTGTTGAATAAATAGTCAACAACAACAACAACAACAACAACAACAACAACAACAAAGTTAATTACAACAATGTGATTCGTAACATCTGTCTATTTTATATGTTATTATTTAGATTGTCCGTTTTACGGCATATCACCCTTTTAGGTTAGTTAATACCAAAGCAAAATGCTTAGTGTCAACGATTCATTGTATACGGTTAACTGAATACTAGTTGCTATCTTACCCATCATTATGGAGGGGTGGCATTAACCTCAAAACTTGTCACCGATTGTAAATGATTGCTTACAATTACTATTTTACTCATAGCTGAGTAGGGGTGCGGGTTCATACGTTTCCCAAAAAATGAGTGCACTAGACTGAAAGCATTCAAGAGTGGATTCCATAGCTAGCAATTAGTGTACATTATGCTAATCCTGCAGGCCCGATTGAATGTATGGATGTCACAAAAGAAGCGGGTATGAAAGTGTAAGCCTGTGATTCCTCATTTCCATGTTTACGGTCATCATTAGAAGGCAGACAGCCAGATTTCTAAGCAGTTTGCATTCGTTAGCTGCCCAATATGGCAGATGAACGTTTTGCTTATTGTCTGAAGGTCTTGTTTCTTTCCTGTGGACTTAGCCCGAGTGAAGGTTAGGGGACATTCAGTACCCCTTTTTTTCTTATAGCATATTTCAATCTTTTTGTAAATTATTTACTCAATTTTAAACAATTTCTTCCAGAAGGATTGCCATCTTACTCTTAGAAATCTCCTTAACATGTTCAATCTTGTCGACCTAACCCTTGTCCTTCCTCTAGACCAGACTTAATCCGTATACCAATATTTTACTCCCATAAGCCTTCACTATACCTTAGTCAAAAATGTCAAATTCCGAGCACAGGATCATTAAAGACATTGCAGAGTTATTCCACTTAGACCGATTAATGGCTACGAATACCGTAATAGAGTTAAATCTTAATTTGAATTCCTTTTGGATTGATTTAAAATCTTTTAATCCAGGCCCTGATATTAAAATTGATTGGTTTTTAACCTTTTCTTTTTTTCTCTCGAAAATTAAACCCTTAACCCCATATCCTCTCCTTAGCATTTTCTAGACGACACCAAGTTAACGGTCTAATATACGCTCCCAATAAACATTGATTCACGGGACTCGGTTTGAGATTTTTTTTTTTTTTTTTTAATCTTAACTATTACACCCCCCCCCTTTTTTCGAACATTATTAAACTTTATAGTCCTAACCGCCCCCCCCCCCCAACACAAATGTTAAACAAATATATATGACACTCTAAAGCAAACAACGTATCCAAACGAGAGTGATACGTGGTTACCATTTTAAAAACAGGTGACAACATAAGCTGATGAGAGTCGGAGAGTTAAGCCCTTCTGAGCTTGAAACCGACGGTACTAATGTTGTACTAATTTTTCTGTACCAAAATATATATATATATATATATATATATATATATATATATATATATATATATATATTGCTGATGATTTTATTCCATTACTTGCGACAAAACATATTCTGTTTCGTTAACACTTGCAAATAGCGTCAACATCGTCAGGCTACAAATGGAATCAAATGGCATAGATCTTAGATTTACCTCAACAGGAAATTGAAGATGCATTGGGTGGGGGAGGAGGGAGGGGGAGGGGGAGACAGAGATGGAGCTCTGCCTATGACGGGGACATGAGAAGGGAGGGTGGAGACCCCAACAAGTCATGTTTCAGAAATTGCGTGGGAGGTTTTCGCGTGTCTGGGCCATAGTGACCTCAATTCCAGCCGGGGCGACGGGGGGGGGGGGGGGCAGGGTGAGTTAAATTTAATTCAATTTCCTGTTGAGGTAAATCTAAGATCTATGCCATTTGATTCCATTTGTCGCCTGACGATGTTGACGCTATTTGCAAGTGTTAACGAAACAGAATATGTTTTGTCGCAAGTAATGGAATAAAATCATCAACAAAAAATATATTTTGCTCTCAATTTTCATTGAGCACTCTCATAAACCCGGTTTCAACTTCCTTCGGATTCATACCCCCTGGATATTGGTAACAAGTTAATTATATATATATATATATATATATATATATATATATATATATATGTTCTCCATACGATCAACAAGAAAAAAATATTTTTCTTTACAGAACAATTTATATTCCTACACGTCACAAAATAAATAAATAGAAAAATAAATAATAAAAAGTTATAACACAATATAAACTTTTTTTCACATTATTATTTTATTTTTTTATATACATACTTATATATATATATATATATATATATATATATATATATATATATATATATATATATATATATATGTGTGTGTGTGTGTGTGTGTGTGTAATTACAGAAGACTAAGACAACATTGGTACCGTCGGTTTCAAATACAAACAAAGGGGACTTATACATTGCCTCATATGCTATTAAATCTCTGTTTATGTCTGTTTCTTCGGAAAATGGAGTTCCGCATGTTGTTTGAATTCCTCCAGAATCTATTTATCTCAAATTCTATTTACTCTTTTCTTTCTTCTCGCCCTTCTTTCTCTCTTTCTTTGTTTACTTTAGAATCGTGTGATCTCTGAACGCTTTCCTTTCGGTTTCTGGGTTAATAAGATTTCAAATTTAAAATCTAAACGTCAAACGGCAAAAAAATTTAAGTTCTAGAAAACAAACATTAAAAACAAACATTAAAAACAAACATTAAAAACAAACATTAAAAACAAACATTTAAAAAAACATTAAAAACAAACATTAAAAACAAACATTAAAAAAACCCATTAAAAACAAACATTAAAAACAAACATTAAAAACAAACATTAAAAACAAACATTAAAAAAAAAAACATTAAAAACAAACATTAAAAAACCCATTAAAAACAAACATTAAAAAAACATTAAAAATAAACATTAGAAAAAACATTAAAAACAAACATTAAACAAACATTAAAAACAAACATTAAAAAAAACATTAAAAAGACATTAAAAACAAACATTAAAAACAAACATTTAAAAAACATTAAAAACAAACATTAAAAACAAACATTAAAAACAAACATTAAAAAAACCCATTAAAAACAAACATTAAAAACAAACATTAAAAACAAACCATTAAAAACAAACATTAAAAACAAACATTAAAAACAAACATTAAAAACAAACATTTAAAATTAAAAAGCTAGAAAGCTATAAAAAAATTTAAAAATACCCCCCCAGGCTCGAAAAAAGAAAAAGGGAAAACTTAGAATTGTGAATTAATATTCCGAGTAAATAAATGTACGATAAGTTATGAAACGATTTCTTTGTCATAATGAATCAAAAAACAACCAAGCTTTATTTATTCGTTTTAAACTAAGTTTAGATGTAAAATACACAGTCAAAGGGAGACAATTTCTCTAAGAATCCTCGAGTTTGAATTAAGAATAAAATCATTCAATTTTATTAATTTTAAAAGAATAGTAAATAAATTATATTAAAGAATAATGAAAAAAAATTTTTAATCAATAATTTAATTTAATTAAAGTATATTTATTAAAAAATTGAAAGTAATTAAATATAAAAGAAAAAGTAAATATTAAAATTTTAATTTATAAAAATTTTAATTTATAAAAAATCAAGTAAAAAGAAAACTAAAAATACTACATATGATAATAAATAAAAAATATATATTCTATAATAAAGAAAAAGAAAAAAATTAAATTAAAAAAATATTTTTAAATAATGAGAAATTTTAAATATTAAATATATTAAGTAAATTAAATTAAAAACCCTTTTCTTATCTATAAATTCTACTAGTGAAGAGACATCCGAAAAACAGATTTTAAAAAACACCTTTTGTTAATGGGATATGGTAGAATAGGGTCGAAACCATAAAGGGTCACTTTCCCCAGGACAATTTCAGAAAAAACAATCCCAACCCCCCACAAAAAATGTAAGTTGTTTTCAAAAGCTTTCCCATAAAACTGTCCCTCTGGAATTCCCCCCCCCCCCCCACCTCCACCCTTAAACAAAAGAAGAAAAAAAACATGGGTACGAAGTTGTGCTTCCCTTAATTCTCCCTTATGTGTATAATCTAGTGTATTCCTTTCAGCATCTATTAATTTTGTTTCATTTTTTTCGTCTATTGTTTATATATTTATCTCTGCCTGTATCGTGAGATGGTGCATATTTTCTCTTAGTCGAATTTAGAATGTTTCTTTGTCTGTTCGTCGGTCTTCCCAGTTAATTAAGAGTGGTTATCTTCTGTGAATGCATCCCTTGAAAACCTCATTCCTTCGGTTTAGACAAAGTTTATGCGAATCATGAATGGTCATTATTATGTTAAATTCATCCACATTGCATAGGGAGCACATGTTCGAGGCTGGAGAGTATGAAAACCTCATCTCTACCTCATTCCATTTGATGGTCAAAGGTGTCTCTTCGTCTTTTAAATCCCATACCCGTGTGGCTAGTGCTGTGTTTGCCTTATCTCTATATTTAAAAGTGCATATAATCTCTGCTTGAAAGTGGCCTGTGTCCTGCCAATGTATGTCTCGGCTCTGTCGCTGGGTTGACTTGTGATAGTCGCTTCTATATGAATTCCACCTGGAATTTCCGTCAAGGGGGAGGGCAGTTATTTTTGAACCTGCAGGAACAGCCCGTGTTTTCTTTTGCCTTTGGTTCAATAGAATTAATACTCCTCACAGATGTGGTGCTAGAATAGCTTATTTTAATGGTGTTTCTATTAAACAATTTGTGCAATTTATGCTGTGGGAGAAAGTTTTTGTCAAGTAGCTTAAGGAAAATGTGGCCTACTCGTGTTTTACTGTTAAGGGAGAAAGGTGGTGAAAACCAAATAATTTTCCGTTTTCTATTGTGGCTGTTTTTGGTTATGAATTGGTTATGAATTGGCTGTTGTGGAGTGCTTCGTTGTAACATGATGCTGCTTTTTCAAAAACTTCAGATCCGAGATACTTTTACTGATGTTAGTAATCATATTCTTGAAAACTAAGGGGGAGAAAGATCCTTTATTTATGTATTTAAGGGTTTCATTTGGTTTGTGGAAAGGTTTGTGTGTCTAGTCTAGATTTTAAATTTGAAATCTCACTGACGCAGAAAATGAAAGAGATCACACGACCTAAAGTAAACAAGAAGAAGGGAAGGGGAAAGGGAAGAGAAGAGTAAATTCAAACAACGTGCGGGACTCCATTTTACGAAGAAACAAACATAAACAGAGGCTGAAGAGAGTCCAGCATAGGAGGCGATGTATAGGTCCCCTTTGATTGTATTTGAAACCGACGGTACCAATGTTGTCTTACTCTTTTGTAATTACATATATAAATAAATATTACGCTTTTATTTTTGGATTTTTTCTTAATAATCAAGCACTCTGCGGAGATTATATCCCACTAAGCTTCTCTCACACACACACCTACACACACACACACACACACACACACACATATATATATATATATATATATATATATATATATATATATATATATATATATATATATATATACAGGGTGGGCAAAAATAAGGGTCCTATTTTTAAAAATTCATAACTTTTTTATTTATTTATTGATTTTTTTTGATTTTTTTTTTAGAATAAGTAAAGGACCCCTTCCGAAGCAAGCATGAGCCGTATTAGCCCTAAGGAACGTACCCTCATTTAGAAAACATTATTTTTGCTTAAAAAACTCAAAACAGTGTAAAAAACAATACTTTAGTTTTTGTAAGTTTTAAGAAGTGTTTTTCGGCTAAAATTTGTTTTGTTTATTTCAAAAAATCTCGGAAGGGTCAGTCTACACACACATAAAGTTTGGTGAGTTTAACTTTTATTTTGTGGAAGTTATTCAAATTCAAGTTATTCAAATTTAAAGATAGGACCCTTATTTTGGCCCACCCTGTATATATATATATATATAGTCTCGGAAGTTTTTCAACCATTAAAACTATATAGAAAAAAACAAAACAAAACACTTTAGTCCCAAGTCCTTCGGTGGAAAATTACTTTTCTTGTAAGTCAATTTAATTTTTACAGTCACTATATTAGTTTGCTTCCAAGAATTTACGCTAGTCTTAACATTATCTAAGGGATCATCAGCTGTTTACCATGAAAAACTGTTTCAGGAATTTAAAAACAAAACCGTATTTTATCTCATGGCGCCCCAGCAGAGGTGATCAGACCCAACTTCTCTTAAAAGTCCTCCTTACCTGTGTTGTTCGTCTGTGTCGAAGAAAATGTATCCGTTATTTACAAAAATTTGCTGTATTTTATAGTGTTCGGACAAATCCATTACACTACTTTTTAGGTGATTCATAGTTTTATGTATTTGTATTATTTTATTATATTTAGTTTCATATTAAAAATATTTAGCAAATTAAATATATTAAATTAAATATATATATATATATATATATATATATATATATATATATATATATATATATATAGCCGTCCATATTAAATCGGTCAAAATATCCCCATTCCTTTGACAAGCGACAAAATCCCACTTGCAAAATATCTGTCGCGTCATGGCGTCGGGCTAGACACATAACCCCCTCCCGCCCCCAACAACTTTTAAATGGCTATAGACACCCGCCCCTAACACCCCTTCTACCTCCCTTTCTTTATCTTCTCCTTTCCCTTCTTTTCCTTTCCCTCGGCCCCGCCCTGCCCCTGCCCCAGCTTATCGTTGAATAAAAGTAAAAATATGAATTATTGTAAAATTAAACTTTTCTAACGGACAATCTTTTTAAATAATTGGTCACATGACTATTATTCCGCCTTCTTTCTTCCTGGATTTCATCGACCGGGTTGGATCACAAAAAACCTTCTGCCTGATGAGACCTCAGCTCTTGATAGCTGTAGATCGATAACATCGACATGCCAGTGTAGCAGACTTTGTACATGTTTGAATAATAAAAAAAACATTCACTATATATATATATATATATATATATATATATATATATATATATATATATATATATATATATATATATTCAACATTATTTCTTAGATAGTGTTGGATTTGCTCTACAATTTACTTTGATTAATTTGATATAACTTAAAGGCGTCAGGATGGCGAGTAATAGCCTCATTTAATTGATTAAATATTTTATTTTGATTGCCACCTTATATATATATATATATATATATATATATATATATATATATATATATATATATATATATATATATATATATATATATTAATCAATGAACGGACTAAATAAAATTGCAAAATCCTGAGTTCAAATAATAATATTAATTGACATTTAATTGATTTGTCTTTTTTTTTCATAGGGAGATGACAGTGTCATGGAATGCCTCAGATATCCAAACGGTTCTATTCTTGCACAGACATCATACAATGATGGCAACAGTAATTCATTAGTACGTCATATTTTTTACATTTCTTTTTTATCTAAAAAAATAAACTTCTTTATTCCTTACTTTTTCCATTTAATCTATTTTTGCATCTTTATTTTTTCTTTCTTTCATTTATTCTTCCTTTATTCCAACCTGTTTTATTTCTTTTCTTTAATACTTCGTTTCCTTCCTTCCAACTTCACCTTTCTTCTTTTCTCTTTTTCTTGCTTTCCTTCCTTTTTTCTTTCATTTATTCTTCCTTTATTCCAACCTGTTTTATTTCTTTTCTTTAATACTTCGTTTCCTTCCTTCCAACTTCATCTTTCTTCTTTTCTCTTTTTCTTGCTTTCCTTCCTTTTTTCTTTCATTTATTCTTCCTTTATTCCAACCTGTTTTATTTCTATTCTTTAATACTTCGTTTCCTTCCTTCCAACTTCACCTTTCTTCCTTTCTCTTTTTCTTGCTTTCCTTCCTTTTTTCTTTAATTTATTCTTTCTTTATTCCAACCTGTTTTATTTCTTTTCTTTAATACTTCGTTTCCTTCCTTCCAACTTCATCTTTCTTCTTTTCTCTTTTTCTTGCTTTCCTTCCTTTTTTCTTTCATTTATTCTTCCTTTATTCCAACCTGTTTTATTTCTTTTCTTTAATACTTCGTTTCCTTCCTTCCAACTTCACCTTTATTCTTTTCTCTTTTTCTTGCTTTCCTTCCTTTTTTCTTTCATTTATTCTTTCTTTATTCCAACCTGTTTTATTTCTTTTCTTTAATACTTCATATATTTCTTTGTTCCAATCCTTCTATTTTTCCTTTTTTTTCTTTCCGTTTTCTTCCTTTCCTTCCTTTCTCTTTTATTCTTTCTTTCTTTTTACCAACCTTTCTCTCTTTCTATTCTTGAATACTTTATATATTTCTTCGTTTCTTTCCTTCCTACTTTTCTTTTTTTTCTCTTTTCTTTCTTTTTTTCTCTCTTTCTTTCCTCCATTTTTCTTTTCGTTAATCTTCATTTATTCCAACTTTTTTTCTTTTCGATGCAAAAAGCACAAGCTGAACGTTCTGGTTCAGTTGAAATTTCGCTGCTATCTTTGAGCATCGACCAATTCCGCCAGAAAAAAAACTCCAGAAAAAGTTTTTTCAAGTCCTGCTTTAGTTTTTTTTTTATTTGGTCGTCCGACAATCTATTTTCTGGCAACCCGTATTTATTAGTAACTTCCATAAATTGAACGCTTGCATCCAATCTGTACCCAAAAAGATTATTAGTGTATTTTTAAAAGTATTTTAACTTGTTGGTAGTTACCATAAGGATCACGTTTGTAATTATATCATCCTCAAATTAATTCTGGCTATTCTGTTGGTTCTGGGGCACCTACTACTGGGCAAGTAAATAACTGTTTTTAGAATCGTATTCGCTGTATTTTTTAACTGTTACTTTTATTTTCGGTACACTTTTCTTTCTTCTCTTTGAAAAACTAAAACAATTATTATTCATTATTTCGTAAATTCTTACGTGGATTCGGCGCAAAACGATTGGGTGGAAAAAAATGCGAGCAGACAATAACTTTGGAACGAGCATTCTGACGGCAGTAGCAGGACGTTTTTCAATCGTTAAGAATTAAATTATTTTTCCCAACTGTGAATTTTCTAAACTAAAAATATTTCTATTTATGGGGAAGATTAATACAAACATCGGGGTGGGGTCGAATTTTTTTTTCCTTTATTTTCATCTAAAAATATTCTTGGTCATAAACAAAGAATATCAACGTCTAACCACCAGAGAAATATGACTGAGTCCCCTTCGGTTTACACATCAGCGTTCAGTTCTGACGCGGCAGCCTAGCAAATATATGCAACCGGAGGGAGCATATATTTGCTAGTAACATATAATTGAGATCCTTAAATCCTTTTGTTTCATTAATATAGTCGCAAGTTACGTTCAACTTCTTCCACGTATTTAGATTTATTATTGACACGTCCGAGCCCGAATCTAATTGTAATTTTATATTTTTATCTAGGATTCTGACGTGCACATATTTCCTTACATTAATACATTCCTGATTATTTGTACTTGTGGATTAAACCCGCGTTTTATTTCCTCTATTCGTTCTACAATGCGAACTTTTGTGTCCGACTTTATTACAAGTCAAGCCGGTTTTAAAACGAAATGGACAGTCCATAAACCAATGAAGGCGTCCACAGCGAAAACAAGGGCTCAGCGACAATTTATCCTGCTTTTCACAGGGCTGGATTGCCTGTGTAGAGGCACGAAAATCACTTTTTTGTTTTGAATTGTTTTTGAGGGAGAGTTGAATTTCCATTTTTGACGTACTTTTCTAATATGTTCAATGCCCGACTCTTCGATGTCCTTCGAATCCTGTTTAACGCTTATAAATCTCTGGCAGTCTTCATCTATTTTCTGTAGCGTTTGGTTTATTTTGTAATTTATTTAGAACCCTCCGTCTGATCCCAGCGTCTTTCCCTGATACCAATCCTTGTAAGAAAATTAAGCATTTAAAATTATCAGCACTAATTTGAAATCATCGCAGTGTTTATTGACGACTGATGCGAACGTTGAATAATCTTCGTTGTCTTTTTTTGACCAGGTTCAAACACTTCGGGCGTTTGTGAAACAAAGGAGTTTTTGGTCTAAATAATGCGGTTAAAAGATTAACCGCTTCAGCAAAAGTTAAATCGCTCGTTTTCCTGAGCAAAAACTTAGTATGTTTGGTGGTGCTTAATATTCGGAGCAGTAGGTGAACTTTTTTAGAGTCTGCCCAATTTTCACAATCTAGTTTGTATAGATCCTCATATCTTCTAAAATACGAAGCAAATATTTTATCCTCATTTGGGGAATAAATGAAATTGTCAATTACACTCCAAACGGTATTCTGCGAGAAAGCATTATCGCTTTCGTTACTTTGACCCCTAACCGATATTGTTTGCATTAATAACTCAGTCTTTTTGTCGGTTTCTCTTTTCTGTTCTAAAAGCTGTACGTTGGTTTCTTTTTTCTGTTCTAAAAGCTTTTCAGCGGCTTCTTTTTCTGTTCTAAAAGATTTTGATTTTGTTCCAGTAAAAGCTTTTGAAATCTTTCTTCAGTTTTCTGTTGCCGTTGCATTTGAAACTTCACCAGTTGTGTTATAGTAGCTTTAAAATCTTCCATGCTTAAACTGTGTCCTTTTAGAATACGGCCTTTTAGAAATTTTTTCTTCTATTATTACGCTGCTAAATGTAACTTAGTTGTAAAAAGGAGTATAAAACCTTTTTTCACAGCCAAAAAATCTAATTTTTTTATTTTTTTAGTATGCTTCTCACGTAACCGTCGAATTTGCGAGTTTTTAGAACTAGGACTTTGTCTGCTGAATTTGTCGTTGAATTCTCCAGATTTTTCCTTTTTTAAGGTTCTCCAACAAAACACTTAATATACTTTGTGGCGTCCATTTTAAGGTTTTCCAGAATCCTTTACTGTAACCACGTCGTCAGTCGTTGTGGTGGTATAAGTTCGAAATCCCACATCATTGGTTGTTGTGGGATCCTTTTTAGGTTCTCAAGAAAAATCCTTAATGTTGTTGTTTTGTCCCGTGTAAGTTCGAAAGGAAAACACGAACACGGGGTTTAGATAAGAGAAAACATAATACAACAGAGAAACAAGAGTGGCGGTATGTCAGTCTTGACTGTCAGTCTTGACTGTCAGTCTAGACTGTCAGTCTTGACTGTCAGTCTTGACTGTCAGTCTAGACTGGGGTTGACTCAACACTGAGGAATAGATGCTTCCAGTATTTATTGTGAATGGAAGAGTTCAAAGTCCGTTATAGGTAAGGCACCATAACAGTTTTCTTCCGTTCTACCTTTCCTCCCTTCTCTTATTTTGTTCTTTCTTTTCATCTTATTTTTCTTTCATGTATTCTCCCTTTCTTTAATACTTCCTCCCATTCTTCTTTTCCTTACTTTGTACCTTTCTTTTCTTCTTTCCTTTTTTCTAACCATCATTTTCTTCGTTAAACTTCCTTCCTACTTTTCATTTCTTCATTTATCTTTTCTTTCTTGTTATCTTTTTTCTTCCTTGCTTTATCCTTAACTTTTTTTTTCTTTCTATATTTTTCTTCATTGCTACTTTATACATTTCTGTTTTGCTATTTTTCTCTCTTTCTTCTTCCTAATTTTTCCTTTTTCATAACTTTCTTTCCCTCAGTCATGTCGTTCTTCCGATTTTTCTATCTTTCCTTTTGTTCTTTTCCTTCTTCCTACTGGCTCGAAAATAACGAAAAGACATTTTCTAACTTTTCCTACAGAGTTATGGTATTTCGAACATAGAAAATCTATGATCGGAGATACAACATCCGTTGTTCTACAGTTCAGTTACCAATTCTACTATGTCCTAGAGAATGAGATAGTGTTTTACTTTTTTCTGCTGACGCCAAATTCTATTTCTGTTCTAAAGAACTTTTATGTGTTTATTTTCAGGTTCCGTCAGATTCTATCACACTGACGTCTACTTCATTTGAGAATGGTGTGATGAAATGTTCCTTTACCAGATCTAACATTGTCAATAATCCCAAAATTTATAATCTTGATGGAGCAGAATGGTATTTTTTGGTTGCCATTGGAGACGTCAACATGAGTATGTTCATTTCATTGGTCTCGTAATATTTTCAATGATATTAACATTTTACAATGTTTTTAAATATGACATTATCTCTCTCTCTCTCTCTCTCTCTCTCTCTATATATATATATATATATATATATATATATATATATATATATATCATCTATCATCTATTTATCTATCTATATATATATATATATATATATATATATATATATATATATATATATATATATATATAAAGTGGTGTACTAAAAGCGAACTTTTAGGAAAGGTAAAACCTATTGTGAAGAGTATACAGCTCAATATCCAGGATAGAGCAGGTAGATATGAAGAAGAATGGAAAGGAATTAGAGAAGCAAAAGCCAAATCAAAATTCAATTCAATTGCTCAGAGCAAGGTATATTCCGCAAAAAGGCAATTTATTCAAGTTAAATTTTCCTTAAGCCAGGCTTTTCAAAGATCAAAATCTTATCATCAGAGGAAGTCGCTGGGATAGATAAGTTGGCAAAGGCCAAGATTTAAAATTTGAAAAAATAAAATAAAAGTTGTAGGGAAAGAAACACAGGGCAAAACTCTGTCCGAATGCAAGCAAATGTCCGATTGCTAAAAAGTCCGGTGTAGAAAAGTCCAGCGGAGAGAATGAGATGTAGATAGGTAGGTCGTTAAAAGGCATATACCTTGCTCTGAGCAATTGAATTGAATTTTGATTTGGCTTTTGCTTCTCTAATTCCTTTCCATTCTTCTTCATATATATATATATATATATATATATATATATATATATATATATATATATATATATATTATGAAAATATATTCATGGAAAGTATGCTACTGGCAAATTGAAATGGGGTTATCTCCAAATTATGTTATCACGGGTAGACATCCAAACATGGGACTGCCTTGGATCAACGACAGGGGCACTACTGGAAACAGCCCCACGGCCTATGGGATGCAAATAAATGCATTATTGAGGCAGGTCCACAACAGGGTAGCACTCGCAAGCAATGAGGCTGGTCACAGATGCGATAGTCGTCTGAGTCACTTGCAATTTAAAGACCCCATACAGACCGGCGATAAAATCTTGCTACATCGGCCGAGATCTTCGGTAGCACACAATTCTCGTTTACCACGGATAGGGGCGTTTGGCGTGGTGAAGTCAAACGATTCCATTCTACTTGTACAGGATGACAAGGGAGATCAAGAATGGGTCCACCGAGCCCATGTACGTCGCATAGTTCCGCGACCCGACCATTTTAATTACGATCTTCCACCACCCTTAACGGATAACCAGACCGTTAGTCGGAGTCAACCACCTGAAGCACCCATAGTCCACCAGAAGGACACATTCATCCAGACAGGTCAGGCGACGCAGCAGACAAGGACATTGTCGAATCGCTCTACCAGGGGACAGATCCCATCTCGTTTTAGGGATTTCATAATGCCAAGCCCATCTTCGAAAGCATACCCAGCAGACAGACAGTGGTAACCAATGCGTTTATGGTCCAAAATCGGGGGGGGGGGGGGGCGTGTTATATCCACATTTTTTGCCTCATAAAGCATGAAAAGAAGAATAGGGGACTTGTTGGCACATGTTCTCCTACAAAAAAACTATGGTGCAATTCACCAAAAAGAGAACGCACATAAAAAATTGGGACTAGATGTAGTCTAGACAGCGAGAGGCCAAGAGCCGTAAAGTCAACCCACACAGTTTGCGGGGTCGGGTGAAGGGCAAATAATCAAATTGGAGAAAAGCCTGTTGCTATGCAAACAGAAGACCCTAGACAGGGAGCGGGAAGAGCCGGGCAAGAAACATGGGGAGTTGGTTCGCGGCAGTGGTGGAGTGAAGACGTTTCTAAGATTTGCTGCCGACCAAGCAGAAATCGAAATAATATATATCCCCACACAAGGGACGAATTTCAACGGTGGAGGAAAGATGAAGTTTCCAAGATTTGCTGCCGACCAAGCAAAAATCAAAATATAGATCCCCGCACACAAAAAAAAACAGAAGGAGATTTACAAGGAAAAATCCAATCCGACAAAGTTGGCCATATAGACGACGGCAACATTTTCTTTTCTGGATACGAGATTACCTATCTCTCGTCACCTAAAAAAAACTATCCGCGAAAGACGAGACAGTCAGATTTCAGGAGCGGAGGGGTGAAGTCGTATCAAGCTTTTGTGCCGATCCAGCACTTCAAATCGAAAGCTATACTTCCGTCTACAAGGAACTGACGTCAGGATCTAAAATCCTGTGTAAATATCTTCCACTCAGCGTGTCAATTAACACACAAAAAAGGTTATAAAAATGTATGTGCTCTATGCAAAAAAAAAAAAAAAAAAAAGAAGGAAAATAAATTACATATTTTCTAACTTTCATTATTTGCAAATTTCTATAACTCTGATCTAAACGAGCCCCATATCAAAAACTCCCCAGAGCGGAGCAGAACTTTTATTTTGTCTTATTTATATTTAATAAACTCTTGTTATGTTTGCATAATCTCGTTTTTGGTTAATTTTTTACAAGTTTTTTATTTCTAATTTTATGTTTATGAACTGCGATTCAAATGTGTTCCGTTCTTTCTCTACCATGATTACTTGCTGTTCTCCCTTTTATCGTTTTAATGCAAAGTCGTTTTACTACCGCGGATCTTAACACGTGACCCGCGAGCCCGATTGAAACATAAAGGATTAGGAGGCGCGCGGTGAGGGGAGCGGGGATTTCCAGCCTTTCGACGCTAATTTTCATGTTTGTAAAATTTTTCCATAGGATCACGTTTATAACAACTTCCTGCGGACAGAGGCTGAAGAGAGTCCAGTATAGAAGGCCATCTATAGGTTCCCTTTTTTTGGATTTGAAACCGACGGTACCAATGTTGTTTAATCTGCTGTAATTACATAGATGAATAAATATTTTTTGGATTTTTTCTTCAGCGAGCACTCTGCTGAGGTTTTCTTCCACTAACTGTACATACTCTGTCTGTCTGTCTGTCTGTCTATATATATTTGTGTTATAATGGAATAATTCCAGGAGGAAATCCGGGTATGAGAGCTCAATGTGATAAACAGAGCAATAATAAAATGATGTATAATAACACGAAATTACATAATCATCGATGCAATAATTTATTTCAATGTTGTGGTTTTTTCAAGCATCCGATCCAAACGATTACATTTTTGAAACTGAAAGAAAAGAATTAAATTCAAAATCGACAATTCAAATATAATTGGAAAGAGAGGGGGTAACAACATCTCTCCAATTATATTTAAATTGTCGATTGTGAACTTAATTCTTTTCTTTCAGTTTCAAAAATGTAATCGTCTGGATCGGATGCTTGAAAAAAAACACAAGGTTGAAATAAATTATTGCATCGATAATTATGTAATTTCGTGTTATTATACTTAATTTTATATATATATATATATATATATATATATATATATATATATATATATATATATATTATAATATAAAATGAGGTAATAAAATAAGGTGTCAATCAAATTTTATTAGAATTCAAAGTTCAAGCAAAGGATTCTAGGACTTAAGAATACTTAAGAGGACTTAAGAGGACTTAAGAATACTTAAGAGGACTTAAGAATACTTTGCTTGAACTTTGAATTCTAATAAAATTTGATTGACACCTTATTTTATTACTTCATTTTATATTATAATATTAATGCTCTATCCAGTATATTGAGCTTCAGTTTTTATCCGGATGTTTCACTAATTATAAGATATTAGTTGACGCTTATATCTTTTGTTGGATTACTTTATATATATATATATATATATATATATATATATATATATATATATATATATATATATATATATATATGATTGCCACTTCTTTAAAGAAGAAGGCCATCCCTACTGCAGATATGACACACAAGGTCACTGGTTTCCATTTGTATGTAGCTATATATATAGTATATAGCTACTGTTTTATACTTGTTTATTTGTCTCCTACTATGGGATCGTATGTGACTCAGTAGACCAGCTCTTGACAGACAGACTCTGCCACATAAACTGCACACATGGTAAGGCTGAAATGTGCCTGAAACGTTTGGCGCTGATTTCTTCCGCAAAGTGCATTTCAAGATGGAGTACTCTATACACTTTGCCTCAAATCTGCCACGGCCATCATAGATACACTTGCACCAGACCGATCGCTCCAGGGCCATCCTATCCCAGTTATCCACGTTCATATCAAGTGTTTTCAGTTTGTATTTTATTACATTTTTAAAACGTAAATTTGTTTTGTGTCTCGGACATTTTCCATGCAACCATATAACAGTTGCTTAGGGAGCCTGTAATCTCTCATCCTAACTAAGTGCCCTGCCCAGCGCATATGACTACGTATAATACGCTCTAGAACATTCGTGTCTGGTGTATATAATGGCTACTTAATATTTAATGCTTTCTTCATTCTACAACTAGAAGCCCCCTCACTTTTTGACTTGCCCTTTACACTCATCAATAATTAAGTTGATATGCATATGTTTAACCGCCCCCCCCCACACACTTTTTAGTTATAAAAGTGTGGGGGGGGGGGGCCCCACACTTTTATAACTGTCCCGCCGGCCCTGAAGGGTGTAAGGTGGAGTGATTGTTTTTTGTCAGTATTTTATTTTGATAAGAAGAAAATATGATTTCGACTCAAAGCTTTCTTTTATTTAAAGTCGAGATCTTAATCTAATATGTTTTGTGGTTATCAAGGAGGAAGGTAGATTTTAATATACGAATGTAGAATGCTAGATTCGCAAGAATATTTATTTTGAGCATCTCAACATAAATATATGGGGTATTTTTATTTATCAATAAACATTTTAAATAGTATTAATGTTAATTACAGCAACAACAAAAATAATGTTTAACATTATTAAAAAGATAATTTAATTATGAACATAAATTGATACACCACTCCGACTTTCTTCCATATATTGATTACTACACGAAAAAGAATTTAAGATTTATCTACGAAATTGTTTTGAATAATTTAAATTAATAAATTATTTTATTTCTATAGTTTTTATTGATTTCCTTTAAGATTTATCTCTAAAATTGTTTTGAATAATTTAAATTAATAAATTATTTTATTTCTATAGTTTTTATTGATTTCCTTTAAGATTTATCTATAAAATTGTTTTGAATAATTTAAATTAATAAATTATTTTATTTCTATAGTTTTTATTGATTTCCTTTAAGATTTATCTACAAAATTGTTTTGAATATGTATTAAATTCAATCAAAGAATTAGAAATTAATAATACTTAGATATTACTTATTAAAATCACTTTTAGAAATCAATGTCTGTGAACAACCATTGTGTTGTATATATAAATTGAATTCGGTATTAGCATAGGGTCAAATCAACGGTGTAAATAATACAAGATATTTGATGATTGGAATTAAAAACAAGCCGCGCATGCGTGGTCCCCCTTTGTATGTGACTCAACGTGGCGAGTGTAAAATGCAATAAATTTGGGCATTTTTGACCCCCCTTTGACCCCCTGGGGGCGCAAACCAGAATTTTTCAGAGGTCAAGGATGCTCCTTTTATATCCAGAACAATTACCTCTACATTTTGGCCAAGTTTCAGAAAAATTGAATGGGTGGATCAAACGTTATGGGAGAAAAGGGTCATTTTTTGCCATTTTGGGGGCTTTTGACCCCCTGGGGGCGCGAACCAGATTTTTTCCAAGGTCAGTGATACTTATTTTCTATTAGCGACAATTGCCTCCATATTTTGGCCAAGTTTCAGAGAAATTGAATGGGGCAAAAAATGTCATTTTTTGCCATTTTGGGGCCCTTTGACCCTCTGGGGGGCTAACCAGATTTTTTTTCAAAAAACGGAGAATGTCACTTTCTAACCTGACAAAAGTTACAACTTCATGCAAAATTTCAGAGAAATTCAATGGATGGTTGCGGAGAAAAATCCGGACGGACGGACGGACGGAAATGCCTCAAAACATAGGTCCTCCGATTTTATAAATCGGGGGACCAATGAAATCATAGTAAATAAGACGTTAAGCTCATGAAGTAAGCAGTGACATAGTTTCTTTTAGAGATAGACAGACACCTCATATCCATCATAATATGATGTCTATGCTGAATCATTATTGAAACTTAGAACATTGAGACGTTTTAAAATTATAAATATTTGATATAGTTTAAACTCCCAAAATGTCGCTCTATGTTTTCTGTTTTAGATAAACCAGCTCAAAAAGATATGCATACCACAGAATTTGCCTCACAGGCTAAGATTGATTTGTCTAAAAGCGAAGGCCCCCAAAATATTGCCGAAGATTCAGAAGGCATTCTCATCAGCGTTCATGGTAAGTTTTTTTACTTTTTAAAAATGTATATTGAATGTGATTCATTTTTCATGTTGGGGGAGGGGAGTGTAGTGTCACAACGTTGTCACGTGGTTTGGTCTTTCTGATTTACGGTATATCGACCCTCTTTCGGTAATGCATTTCATTGTAGATACGACTATTCGTAATTTAACTGTCCTTTTTTTTAAGCTTTTAAAAAGAATTTTAAAAGTTTCTGAATCTCTCAAGGTTGAAATTTTTTCTTTTTCTGTTTACAAAAACGCGGAGTTCCGTGTCTTGCTTAATTTGTGACTGTTTTTTGTTTTTTTTTAAACGACGGAGTTTTTTTGTCGCCGTGGTGTTGAGTTTTAAAACCTTTTCGTCGCAGAAATAACTTTTCGATGTTTTCTTTTGTTGTTTTTGTTTTGTTTTTTTATATTCCGTTTTTTCCTTACGTTTCGTATATTAGAAGGTCTGTTTTTGTTTTTTTCTTTTAGCGTCGGGTCACCATTTGTAAGGGTGATGATGAGGGGATGAAAGGGGTTATCCTTTTATCTTATCGTAAAGAAACGGAACAACGAAAAGTATTCCTGTAACTATAACAAAAAGGGGGTTTATTAACTCAAGGTTACCTATACCGTTTGGTATAGGTAGAAGAGAGTGGGACAGTGTCCGTCTGAGAAAGAGGAAGAATATAAGAGTTTTTAGGGCCGCCCGTGGATTTCTTCAGGTGAAGATGGTAGTAGTCGTCAAGTGGCGACGGCGGCGGGAAAGAGAGCGTTTCCTCGTTCCTCGCTGGTGCTCTCTGCGATGTGTCCAAGCTGGTGCCAGGAGGTCGTCTGATCTTTTTCTTCGAACCCTAAGGGGACATAAGTAGTCCCTTAGGGAACTAACGATATTACTGCGCCCTGTGAGTGAACTAAGGAGAAATTATACGTAGAGTGGCCGGCTGCGTCAGTAAAGCTGGAGAATCCCAACCAATCACGGTGGTGGGCATTAAAATCCCCAAATACATGTATCTGGGCATTCGAGTCAGTTAAGAGTGCGAGTCAGAGTTTAGCAGAGTACAGTCTTGGGTCGCCGGGGAGCGGTATAAGAAGTATAAGTAACTGACGCTGTGATGTAAAGTCAATCTAAAGCACATGTATTTGCATAATTTGTAAATTTGTTAAATCTTTTTTTTGCTTTTGTACTGGTCCAGCTAAAATCGACTTGGCGTCGGTAGTTTCCGGATGTTTATGTAGACGGCCGGAAAAAGCTGAATGAAAAGTCGGTTGACTGCATGCAAAAAATCTAAGGCTGGATGTACAACTGGAAAAAATGCTTTTTTTTCTTACACGTAAAAATTTTTTAAAGAAAATTATCACTGAACAAATGTTAAAACTGTGTTAGGGTTAGAGTTATAAAATGTTTTTGGTGCATGAAAAAGTTTGTTTTTTCATTGAACAAGTGTTAAAACGGTGTTAGGGTTCGTTAGAATTCATTATCGCTTTGATCAATTTTTATTTCCAATTAGTGAATTTTGCGATTCAATCAATTAAAATTCTCATCCGCTTATGATTGGATAAGCCCTTCGGAATTTTCTGGCCGTCTACCGACGCCAAGTCGATTTTCGTTTGGGTCCTAATCTGGAAAGTACCCTAAAATCTGATGACCTTTTTTTAGATTTATCTTGGTTATTTGCACTTATTTTGGTTTCAAACTCACTACAAACAAACGCTTATTTTAAGTTTTAGATGGGGGTTCAATTTGCTATTACAGTTTAACATAGACAGACTGTGACAATACCAGCTGAAAAGAGAATGAGATGCTTCGCATGTCGTGCATGCCCATCTGCCACAATAAAAAAGAGCTTCTCTTTACAATTGTTGACTTTTATAGTTTGGATCTGATCTGCATATGTAAAGAACTAATTAGCATATGTAAAGAACTAATTAGCATATGTAAAGAACTAATTAGCATATGTAAAGAACTAATTAGCATATGTAGATACCAACTGAGATAAATAAAATGATGGAAAGCAGAGAGTTGATTTTTAGAGAGCAGAGAGAAAGTTGTGGTGCTGGAAATCTATTGAAAAGTTGGATTGCCTTTGTAACCTTTTTTATGGTTCGACTAAACAGACGAAGCGTACAGAAATTGAAAAAGGGACGTATATGGAGAATTGGTAGTGGAAAAGGGAAACGGGTGTCTCCTGTCAAAATTTGCTTTCCCAGGAAAGAGTAATGAGATTGCTTCATATTAATGAGGACGAAAAAAATGCCTTTCATTCACCCCCAAATTAACCCTAAGTCTGAGGTGTTGGTTTAAAATGCCTAAAAACTTGACTAAGACTCTAAATTTGACTTCATGCCATAATGCGGACATCATGCGAAAGAACAGACTGCGTTGGTTGGGTCACATTGAGCGTAGCGATGGCTGGATTTATAAAGTCCGACAGTTGAATGTGCCAGCAGAGAACATCACCACTGGCAGACCCAAGTTGATTGGGAGGACGTAGTCAAACGTGATAGGAAGACAGGAGTGGAGAGGAAGACTTAGATTTCGAGACTAGACAATCAGGCCCCACCTTCATCAGAGGATTAATTGTGGCCTGATTCAACAAATAAACCGGTTGTTGTTGATGATGATGATGATGATGATGATGACGACGACGACGACGACGACGACGACGACGACGACGACGACGACGACACTGGGTAATGTTGGGATCGAGACGCTAGATTCAGCTTCATGTCATTTTTGAAAAATAAAATTAGATTTAAAATAAAAATGTGAGTTACTCTCCCTTTTCAGATTATCTGTTTCACACTTCACTTTACCAGGGGGTTCTACATTAAATTCTAATAACAAACATTGCCAAGGCTGCCGCAAAGAAGGTTGGCTCCCTCTACCGTGCTAGTGGACTCCTTACACCTGACATTATCCTGTATCTCTACAAAGCCACCATTCGCCCATGCATGGAGTATTGTTGCCACATCTGGGCTGGTGCATCATCTACTAGTCTCTCCCTCCTTGACAAAGTCCAAAAAAGAGTAGTCAACCTAATAGGTCCCTCACTGTCAGCTAAGCTCCAGCCCCTGTCCCATCGCCGCAATGTGGCATCCTTGTGTTTGTTTTACAAATACTTCAATGGATTATGCTCCGATGAGTTGGCTACTCTGGTGCCCCCTCGACGTAAATTCACTAGACTAACTCGACATTCTACTAAATCTCATTCATTCACTGTGGAGGTCCCCAGATGCCGGAGAGCATTCTACTCAAATAGCTTCTTTCCTCGTGCTGCTGGCCTCTGGAACTCCCTCCCTGCCCCCTGTTTCCCTGACAGTACTGACATGCAGAAATTTAAAACTAATGTAAACAGACATCTCGCTGCTCAGATCCCAATTTAAGCTGAACCACCAATCCTTCTCCCCTTTTCCTTTTTCTCAGTAGCCCCTTACATTTACAGTGGCGTCCTGCCTTGTTTCGGGTGAATCATGTAAAAAAAATAAAAAAATTAAAAAAAACTGAACACCCTTCTAAAACCTAAAATAAGTGTCTACAAATTTTTAAAGTCATCTTAAGCATATTTGAAGTCCAAAATAGTTCAAATGACTAAAGAATTGAGAAAACATCAATTTTTAGCTTTTTGAAAATGAGTCTTGTACCAAGAAATGATGTCGATTAAATTGAATTTTATTAATGTTTTATAGCGTTTCATTTTCTCACACAACACACTTTGTTCGAACCCAAAAATGTATCATTTTATTTGATTTAAAGAAATAATTGATTAATGCCATTTTGTTTCTAATCTTTCTTTTAACAAATGTCACAACTATTTTCTCAGTAAAATTAATTTTAATAATGTTTTGTTATATTTAAGTTAAAACCTTAATATAACAAAACATTATTAGAATTAGACTTTTCTAAATGGAGACTTTTCTTCCAAAAACATTATTAGAATTAGACTTTTCTAAATGGAGACTTTTCTTCCAAAAACACTATTAGAATTAGACTTTTCTAAATGGAGACTTTTCTTCCAAAAACATTATTAGAATTAGGCTTTTCTAAATGGAGACTTTTCTTCCAAAAACATTATTAGAATTAGACTTTTCTAAATGGAGATTTTTCTTCCAAAAACATTTTCTTTTAGTCTGTTGTTTTTACAGGGCAACATTTATTTTAAAATACAATTATTTGTCACATAAAATTAATTTAATATTTTTCTACGTGATAATATTATTTGTGACATTGCATACTCACTGGCTCAAAATGTGTGAATTACGCAGCGTTTTAACACTAATATCTGTTTAGTGCACCACTAAAAAGTGCACTTTAAAAAAAATGTTTCTAAATCGAATCAAAGTAACAATGCAAATAGCCAGCTATTAGCTGAGTCTGTGCGTCGGGTTGTAATTTATACTTTGATATATATTTTTAAATGTTGAATTATTTATTCGTTATAACTGAATTTTTGAATTGTTTGCTGTCAATCCCTTTTCCTTAATATAAATGTCAAAGTGATTTCTTTCTTTCTCTCCCTCTCTCTATCTGTAGGCTCCCTGATGATTTTCGCTTGGGTCTTTTTTGCCAGTGTCGGAATGTTTTCTGCCCGTTATTCAAAGTCAATTAATACAAAGTTATACGGACTTGCCATATGGTTCCAGGTAAAAATGCAAAGCTCTTCTTGTTTTTCTTTGTAGTTTTGAAACTGTTGTTTGAGATATATAGCACATTCAGACGTGCACCTATGGAAAATGTTAACATTGTAAAGGAAGTAACTCGTTTTGAGCGTGAAAAGAAAAGTAATTAACTTTTATAAATTAAATTTTAACAAATCAAAAGAAAAATAACAGCAAAGAAAAAGTAAAGGAATATTGATTAACAAAGCCAGAGGCTTCATTATGTGTTTTCCCAAATTTAATAATTGATGAACCGAGGAAAGAGCAGAGAGATCTGCACAACTGGATATAAATACACTTCAAATAATAGGGAAATCATTGGACGCACATTTTTTGAGTTTTGAAGAAACAAAAATATATTAGATAACATTACAATTATGTCGGGTTTGTAAGGAAGTAAATAGTTTTTACTTTAGCATAAAAAGAGTTTTGCTGCGATTGCCAGTACTTGAAGTTTATAAACAACAATCATAAAGGTGGATTTGGGGCCCAAAATACTGAATGTGTAGGGACCAGAGTTATCTCCCTTGGGGAGAATTGGTTCTAATGCAAAAGGTTTTTTCAAATGATTTTTCAACCCAGATTTGATCAGGCAGGACGTGTTTATTCTGTCCATCGTACATATAATGGATATTCTCATGGGGACATCTAAGTTTTACATCATGCAACATACGTCTGTAAGGAGATGATGAGAGGATGAAAGGGGTTATACTTTTATCTTCTCGTAAAGAAACGGAACAACGAAAAGTATTTCTGTAACAATAACAAAAAGGGGTTTTATTAACTCAAGGTTACCTATATCGTTTGGTATAGGTAGATGAGAGTGAGACAGTGTCCGTCTGAGGACGAGGAAGAATATAAGAGTTCTTAGGGCCGCCTGTGGATTTCTTCAGGTGAAGATGGTAGTAGTCGTCCAGTGGGCGACGGCGGCAGGAGAGAGAGCGTTTCCTCGTTCCTCGCTGGTGCTCTCCGTGATGTGTCCAAGCTGGTGCCAGGAAGTCGTCTGATCTTTTTCCGCGAACCCTAAGGGAACATAAGTAGTCCCTTAGGGAACTAACGATATTACTGTGCCCTGTGATTTGATTGGACAAGCCAGCTCACAGGGACAGTGATTACACATTTATTTAGCTTCATTATCAGCAAGTGAAAGAAAGGAAGTTAAAGGAAGTGAAAGAAAGCAAGTTAAAGGAAGTGAAAGAAAGCAAGTTAAAGGTAGTGAAAGAAAGGAAGTTAAAGGTAGTGAAAGAAAGGAAGTTAAAGGAAGTGAAAGAAAGGAAGTTAAAGGAAGTGAAAGAAAGGAAGTTAAAGGAAGTGAAAGAAAGGAAGTTAAAGGAAGTGAAAGAAAGGAAGTTAAAGGAAGTGAAAGAAAGGAAGTTAAATTTCTACTAAGTGGAACAACATTCAAGTTTGATGCAGGAGATAAAATCCAGAATGGAGATTCCTTGTATTATTGATGGTCAAAAGAAAATAACTCTAAGAACAAACATCAGATTAGAACCAAAAACTGAAACCAGATGAGAAGAGAATGAGATTCAAATTAAATATGTAAAATGATGCATTAGAAATCAATGGACGATCTATTGAATTAATTACACCTTTTGGACTTTATTATATTTCCATCTTTTAGATATTATTATATTTCCATCTTTGGACATTATTATACTAAACTGGACTAAACTGAAAAATATGGACGCATGTGCATTACTATTCTTAAATATAAACCTGGTAAAGTACAGAACAAGTGGAATTAACTCTTAAAATATTGAAGCTGGAATTCAGATTTGAAGAATTAAATGTACAATAATAAAATCACACTTAATCACAAGGTTGCTAAAATGGCACACATATGCAATGGTTTTTCTTAGCTCTTTCTTGAATATTCGTATTTTGATTAACACAAAAATCACATAAAACACACAGATAATTTTTCTTTAATTATACAGTAGATTTCGTCTAAATGGTCACCTCAAGTAAACAGAAAAAGTGATGACTCAGGCAAATTAACAATTTAGTCTAACTGATTTGTGACTTGATTTACTGACTCAAAGATTTAGCGACTTAATCACTAAATATTTATCCCTTTATCACTTTATAACTTTTTTTTTACTTTTCTTTTTGAAATAAAGTTGGAAATTTGTTTTGAAAATTTTGAAATTAAAAAATTCTATTTGTCACTTGAAAGAAATGCAAAAAATTACTGCAATTAGGAAAAGTTAAAAAATAGAAGTTGGAAAAAAATAGTGCTGACAATAAGAGAGTTAACTATTAGGTTAGAGCCTCTTTTTTATCCTGTGCAAGAAGGAGAAACTAGTGGTCGGTGCACTAGTCAAGATATGACAACAATACTCGATGCATGTAGAGATATAGGATACTTGCAGGTGTGAGAAGTTTTTAGCCCGATAGAGGGAGCTCAACTTCTTTGCAGCAGACTTATCAATGTCTTTCATGTATTTATTCCAATTCATGTTACCTGCGACTATTAGGCCGAGGAGTTTGAATATTGGACTTTCAGGAGCCCATCATGGGGTTGGTACTTCAGCTAGCATGCCATAAAACAGACAAGGAAGCTATATATTGAACTTTAACCATTAATTTGAAGTACTTGAAGATCCAACTTATTGATATTTTTAAACGTGTCCTTGACACCTTCCCCACCTCACCCCCAAATTGTTTAACTCTTGATTTAAACCATTGTTAATTCCGATTCTCAAAATGTTAGCAAATTCTAATAATTTAAGGACCTATAACTAACCCTAACCCTAACCTATAACTGTAGTTGTGTAAGCTCTATGTTTCACACAGTTATCACTATTGCAATATTTTTGGGATTGCTTCAAAGTATTGTATAGTCTGACATCTTTCGATTATTAAAGAGAACCCCCCCCCCCTCCTCAGGTTGCCTCAACATTATGAAACCATCGTTGGATTGCTAGCATGCCATAAACAGACATCAACAGAATTTAACAAATTCAAAAATAATTTGAGTTTTATGATTTTTTTTCCTCATGTTTTCCCATTAATTGATTTTAGGTGCACAGAATCTCAATGGCGTCCACTTTGCTGTTAACAGTAACTGGTTTTATCATCATTTTTGTTGCGGAAGGAGGATACAGCAGCGTAAGTAATATTCTTTACAGTTATTTACGTTTTTTTGTTATTTATATTTAGTTTACAAAACAATAATTCATTAAGTCAAGTTCCGCCTGTGCATCTATGGCTTTGCTATTTCAATTAAATTCCCATGAAGATCATCCAAAGGGTTAAGGTTTTCAACTATTATATTCCATCTCTCTGCGATGCTTAGGCTTCGTTAAATAATGGTGAGCCTCATCAGTACTTTGATCATTCAAGAAGGCCAGGTAAGTTTTCAATTTTCCTCCTCCAGTTATGGGTGAAATAGTAGGGTAGACGAGACAATCAAGCCGTAGTAGGGTAATTTGGTGGAGGAAAACTCTGAAATAAAACCTGTTCTTATTCACTTATAGCAACATTTCTTCTCGTTTTCTTGGATTCACTGGAATTAAGTCAGGTTGTGTTCTTATTTAACTGCCTCCCCACGAGGATAGAGTTGAACACAAGATCGGCTTTTAATGTGGGGAAAATCCAGTACCCCAAAAAGGGGAACTCTGGATTGGGACAAAAATTAAAATTGCTTCAGTCTAAAAGGATCATCCTTCACCAACCGAGGAGAGATGAATGTATTATGAGAACAGATTCTACACTTTGATGCCATCTAAAAGGCCAAGAGATCTGTAAGGGATCGCACAATCCTTGCTTCATTATAAACTCATTGTCATTTGTGGATATGTATTGTCTCTTGACAAAGTTTGCGTATTGTTTCATGAATTCGTCGGACTTTTAATTATCATTTTTACTTATTCAGGTTGCTAGGCAGATCACTGAAGACCAATGTTGCCACTCACAACTTAACTGACTATTTTAAAAATACCCCTTTCTGATACTAACCCTAACCCTAACCTTACTACCCCTTTGTGATACTATCATGGCCCGAAGAGTCACTCAGTCGGGTTTTATTCTGCATGATTTGATACTGAATTTAGTCCAATCCCACAAAGATCACAGTTGTTCCAACTAACCCTAACCATTGTGTTGAAGATATGCAGAACTTGTAGTTGTTCTGCAGCTATGGCCGTACTGGTGAGTAAACCGGTCGCATTAGGCATTAATCATTAATTATCTCTGCAGAAGGGAGGGCCTGTGGACGAGTGGTTATAGCACTTGTCTTTGGGCTGGACGACCCGGGTTCGATCCCACACACGGCATGCGAATTTTCGGGTCTGAAAACTCCCTCTGTCCACCCAGCAGTAAATGGGTACCTGACTAAAACTCAGGGAAGGTTCAAGGCAGCGGAAGGAGAGGGATGAGCTCCGCCTTCCATATGCTGTGCCCTAGACACGGTGATTCTTAACTACGGTCATGGACAGTGTGCGATGTCGGCAACGACACTCGTGCGCGTCCAGGCTATGCGACTTTTACCTTTTATCTCTGCAGAGAATTGTCTTGATTTCGGGGACGACGAAATAATGAATTCTACAGCTGAAAAATGGAATGACTTGATAAAAAATGAACAAGACATTTTCTTGTCTTTTTTTATCAAAGATAGAATTTAGTTTGATCTATTTTTTATTGTGTATCAGTCATCACTCGACTTAGTAGCCGGACAGGGAACAATCACATCGCTTGTGCCTTTGTGCAAAATAGAAAAATAATTATTAACACATAAAAGAAAGGAAGGATTCAACCTCAGATGAAAGAAAGAAAGAAAGAAAGAAAGGAAGGATTCAACCTCAGATGAAAGAAAGAAAGAAAGAAAGAAAGGAAGAATCCAACCACAGTGTGTCAATCATGGTGCCTCGCCTCCACTCTTCACACATGCCACAGTTCTAACCTGTGGGTGGCTGACATCAGTGACAGGTTAGCCTGTTGCCCTTCGTGAACCATAGTTGTTTCAAAACAAGGTCGATTGTCACTTCAATCCAGAACAGAGGGGGGTACAGTTCCTCAGTTATGTATGCCTTTGTATCATGTCGCCCCCTTTTATTAGTGGCGCGAGGGGATATTTTAGTTGCCTTTTTTAGTCCTAGTTGGCCAAAGACCGCACAAAAAAGCATCTCTTCCTGCCTTGTGCTTCACCCTCTTCCAACTTAACACGTGATCTTGATCGACCAATCACAACTTGGTATCTCTGCTCCTCTCCTCTTACCATCTCACAATCGATCTGTTCGGAAAAACTAAACCAGATTTCATAACTATTTTTTGTTGCTTAACATTCAGATGATTTGAATTGAGTCATGCAACATCGAAATACTTGTTAGATACTCAGTTTGTCGGCAATGAAGAACCAAACACAACATCGCATTATGAAAAAACTAGTAGACCAAAACAAGGTCGATTGTCACTTCAATCCAGAACAGAGGGGGGGGGAGGTACAGTTCCTCAGTTATGTATGCCTTTGTATCACGTCGCCCCTTTATTAGTGGCGCAAGGGGATATTTTAGTTGCCTTTTTTGGTCCTAGTTAGCCAAAGACCGCACAAAAAAGCATTTCACAACTATTTTTGTTGCTTAACATTCAGATGATTTGAATTGAGTCATGCAACATCGAAATACTTGTTAAATACTCAGTTTGTCGGCAATGAAGAACCAAACACAACATCGCATTATGAAAAACTAGTAGACCATATCCGGCGTTGCCCGAACGGTTTCTTTGAGGTGTAGGAGCGAGGAAATATGTTACATGTAATGGGTGAATAAAAGGCTACACAATAGATGCAGAAACTGATTAAACTCCTAATAATTTACATGAATGAAATAGAAATGTCATAAGTATTTATTTTCAAATGAAATAGAAATGTCATAAGTATTTATTTTCAAATGAAATAGAAATGTCATAAGTATTTATTTTCAAATGAAATAGAAATGGCATAAGTATTTATTTTTAAATGAAATAGAAATGTCATAAGTATTTATTTTTAAATGAAATAGAAATGTCATAAGTATTTATTTTTAAATGAAATAGAAATGTCATAAGTATTTATTTTTAAATGAAATAGAAATGTCATAAGTATTTATTTTCAAATGAAATAGAAATGTCATAAGTATTTATTTTCAAATGAAATAGAAATGGCATAAGTATTTATTTTTAAATGAAATAGAAATGTCATAAGTATTTATTTTTAAATGAAATAGAAATGTCATAAGTATTTATTTTCAAATGAAATAGAAATGGCATAAGTATTTATTTTCAAATGAAATAGAAATGTCATAAGTATTTATTTTCAAATGAAATAGAAATGTCATAAGTATTTATTTTCAAATGAAATAGAAATGGCATAAGTATTTATTTTCAAATGAAATAGAAATGTCATAAGTATTTATTTTCAAATGAAATAGAAATGTCATAAGTATTTATTTTCAAATGAAATAGAAATGTCATAAGTATTTATTTTCAAATGAAATAGAAATGTCATAAGTATTTATTTTCAAATGAAATAGAAATGTCATAAGTATTTATTTTCAAATGAAATAGAAATGTCATAAGTATTTATTTTCAAATGAAATAGAAATGGCATAAGTATTTATTTTCAAATGAAATAGAAATGGCATAAGTATTTATTTTCAAATGAAATAGAAATGTCATAAGTATTTATTTTCAAATGAAATAGAAATGTCATAAGTATTTATTTTCAAATGAAATAGAAATGTCATAAGTATTTATTTTCAAATGAAATAGAAATGGCATAAGTATTTATTTTCAAATGAAATAGAAATGTCATAAGTATTTATTTTCAAATGAAATAGAAATGGCATAAGTATTTATTTTCAAATGAAATAGAAATGTCATAGGTATTTATTTTCAAATGAAATAGAAATGTCATAAGTATTTATTTTCAAATGAAATAGAAATGTCATAAGTATTTATTTTCAAATGAAATAGAAATGTCATAAGTATTTATTTTCAAATGAAATAGAAATGTCATAAGTATTTATTTTCAAATGAAATAGAAATGTCATAAGTATTTATTTTCAAATGAAATAGAAATGTCATAAGTATTTATTTTCAAATGAAATAGAAATGTCATAAGTATTTATTTTCAAATGAAGTAGAAATGTCATAAGTATTTATTTTCAAATGAAATAGAAATGTCATAAGTATTTATTTTCAAATGAAATAGAAATGTCATAAGTATTTATTTTCAAATGAAATAGAAATGTCATAAGTATTTATTTTCAAATGAAATAGAAATGTCATAAGTATTTATTTTCAAATGAAATAGAAATGTCATAAGTATTTATTTTCAAATGAAATAGAAATGTCATAAGTATTTATTTTCAAATGAAATAGAAATGGCATAAGTATTTATTTTCAAATGAAATAGAAATGTCATAAGTATTTATTTTCAAATGAAATAGAAATGTCATAAGTATTTATTTTCAAGGAGCAAACAATCAATGGAAAACCATTTTATCATTTTAAAAGGAAGAAAAATGGTTGAACCGAATGAAAGTGTATGAATTACGGGAATGAACCCCATTTTTATTTGTCGGCATGTTCAGCAGCGAATAATTATAGCCAATTTATGAGCGCATCAGTTTAAATGGCAACGGAATACCAAATGCTTTTTTCTGCAGAGAATAATGTAAGCCAATCGGAGATCATGTTGGTTTTGAAGTCGATATAATTTTCTCCAACCTGTAACCGGTGGATAGAAATACTGTCTCTTCCAAAATGAAATAGCAATCAGTTATTATATAGAAATCGGTGAAATGGATTGGAAGTAAAATTTTGTTTTTTTAAAAACAGACGCAAAAAGAAAACAAATATTTTTAGCAAAACAGATTGAAGTATCTAGTTTGTAGGAATAAACCTATCGATGACAAACTTCAAGAATTCGATGAGATAATTTTATATATTAGATAAAAGTCTTTCGTTATTGGCTACTTTCACACTTTTATGAAACAAAGTTATTTCTTATGTTTTTAACGATTTCGTAATTAGACGTCTTCAATTTAAGCTTAGGTAAAGAGGATGATGAGAATGTTAATGCAAGAGGCTGGATTGTTGACCAAATTGAATTCGCCCTTTTTGCATCATTGATTCAGGATGTTATCTTCTGATCATAAAATCAGCTGTTTGTTTCTAAACTCATTCGGATTAGATTTTTTTACTTTCTCTAAATCATTCGACATTCACATCAGCTGAGTCTGACAAAAGACCATTCGATATTTGGCATTGACATTGGATATTTGAAAATTAGAACAAGACCATTAACACCAAGATAGATACATTTTTTAAAATGTAGTCAAAATATTAAATTAGAAACGAAGTGAAATGTAAAGATTAATCTAAAGCATGAAATGTTTTTCTGATCTCTTAATTATTAATGTTGTGTATATATATATATATATATATATATATATATATATATATATATGTAAGTTATAACTAAAAGGTAAACTTTTAGAGAGTTGGACCTATTGTGAAATAAGGAAAGCTCAAATTTGGAACTTTGACAGTCCTATCCTGTCAACTTATCAATCATAATTTTTCCTCTGATGATAAGATTTAAATCTTTGAAAAGCCTGGTTTAAGGAATGAAAGAGAAGAAAAATTAATGTTTTTATTAACTA
>OY744537.1:93097226-93139726 GCA_963556195.1 Sepiola atlantica | reverse complement strand
CATACGTCCTCGAATATATGAGCATTAATTGACATTTTATTTCAGGGGTCTGAAATAAAACCAAAAAGTGATGAAATAAAAAAAAAAACATAAATATACATAAATGTTAGAAAAGCAATAAGACATTTTTGTTCTGACATATTCGCTAAATGTTTGGCTTTGTAAAGATTTTTTAATAAAAAAAATGTTCACAACTTAGTCCCCAACCCAAAGTTTGAATTTTTGTTCAATCTGGTTTCTTGTAAAAAAAAATTGCATGGAATTTGAGATGTTCTTCTGTGAAACAAAAGTGCTTGCTTCCTGCAGTTAATTAATCTATTAAATATGATAGATGATAATCGATAAGTTTGATAGATCTAGAATATTTAAAATATAAGACTAATTACTTTACTTTATATTAAAATTCTTAAATTACGAAAGAAAGATAAACAAAATAAAAATATGAAGATAAAACAAAATAAATATTCAAATATAAGCTTGATAAAAAAAATAAAATAAAAAAAATAAAAAAATTATATATATATATTATTAAAACTAACAGTTTATCGAACACCATACACCTAACCAACATTACACAAATATTTTTAAACACCAAATCATACATTTAACATAATATTAAAATAAAACTTAATTTAATTTATATTCCCTGCGAAACTGCTTTATTTGCTGCGGTCTATATCTGGCAGCCATTTTGTTTTGTAGTATTCTCTACACAGTCGGAGAAGAAAAATATTCTTCTTCTGGTTTAATTATTTTTAACAAAGGGATGTCTTTTCTCGAAATATCAAATAGTGATTATTAATCACCCGGACATCACACGAACAGCTAAAAACACTCTTGCTGTTATGTAAGAAAAAAAAAAGGAAAAATAAATAGTAAGTCTTATATCGTATTCGATTTATTGTTATTGTTTTTGTTCCTTACAACTTGCATCTTACCCGGAATTGCATTGCCCACAGCCTTTCAAAAACTTACTACTACTATACCCAGTAATGCTTCAAGCAAACTACCATTCTCTACTATATATATATATATATATATATATATATATATATATATATATATATATATATATACGAGGCCTGTCTAAAAGTATCCAACCTTTATTTTCTCTGTGCGAAATAGAGACGATAGGACGTCACCACTTTACACAGTGAAGGAAGACACCTTCATGCACGTGTGTGAATTTTATCACCTATGCAAACTGAGTACCAGTCAGAGCCATCTATGTCTATAGACTCCAAACAGCCAATCTGCAAAGGGCAGATAACTCAATTGACAGATATTGTCACCAAGGCAAATTATCACAGTATCTTAAACCACAACAACTATATTAAAAACTGTTTTAATATTGATATGAAAACTGTTTTAATATTGATGATGATGATTAATATTGATATGAAAAACTGTTTTAATATTGATGATAATGATTAATATTGATATTAAAAACTGTTTTAATATTGATGATGATGATTAATATTGATATTAAAAACTGTTTTAATATTGATGATGATGATTAATATTGATATCAAAAACTGTTTTAATATTGATCGTGATAATTAATATTGATATTAAAAACTGTTTTAATATTGATGATGATGATTAATATTGATATTAAAAACTGTTTTAATATTGATGATGATGATTAATATTGATATGAAAAACTGTTTTAATATTGATGATGATGATGATGATGATGATTAATATTGATATTAAAAACTGTTTTAATATTGATGATGATGATGATGATGATGATTAATATTGATATTAAAAACTGTTTTAATATTGATGATGATGATGATTAATATTGATATTAAAAACTGTTTTAATATTGATGATGATGATGATTAATATTGATATTAAAAACTGTTTTAATATTGATGATCGTAACTGAAACATATTAAAAAACACAAAAAATACTTATTGGAACATTCCGAATTAAAGTAAGTTTATTTTTTTAAACTGTATTTACTAATTTCCCCCCAAAAAAAGCAATTTTACTAATTGTGGTTTAAAATATAAAGGAACATTAAATGTTGCCTACTGTAACAATGGAGAAGAAAATGAAGGGTTACCAGCTTCGAAGTGCGTGGACTGTTTTGCATATTTGGCACTCGTTTTTTCAGTGACAAAAAAAAGAACTTGTGTTTTTGTAGTTATATTTTTAAAGGTAGCATTCATTTGCATATGAGGAGAAAAACTACTTTAAGGACGAATTGGGGAAGACAAGCAGTTGAATTTTTGACAGCTGAGAGAACATTGGAATTCAGATTTGTTGTTCTTTGTTGCGGTGTTGTTGAAGAGGAGTTCCTTTAATTTCATTACAGGATTACATATTTAACAAACTTTTTTTTTAATATGTAATCAAAATCGTTTTTTCTGCACACAATTCCAATAAGTATGTCTATTATTATTTTGTTTTTGGTACTTAAAACAAATTATTTAAAACCGAATAAATAAAAATAATCCTTTACGGTTATTATTTGTATTGTGTATAATGTTGCTTTCAGTCATTTTTACTTCATTACTTTTTTCCCAAATGGTCTTTTAACAAAACATATTTTCATTTCATCCAAATTCTTGAAAAGCCTTTGCAATTTAAATTAATTTTAATTCGTTATAATTTGAATTTCATATCAGTAAAAAATGCTTTTATTATATATTTTTGAAATATTTCTTTTAAATAATACCCAAGGGTCAAAATGGATGACTGGCGATTCTATTAAGTCTATGCAATTGTTTCATGAAGTTTTATTAATTCATTTCTTTTCTTGCTTTCTTCACAGCCAATTATGGCCTTCTTCCGACCTGGTAAAGATAGTTCAAAACGTCCCTGGTTCAACTGGGCCCATAGGTGTGTTGGTGGAATTGCATTAATTCTGGCAGGTAAATATCACTTCCACCAGATCAATACAAAGAGATGTTTGATGGTCGTCGCACAGAAGTCATATAGTAAATGAGTTTAAGCAAGACCAAAGGGTCTGATTGTTCAATCCAGATTACGTGTTAGGAGAAAGGGTCATTTTGAAGATAGTCAGCAGTTAATTAGACAGATGGTGCTTAGCAGCAGACGCTGACCTGCAAAAAGAAATGCAAAACGAAATGTAAAAAGAAATGCTAATTAAATGTTCCTAGGAATTCATGACGCAACTAATCATCCCGGTTAGGGTTAGGGTTAGGGTTAGGGTTAAGGTCAGAGTTAGAGTTAGGGTTAGGGTCAGAGTTAGGGTTAGGGTCAGAGTAAGGGTTAGGGTCAGAGTTAGGTTTAGGGTCAGGGTTAAGGTAAGATTTAGGGTTAGGGTCAAAGTTAGGTTTAGGGTCAGGGATAAGGTAAGATTTAGGGTTAAGGTTAGAGTCAGAGTTAGGGTTAGGGTTAAGGTCAGAGTTAGGGTTAGGGTCAGGGTTAGGGTTAAGGTCAGAGTTAGGGTAAGGGTTAGGGTCAGAGTTAGGGTTAGGGTTAGACTTAGGGTTAAGGTCAGAGTAAGGGTTAGAGTCAGGGTTAGGGTTAAGGTCAGAGTTAGGGTAAGGGTTAGGGTTAGGGTCAGGGTTAGGGTTAAGGTCAGAGTTAGGGTTAGGGTCAGAATTAGGGTTAGACTTAGGGTTAAGGTCAGAGTAAGGGTTAGAGTTAGGGTTAGGGTCAGAGTTAGGGTTAGGGTTAAGGTCAGAGTTAGGGTTAGGGTCAGAGTTAGTGTTAGGGTTAAGGTCAGAGTTAGGGTTAGGGTCAGAGTTAGGATTAGAGTTAGGGTTAGGGTCAGAGTTAGGGTTAGGGTTAAGGTTAAGGTCAGAGTTAGAGTTAGGGTCAGAGTTAGGGTTAGGGTTAAGATTAGGGTTAGGGTCAGAGTTCGGGTTAGGGTAAGGGTTAGGGTCAGAGTTAGGGTTTAGGTCAGATTTAGGGTCAGAGTTAAGGTTTGTTTTCAGTTTGTGGAATTTTATACACCCATTAATCTTGGCTTTACTCCATTTTGTTTGAAGTCCTCTTTGATCTCTATTGACTCGTGAGGGTGGGGAACAGGGAATGGTTCACATGTGGAATATCCTAGGGCTCCACTTCTTTAAAATCTGATATCATCAGATTTCCTAATCATCGTATTTATTAGTATAGTGTAGTGTACCCGACAGCAAAAATATAAAATATAATTTAAATTATTAATCGAAAAATAGATTTGCTAGTACTAAGCACTTATTCTCATATCTGCGATCTTTATGAGAGATTGTGGTATATCATAGATGTAAGCTTATTATGTAATATTCAGATTCATGTTTTTGACAGATTTTTCTTCTCCCTCTCTTTTTCTACCTTCCCCTACCTTCTGCCCCCAGGTAGTTGTATATTTCATAACCTTGAAAAGGCACATTATTATCAGAATACATATTTATTTACATATGGATACAGTTAAGTTTCTGTCCAGTATTTGTGTGACAAATGTATGTAATATCATCATAGCCGTCTGTCAAAATGACGACAACTGTTTCATGAAGACCAACCGGCCATCGCCAGACTTCACTACTTGCTTCTGTGTTTCACGTCATCTTGACAATCATTGGTGTCGATTTTCTGTCCACTGTATTTATTTACCTCCTCTCCAGGAGGTTAGGCACAAGGCCAGTTTTATCTTACTCCCACAAGTAAGATGTGACCCAAGGTCGGGTCGGGAAAGTGGGGTTTGAAAAGCCAGCGCCCGAGAAAGTGAGCACTCTGGCCATTAAAAATTGCCTGGGCAGCCCCGTCGGCATTCCCCGGTAGGGGCGCCTCAGGCAGTAAGCAATAAACTTACTCCTCCCCAACGAGGGGAGGCGAAGCCTGGGAGGGTGGACCTCCTAGAACTGCACAGGACAGACCCATACACCAGCGTAAATCAAGCCCTGAAGGCAAAGACAATACCAGTTTATGGGGTGTAGTATCCATCGGAACAGATACTACACTTTGATCTTAGCCAAAAGGCCACTGTATCTTTGAAACTTTATCTGGCTCTTCCCTGATTTCCTCTTCCTTCACACAGTTGTTGTTTTGGGTGCCGTTCAGCCTCTATTCTCTCAATATGGCCTACTCATATAATATTCTTCCATATTAGTAGATTCATTATAGATCGCAGGCCTGCACATTTGTTCTACCAGACGACATTCATAATCTTTCTGAGATGCACACACAAACAATGTATGCACACTAAATCATCTTATCCATCAAGTAAAGATGTGGATTCCCATCTACCTTTGACCGGAATAGCTTTAAAAGGTACATCAAAGATTCTGATTCGTCAGAGATTTCGGCCAATTGCTTTGCTTTGCTTTGCCCTGAGTTATCCATCAATTGATGATGAAACATTTACAATGTTCATGCACCATGATGCTAGTTCCCTCATTGCGACCAGAAGCTACAATTCGAAGAGACCCGTGTTCTCATCCAGAAGAGTTGATCATAATATGAGGTCTTTCAGCTCATCAATTGACCTTTAGGGACAACAGCAGGTTCATTGTGTCGAGATGCATGTTCAGCCTGCACTAAAAGTCAGCATTTAACAACTGCAGATATGCGTGTAGTGCAACCATACAGCATTTTTATTGCCTGGTTTGACAACGATATTTTGTGCATTTTGTGTGCAGCATTTTGGTGTATGATCCATCAAATTTCTAAAATCGAACCACATTTAGTGTCCAAGATTCTGACTGTGGAGTAGGATGGGTTCGAGCGATGTCATGAAAACTTTTGTAGTTTTATCTCATTCTTGATAGCACCTTTCTAGATTTTGTCAAGAGAGTTGATTGCATTCTATGGGCTTCCATACATGCCACGTATTTGTGGTACTTGCGTATGGGCTTCCATACACGTCACGTATTTGTTGTACTTGCGTATGGGCTTCCATACACGCCACATATTTGTGGTACTTGCGTATGGGCTTCCATACACGCCACGTATTTGTGGTACTGTCGCATGTGCTTCCATACACACCACCAGAACCGGAAGTCGTCCAGATGACTGATATTAAAGCTTGCCATGTACGATATCATTTGTAAAACAGATTTTAGTTGAATAAAGTATTTTTGTATTAGTACAAGTATCTACGAATTGTACTTAATGCTGTCACACATGTTTGTACCGATTCTGATCGATGTGTTCACCCATTAGTTTGACGTGGGTTCTATCCCGGGTCAAGTCACCAAGGAAATGATCACATTACTGAAGAAGTGGGACACATATTCATAACCAAAGTTTATAAATTCTCCTGAGCAAGTTCGATTGGTGCACCATCTGAGGAGACCAGAGCAGTGGTTGTTATTGTTGAGGGGTTCAGGTGCATCTATTTCGTTTGGGAGCATTTAAGAACAATCCAACATTCTGGCATGCCTTTTCTAGATGAATGAGAATATCCTGTGCAGATTCAGTGGTGTTTTCAAGAAGAGAAATATGATCCGCATAATCAAGGTCTGCTTGAAGTTCAGCTGAGTGAGGGTGACTTTGCATCATTTCATTTAAATATTTCATGTTTGAGTCATTCATAAAGAAAAGCAGAGGTATTTTCAACCTCTCGTTTCCATCTACTACCCCAGCACATATTTCAACAGTAGTGAATATATATATATATATATATATATATATATATATATATATATATATATATATACATATTTCAACAGTAGTGAATATATATATATATATATATATATATATATATATATATATATATATATATATATATATATATATATATATATATATATATATAGGGTGGGCAAAAATAAGGATCCTATTTTTAAAAATTCATAACTTTTTTATTTATTGATTTTTTTATTTTTTTTTTTAGAATAAGTAAAGGACCCCTTCCGAAGCAAGCATGAGCCGTATTAGCCCTAAGGAACGTACCCTCATTTAGAAAACATTATTTTTGCTTAAAAAACTCAAAACAATGTAAAAAACAATACTTTAGTTTTTGTAAGTTTTAAGAAGTGTTTTTCGGCTAAAATTTGTTTTGTTTATTTCAAAAAATCTCGGAAGGGTCAGTCTACACACACATAAAGTTTGGTGAGTTTTACTTTTATTTTGTGGAAGTTATTCAAATTCAAGTTATTCAAATTTAAAGATAGGACCCTTATTTTGGCCCACCCTATATATATAACTTCTTTGTAATATAGCAGGAAAGCAGAGTGCTAAGTCCTTCCGTGTTTGAAACCGACGGTACGAATCTTGTACTAATTTTTCTGTACCAAAATAAATAAATATATATATATATATATATAGTAAGCAATGAAAATATATATGGCAATCAAGCTACACAGAGGCTCCCGTGTTTCATCTCCGGGGAGAATCGTCAGGCTAAATATATAATATAATGCCTATCATAAACAATGAATTCAACAAAAGTCATTGTATACTATATAATATAATGCCTATCATAAACAATGAATTCAACAAAAGTCATTGTATACTATATAATATAATGCCTATCATAAACAATGAATTCAACAAAAGTAATTGTATACTATATAATATAATGCCTATCATAAACAATGAATTCAACAAAAGTAATTGCATACTATATAATATAATGCCTATCATAAACAATGAATTCAACAAAAGTCATTGTATACTATATAATATAATGCCTATCATAAACAATGAATTCAACAAAAGTCATTGTATACTATATAATATAATGCCTATCATAAACAATGAATTCAACAAAAGTCATTGTATACTATATAATATAATGCCTATCATAAACAATGAATTCAACAAAAATCATTGTACACAACTAGCTCTTTTACAAATACTAAGACGCAGAGCCGGCGGGACAGTTATAAAAGTGTGTGTGTGTGGGGGGGGGGTGCTCTCCTAAAAAGTGGGGGGGGCAGTTAAACACATGCATATATAACTTCATTATTGATGACCGTAAAGTGGGGGGCCAAGTCAAAAAGTGGGGGGGGGGGGGCTTGAGCCCCCTGCCCCCCCCCCGGTGCCGCCGTCCATGAGAGGGGTTCATTCTTTACCAATACTGAGAGAGTTTCATACTTTTAACAATACTAAAAGAGCTTCATATATTTACCAATAATGAGAGTGCTTCACACCGTTACCAATACTTAGATTAGTTCATACTTTTACCAATACTGAGAGGAGTTCATACTTTTACTAATACTGAGAGTGGTTCATACTTTTATCAAAACTTAGAGGTTTTTATACTTTTCCAAATACCGAGAGGTGTTCATACTTTTACCAATACTAAAATATATATTCGTACATTTACCAATACTGATCTCTCAGTATTGGTAAAAGTACGAATATATTTTACCAATAAATAATTCATACTTTTACCAATACCGAGAGTGGTTCATACTTTTACCGATACCGAGAGTAGTTCATATACTTTTACCAATACTGAGAGGTATTCATACTTTTACCAGAGGAGTTCGAAGATTGATCAAATTTAAATTTTGATTTAATCTTTAAAAATTTTCTTCATTTTGTGGTTTTTATAGCTTACTTAATGTTTTCTTATTTCAGATGCTACACTATTCATCGGTATCTTCTGGTATCACCACTCAGTGTCAGCCGCACACGGTGCTGTAGTAATCATGATCACCTTCGTAATCTACAAGTGTTTAGCTGTAATTACCATGGAGTTACTCGAGTGTTGGAAAGACAGTAAGTATATATTCAAATATGGTGGCATGGCTGGGCAGTAGTTTGACCTATGGCAGTAAAAATCAGTTCTAACTTAACACAATCATTAATAACAATTATAATAGTAATCAGAATCAAGGAAAACAAATCCGACTCTTGACTTTTCAATTGTTTTATGAAAACTCAATTTTGACTTATGATTTTAACGTTTGCAAAAATTGAACTCTCGACTCTAATTCCCCACTCCAGAGCTTGGAAAATGGTTGAAAAAAATCTGACTTTCGATTTTAAGAAAGGCAAATCCTACAAAAATTGTCCATTCCTAACGCAAACTATAATTCCAACCTCTAAAAACTAATTATTATTATTTTTTATTTTTTTATTATTGATTTTTTAATTATTATTATTTATGTGTTTATTATTATTTATTTATTTGTTTATTATTATTTATTTATTTGTTTATTATTATTTATTTATTTGTTTATTATTATTTATTTATTTGTTTATTTGTTTATTATGTCTATGTAAGGATTTCTCTTTTAAGCATCTTCTCAACTCAACTGTAAAGAAATCATTGCATAAAACAATATTAATAGAATATTTCCTGATCGTCTGATCGTTCTGAAAATTCCCTCTTTTTTACGTCCGAATGCATTCAATTGAATCTTAACATGTTCTATGCGATTATTGTGTTTAATCTAATTTCGCATGTTGTTTCAAAAATATATTACTTTATTAGCAAAAATATATTAGTTAATAGATGTAACGTTTGATGTCTCCCTTGAGAGTAACTTTTTCCAGATGAAGAGAAATAAGTTGAGTTGGTTTTGATTTGTCTGAATTGAGTCATTGCCTGTTTTGAATCGATGTCTGAACATTGAAATGTTTAATTTTACAGGAACCGCATGCTCCTTCGAAATGAACTCATCTACTGAGAAAGCACACAGTGAAGTGAAAGATGAACATGTAAGTGAGAAAGGATCTAGCACCACATTTGAGGAAAAATGCAAACATTTGGTTTTGCCACCAGTTATTCAAAGAAAACATATGATATCATGATATATGGTATATTATACTATAATAATGGTATATTATAGTATAATAATGGTATATTATACTATAATAATGGTATATTATACTATAATAATGGTATATTATAGTATAATAATGGTATATTATACTATAATAATGGTATATTATACTATAATAATGGTATATTATACTATAATAATGGTATATTATAGTATAATAATGGTATATTATAGTATAATAATGGTATATTATACTATAATAATGGTATATTATACTATAATAATGGTATATTATAGTATAATAATGGTATATTATACTATAATAATGGTATATTATACTATAATAATGGTATATTATAGTATAATAATGGTATATTATACTATAATAATGGTATATTATTCAAAGAAAACAAACATTTCTAGCTTTTTAGCTGCACTTATATAAAGTGAAAGTCAAGATTATATTTTTTTAATGTTCATTAATATTTCATTCAAGAAATTTTTTTTTCTAAACTAAATATTTGGATATTTCTTTTGTGTGGAATTCATTTCAAACCTGTGTTTCTTTAATGCACTCTGTTAATTCCACGTTTGACCTTCAGAGATGATCCTTTAGTAGATTTCTTAGAGTTGACTTCCTCGTGTGATATTTGGGACCATGTTTCTATGCAGCACCCCAGGTCAGGAGAACAATTTCGTTTTTACACCGGTTATTTAAATAATTCATACTTATGGAAAGTGAAAGATAAAATTATATTTTTAATACATTTAAAAATAAATATAATCGATTCACAATTTATTTATTTATTATAAAGCAACGACAACAAACGTTGAACAAGACAAATAATAATAATAACAATAATAATAATAAAAATAATAATAATAATAATAATAATAATAACAATAATAATAATAATAAAAATAATAATAATAATAATAACAATAATAACAATAATAATAGCAATAATAATAATAATAATAATAATAATAATAATAATAATAATAATAATAATAATGTACAGAACAATGCGATTAGGACTAAAAATAAATAAAACCCAGTAAATGCAGATTGTGTGGACAAAGAGACGAAACAGTTAATCACATAATAAGTGAATGCAGCAAACTAGCCCCAAAAGAATACAAGAACAGACACAACTGCATGGGAAAAGCAGTACACTGGGAACTATGCAAGCGATGCATTTCGAACATGTGGACGAATGGTACAAACATAAACTAGAGACAGTACTGGAAAACGAAAGTCCTCTTGGACATGGAGGTGCAAACAAATAAACTCATACAAGTGAGGAGACCGTGCTTGGCCTTTTGGCCAAGATCAAAGGGTAGTATCTGTTCCTATGGATACTGCACCCCATAGACCGGTATCGTCTTGGCCTTCGGAGCTTGATTTCCGCTGGTCTATGGGTTTGTCCTGTGCAGTTCTAGGAGATCCACCCTCCCAGGCTTTGCCTTCCCACCCTTTGAGAAGGGGTTAGTTTATTGTGAACCGCCTGAGGCGCCGCTACCGAGGAATGCCGACGGGGCTGCCCAGGCAATTTTTAAACGTCAGAGTGTTCTTCCTCTAGAGCGCTGACTTATGAAATCCCACTTTCCGACCTTGTGTCACATCTTATCGCTGTTGGAGGTAGATAAATAAAACCGTACCAATACATTAGAGTAAGACTTAGGATCTCGATAACCATGTGTAGCAAAGTAATTTTTGTGTGTGTAATTGTGTCTCGTCTGTTGTAAACGTCACTTCTTCTATGTTCATGTGATAGCGCACATCTTTACGAAAGCGCGAGATAAACGCTATCCCTGTAATAGGATCACACATAAAATAAGCCTGGGTCATGTGCTGCCACAACCACCAAACCATGAAAAAGCCTGGGTCATGTGCTGCCACAACCACCAAACCATGAAAAAGCCTGGGTCATGTGCTGCCACAACCACCAAACCATGAAAAAGCCTGGGTCATGTGCTGCCACAACCACCAAACCATGAAAAAGCCTGGGTCATGTGCTGCCACAACCACCAAACCATGAAAAAGCCTGGGTCATGTGCTGCCACAACCACCAAACCATGAAAAAGTCTGGGTCATGTGCTGCCACAACCACCAAACCATGAAAAAGTCTGGGGCATGTGCTGCCACAACCACCAAACCATGAAAAAGCCTGGGTCATGTGCTGCCACAACCACCAAACCATGAAAAAGGCTGGGTCATGTGCTGCCACAACCACCAAACCATGAAAAAGCCTGGGTCATGTGCTGCCACAACCACCAAACCATGAAAAAGCCTGGGTCATGTGCTGCCACAACCACCAAACCATGAAAAAGCCTGGGTCATGTGCTGCCACAACCACCAAACCATGAAAAAGCCTGGGTCATGTGCTGCCACAACCACCAAACCATGAAAAGGCCTGGGTCATGTGCTGCCACAACCACCAAACCATGAAAAAGTCTGGGGCATGTGCTGCCACAACCACCAAACCATGAAAAAGTCTGGGGCATGTGCTGCCACAACCACCAAACCATGAAAAATGTCTAAAAGCCCAAATGAAAGCCGTGGTAATAGAATGCTACTACAAAAGCAAACACAAAGAAAGAGGCTTTCGGAAACAAATGAAACATCTATGGCACATGTCTACTGACTTTCATGCAACGGAACACAGGATAGCAGATTATGGCAGCCGTTCTAAAAACTGTGTTAATGAAAGGAAATAAGACAAAGGAGGCCACTGATTCGTAAATAGATGACATAATCGTAGATGTGACAAAAGTATCGACAGAGGAAGTGGTGGAACATCTTAAGGGATTTGGGCTGACAGCAAAGATGCCTGAATCCTTGGACGGTGGAGCGGCACTAGGACTTAAGTTGATGAAAGGAAAGACCGGTGAGCTGATGTTCAAAAGGGGCAACGAAGTCCAGGAGATGACGAAAGAAATGAATAGACGGCAGTTATTCTCTATCTGCGGCAAATTGTTGGGGCACTATCCAGTTGCTGAATCTTACGGCTTCCTTCATATGCACGCTTGAACTTGAGTTGAGCACGGTTCTGAAGAAGAGAAGAGTTCCCGAAATATTAAAAAAAAATATATATATATTATATACTGAATTTCTACCAGACCATCTTGATACAGGTATTACATAACATTGTAACATTGTGTAGATAGACAGATATATATGTGTTTGTGAAAGGAAAAAAAAAAAATAATAATAAATATATATATATAAATATGTGTATGTACACATTCTATTAAGAATGAAACTATTTCATTTGATCCACCATTATATGTCTTATTTGCTCCAACTTGTGTCTATCCGTCACACCTCTGCATTGTATTGCCTTCTAAGTATCACATTTCTATATACTAATAAACAATGCTTCAAGCAAACTACATAAACCTCTTATATATATATATATATATATATATATATATATATATATATATATATATATATATATATATATATATATATATATATATATATATATATAAGGAAAGGTTTAAGTTAAGGAAACTAGAGTTTCCCCGATTGAGATTAATTCATGTAAATTTTTGGTTAAAACAGATATTATTAAGTACTTGGAAAATGTTGTATTGTTGCTCAATTGTTGGTCGGCTAGGTTTAATTCTTTCCTCACATTGTCAGTATCTGTTTGGAACAAAATAATCGCAAAAAAAGGGTAAAATCTTTTATTTCTACTGAGCTCAGGAACCTTGGAGTGGATTGTGGTGGTCATTTTTATTTATATACACACTGCCCACTAAGTGAAGGATCAAGAGCGACCACTTGACACCTCTTGCCCTGTTGTCAGAATCTAGAAAGAGATTTCTTACTTTTCTCGTACATGTAACGTCACAGTAACACATGATCATACATGTAACGTCACTCATACATGTAACTTCACTCATACATGTAACGTCACAGTAACACATGATCATACATGTAATGTCACTCATACATGTAACTTCACTCATACATGTAACGTCACAGTAACACATGATCATACATGTAATGTCACTCATACATGTAACGCCACTCATACATGTAACGTCACAGTAACACATGATCATACATGTAACGTCACTCATACATGTAACGTCACAGTAACACATGATCATACATGTAACGTCACTCATACATGTAACGTCACTCATACATGTAACGTCACAGTAACACATGATCATACATGTAATGTCACTCATACATGTAACGCCACTCATACATGTAACGTCACAGTAACACATGATCATACATGTAACGTCACTCATACATGTCACGTCACAGTAACACATGAACATACATGTAATGTCACTCATACATGTAACGTCACTCATACATGTAACGTCACAGTAACACATGATCATACATGTAACGTCACTCATACATGTAACGCCACTCATACATGTAACGTCACAGTAACACATGATCATACATGTAACGTCACTCATACATGTAATGTCACTCATACATGTAATGTCACTCATACATGTAATGTCACTCATACATGTAATGTCACTCATACATGTAATGTCACTCATACATGTAACGTCACTCATACATGTAACGTCACAGTAACACATGATCATACATGTAATGTCACTCATACATGTAATGTCACTCATACATGTAACGTCACTCATACATGTAACGTCACAGTAACACATGATCATACATGTAATGTCACTCATACATGTAACGTCACTCATACATGTAACGTCACAGTAACACGTGATCATACATGTAACGTCACTCATACATGTAACGTCACAGTAACACATGATCCCATCAAGTTTTGATATTCTACCACTTTTTTATGTGCTTAGACGCATCTAAAATAACAATAGGCCTAACCCTTAACCCTTAACCCTTAACCCTAACCCTAACATTAGGTCATTCAGTCTGTGCCTAAGAGACGAAACTGAATCATGACAGACAACCGGCCGGCCATATCTAAAAAAAAAATCTTTCAAGATGATGCATACTAATTATAATAAATAAAAATATCTAATCAAAACCATTCATATTTAGTAAACGTCTCTACTAAGATCTTCTTTCACCTATACATTATTAATATTGGTTAAAAGACAATTTAGAAGACAAATTTATTCAAATGAATCCATGGTTTTTATTAGCTATTTTAAAAACCTTATAATAAATAATATCTATGTCAGCTAATTTTTGAGCTACAGTTCATTGTGGGGTTATCAAATTCACCCTAACCCTAACCCTAACCCTAACCCACTTTTGCTATGTTGATAAAGCGAGAGGGTAATCCGTTACATGTAGTAATCATGTTAACATGAATGTTCTTGAGAACAATACACTTTTTCCAATGGCAAATTTTCGAGAGAAATTGCCACTAATTACTTTTGACGTTTTCTCCAAACGGTCAGATGTTAGTTTCCCTTTAAGAGAAACAATGCATTTATTAATAAGAAAAGTTCAATTTGAACCATTAAATCTATAAATGTCTATATTTACAATTACAGGGTGATTCCTAAGTCACTTAGCTATTTATTTTTAAAATTCTGAAGTTAAAAAATACGGTAATACAAAACAGAAAGTTTATTCAACAAATTCATTTATGGGAGTTTAAAATTACAGCAAATTTTCAAAATTTCCACCTTCGTTCTGCATGCATAGCTCCATTCTTTTTTGCAAGGAATTTACGACCATTTGTAGCATATTTGATTGATTATGAAATAAATATATATAGAAACAAATATATAAACGAACAAATTTAAAATAACAAAAAGCAGTAATTAGAGAGTAAGATAACAATTATCAAAAGTTCATAGTATGTTTGTGCTTCATATGGTAATCATTTTAAATAGCTAAGTGAAGTGACTTATGAATCACCCTGTAAATCAAGCAGTCATAAACTGAATAGTCCCAAAATTGAACTATCATGCTTCAAACCCAATTTGAAAGGAACTCCTATTCTGCTTCAAAATATATGAATTCATTCGCGAATCATTTTTTTCTCTTTTCAGTTTGGAAAACTCAAGACGATTCTATTAATGTGCCATGTCATTATCAGCGGACTGTTGAGTGTTCTTCTTGTTATATTCTTGAATGTGAACAGTGAACATGATCATCATGATGACTAAAACCAAGAACGGTCGTCAATTCATCAAATTGATACAAATCATTGAATTTATTAAATCCTCACGAGAGGAGAACACATTTCGTTATTATATGTTGTTTCATTGTTTTCTTTTATTACCCTTCATAATAAAATGTATTAACAATTTAGAAAAACCCTTCATAAAAAGATGCATTAACAATTTAGAAAAATCCTTCATAAAAAGATGCATTAACAATTTAGAAAAATCCTTCATAAAAAGATACATTAACAATTTAGAAAAACCCTTCATAAAAAGATACTTTAACAATTTAGAAAAACCCTTCATAAAAAGATACATTAACAATTTAGAAAAACCCTTCATAAAAAGATGCATTAACAATTTAGAAAAACGCTACATAAAAAGATACATTAACAATTTAGAAAAACCCTTCATAAAAAGATGCATTAACAATTTAGAAAAACCCTTCATAAAAAGATGCATTAACAATTTAGAAAAACCCTTCATAAAAAAATGCATTAACAATTTAGAAAACCCCTTCATAAGAAGATGCATTAACAATTTAGAAAAACCCTTCATAAAAAGATGCATTAACAATTTAGAAAAACCCTTCATAAAAAGATGCATTAACAATTTAGAAAAACCCTTCATAAAAAGATGCATTAACAATTTAGAAAAACCCTACATAAAAAGATACATTAACAATTTAGAAAAACCCTTCATAAAAAGATGCATTAACAATTTAGAAAAACGCTTCATAAAAAGATGCATTAACAATTTAGAAAAACCCTTCATAAAAAGATGCATTAACAATTTAGAAAAACGCTACATAAAAAGATACATTAACAATTTAGAAAAACCCTTCATAAAAAGATGCATTAACAATTTAGAAAAACCCTTCATAAAAAGATGCATTAACAATTTAGAAAAACCCTTCATAAAAAAATGCATTAACAATTTAGAAAACCCCTTCATAAGAAGATGCATTAACAATTTAGAAAAACCCTTCATAAAAAGATGCATTAACAATTTAGAAAAACCCTTCATAAAAAGATGCATTAACAATTTAGAAAAACCCTTCATAAAAAGATGCATTAACAATTTAGAAAAACCCTACATAAAAAGATACATTAACAATTTAGAAAAACCCTTCATAAAAAGATGCATTAACAATTTAGAAAAACCCTTCATAAAAAGATGCATTAACAATTTAGAAAAATCCTTCATAAAAAGATACATTAACAATTTAGAAAACCCCTTCATAAAAAGATACATTAACAATTTAGAAAAACCCTTCATAAAAAGATGCATTAACAATTTGGAAAAACCCTTCATAAAAAGATGCATTAACAATTTAGAAAAACCCTACATAAAAAGATACATTAACAATTTAGAAAAACCCTTCATAAAAAGATACATTAACAATTTAGAAAAACCCTACATAAAAAGATACATTAACAATTTAGAAAAACCCTTCATAAAAAGATGCATTAACAATTTAGAAAAATCATTCATAATAAGATGCATTAACAATTTAGAAAAACCCTTCATAAAAAGATGCATTAACAATTTAGAAAAACCCTTCATAAAAAGATACATTAACAATTTAGAAAAATCATTCATAATAAGATGCATTAACAATTTAGAAAAACCCTTCATAAAAAGATGCATTAACAATTTAGAAAAACCCTTCATAAAAAGATACATTAACAATTTAGAAAAACCCTTCATAAAAAGATACATTAACAATTTAGAAAAACCCTACATAAAAAGATACATTAACAATTTAGAAAAACCCTTCATAAAAAGATACATTAACAATTTAGAAAAACCCTTCATAAAAAGATACATTAACAATTTAGAAAAATCATTCATAAAAAGATACATTAACAATTTAGAAAAACCCTACATAAAAAGATACATTAACAATTTAGAAAAATCCTTCATAAAAAGATACATTAACAATTTAGAAAACCCCTTCATAAAAAGATACATTAACAATTTAGAAAAACCATTCATAATAAGATGCATTAACAATTTAGAAAAACCCTTCATAAAAAGATGCATTAACAATTTAGAAAAACCCTTCATAAAAAGATACATTAACAATTTAGAAAAACCCTTCATAAAAAGATGCATTAACAATTTAGAAAAACCCTTCATAAAAAGATACATTAACAATTTAGAAAAACCCTTCATAAAAAGATACATTAACAATTTAGAAAAACCCTACATAAAAAGATACATTAACAATTTAGAAAAACCCTTCATAAAAAGATACATTAACAATTTAGAAAAACCCTTCATAAAAAGATACATTAACAATTTAGAAAAACCCTTCATAAAAAGATACATTAACAATTTAGAAAAACCATTCATAATAAGATGCATTAACAATTTAGAAAAACCCTTCATAAAAAAGATGCATTAATATATTTTTAAAAAACATTCATAAAAAGATGCATTAACAATTTAGAAAAACCCTTCATAAAAAGATGCATTAACAATTTAGAAAAACCCTTCATAAAAATATAGATTTACAATTTAGAAAAACCCTTCATAAAAATATAGATTTACAATTTAGAAAAACCCTTCATAAAAAAGATGCATTAATATATTTAAAAAAAACCTTCATAAAATGATGCATTAATGTATTAGAAAAAAACGTAATGAGAAAATTGAGTCTAAGTAAAAAAAAATCTAAAGAAACACTTTTTCTGTGATCAATCTGATGCAGTTTATCTAACTTGCGTTTACCTCTGAATCTAAAAACGATTCTACTTTGTATTGTCTTTACTTTTTTAGCTACAAGGCAACTTACTCTAACCCTAACATCCAGTGTGGTCTAAAAGAAACATAAAAATACTGCATTGCGTGCTTATTTTATAGAATGTTTTTAAAAGATTATTTTGTTCAAACTGTTTATGGAGCTGAAGTCACACTAGGTGGCATAAAGAAAAACAAAGGAAAAAGTGAGCTTATTTCTTTTTTTTTAGGGGGGGGGGATAACCAATAAGTACAACAGATGAATCACAAAAGCCAACACAAGTTCTGGTTTCAAAATACACTGTTTACTTAAAGAAATGTACAGATGGAAAACAAAGAACAAGAAATGTAAAATAATCTAAATAGCATAGAGCATAAAACATGTACACGATAATAATTGGATTGTGAAAATAAAAGTATTGAACTGCTTCCAAGCTAGAATGAAAAGAGTTGGTGAAGCTTTGATTCTAAGAACATAGGTTCTGCTACGAAATGCAAAGATGGTAAAAGTTCGGCTGTTAGATTTTTGTGACAACTTCAAAAGATAGAAAAGCATCAATTTTACTTTTCGACTTGCAGAGGGAAACTAGAGTTGTCAGTTGACACTAGAAATGATCTGATATTTTCACGTTTGAATGAATAAAGTAATCATATGATGATCAGCGGCCAAGATAATATGACAGTGTTAGACATGATGTTAGACATTGTGTTAGACATTATGTTAAACATTGTGTTAGACATTGTGTTAGACATTGTGTTAGATATTGTGTTAGACATTGTGTTAGACATTATGTTAGACATTGTGTTAGACATTATGTTAGACATTATGTTAGACATTATGTTAGACATTGTGTTAGACATTATGTTAGACATTATGTTAGACATTGTGTTAAACATTGTGTTAGACATTATGTTAGACATTGTGTTAGACATTATGTTCGACATTGTGTTAGACATTGTGTTAAACATTGTGTTAGACATTATGTTAGACATTGTGTTAAACATTGTGTTAGACATTATGTTAGACATTGTGTTAGACATTATGTTAGACATTGTGTTAGACATTGTGTTAAACATTGTGTTAGACATTATGTTAGACATTGTGTTAAACATTGTGTTAGACATTATGTTAGACATTGTGTTAGACATTATGTTAGACATTGTGTTAGACATTATGTTCGACATTGTGTTGGACATTATGTTAGATATCGTGTTAGATATAGTGTTAAACATTGTGTTAGACATTATGTTAGACATTGTGTTAGACATTATGTTAGATATTGTGTTAGACATTATGTTAGACATCAAGCGGCTACAATGTTCGCTTTAACTTTTTCATAAACTTGACATTGCAAATAAGAAATTGCTTTTTAAAATTTTTATTTTTTTCACTTTTGTTCACCCCAAACAAGGAGGCATCTGACCACTGAAGCATAAGGGGCTACTCTGATGGGGGCCATATTTATAGGGAGGCAACCTCGGTGCGGAGTTGTGCAGCAAGATGTTTGTTCACATTACATTTAAATTTCTGCATGTTGGTATGGTCGGGGGAACAGGGAGCAGGGAGGGAATTCCAGAGGAGAGTATAAAGTGGACATTAGTTTTACTTTTAGCAGCCTTATAATTTTTGCTTCCCTTATTTTGTCAGAAGAAATGAGCAAACGTCAGTTGTTCTCCATTTGCAGTAAATTGTTGGGTCACTATCCAGTTGCTGCGACTGGCGTGCAGTTATGTAAATAAAACAGCAAGTGGAGTAGACTGGTTAGACAGAGTTGATAGCAAAACTGTCAAAGTAACGCAGGAGATTCTAGCTTATGTAGAAAAAGAGGACCCTGTTAGTGGAGCTTGGCACATACCTGAAATAAAAGTAGGAGTGGTGTGGTGTGATGCAAGCAGTATTGCAACAGGCGTGATTGTGGAGATTAATGGTTTGGTGGCGGAAGATACAGCATGGTTGAGAAAAAAAAGGATGATTTCAATCACATTAACGTGGCCGAATTAGATGCTGTGCTGAAAGGCGTCAATTTAGTTATCAAATGGGGATTAAGAACTGATTCAGCAACGGTACTAAGTTGGGTGAACTCTAAAGTTGAAGAGAGTGGAAGAATACGAACCAAGGATGCTGGAGAAATGATTGTGAAGCGGAGATTGAGAATACTTGGCGAGTTAATATCCGAATTTGAACTGCGAATAAAGGCAGTGTGTGTGCTTTCAGAGAGAAACAAAGCAGATGCGCTAACCTGAATAAACAAACGGTGGTTGAGAAAGAAGAGGTCCTGGTATACTGTCTAAGAACCGGACAACTAGATGGGAGTGGGTAGAACATTATATTTGGTGTGAAAAGTTGATCCACTTATAAAACGGGAGGAAGTTCAGAAGGTGGTCAGGAACTGCGTTCGATGTAAATGATGGAGATGTAAGCGCCGAACACGAGGGGAGTGAAAGTGAGGCGGTTGCAATGTAAAGACCGCAGACAGAACGTAATGTACCGATTTGGGCACGGGATTATGTGATTGTTGTGGACTGATCCGGATTCACCCATAGTGACAGGATGGATTCGTCAGGTCACTATGAAGTCGACACCTTTTCCCTTACCAAGGAGAACCGCTTAGCAAACGGCTTAGCACATCTTCCTAGAGCCGGTAATGGCGACCAACTTATTATAATTAAGTATTCTTAATACAATTCTTATTCCTTTCAATTCCTGTCTTGGGTTTCTGATTTACTTATTGTTATTCTTACGATGTAACAGTGATGTAAAATGATCTTTGGTGATCATGGGGGGGGGGGGTAAGATACTGTGATAATTCGCCTTGGTGACAATATCTGTCAACTGAGTTGATTTCTGGGCAGCAGAGAACGAAACGTGAACAATGAACAGTAATCAGTGAAAAGTGAGCAGTTGACATAGAACAGTTGAGATTGGGATTTTTCGTGGCGGTGACACCGAAGGAAAGTGAATTGAATTCCATTATCGGATTGCACTAACAATTTAATTCCATTATCGGATTGCACTAACAATTTAATTCCATTATCGGATTGCACTAACAATTTAATTCCATTATCGGATTACATACAAGTTTAATAGATTTCCAAGGGAACCAAGAATGCTCAAGACATGTTCAATACTTTTGGAGACATAAAGAATTGTCTATGAGCATGCAACGTGCGTCTACCCAGACCCTTATGTCATTGCCATCTAACCCTAACCATAACCCTAACCCTACAACAGGGTCGACTTCACATATTATAGTCATCGTTTCTGCTAGCGTTTGATCCAGCATACAGCTCGTTCAGTCCCTGCAGGCCCTACCAATGTCTGAATTTGGTCAGCACATATAACTTTGAACGAAGACCCCACAATGTTTTAATAAGTAAAATAAAGTAAAACCTATTTCCTTTTTATAGATGTAAAAATAAACGCAGACACCACATTTTTTTATAAATAAAATTAAGTCAAACATATTTCCTTTTTATAGATGTCAAACGTGAAAGAAAATAATAGGAAATTACAGCATGGCCGCCAGCGATTAAGGCATTGCATTAAAGTTTGATTTTCAAATCTTTAAAAAATAAATTAGAATTTTATTTCGGCATAAAAAATACAATTTAATACTAATTAATAAATTTCAACCAAAATTTGTGCGAAAATCAAACGAAATAAGCGAGATATTCAAAAAATCCATAATAATTCTTTGAATATCTCACTTATCATTAGTACAATTGAACACCAATGGAAATGTCTATTTCGTCCCTTCAGTTTTTTATTTTAACTATTTAGTAATTTGAAAAGTTTTTTGAAATTTTAAATATAAAGGAGGATATAATACATGGGAGGATTCCCCCACACCCCCTTAAAAATAGAGGCGGTAATTCCTGGTAGGGTGATCTTATAACAACAAAACCGATACTACAATGATAAATTTCGATTAAATCGAGTATTTTTTTTCATTCATTTAAAAAATTTCTAGTCACAAAAGAATAATTTTTGTCTGCTATCGGCCCTGCTCTACATCATTGCATTAGCGCTTCTACTGCGCAAGCTAAGGAGTGGGGAGGCAAATTCCATCCTATGCGGAATCACTTTACCTGGCGGAGTGCAAATCCAGTTGTGTCGTGCTGGTGAGACATCGAGAGGGTGACAGAGGCACTCACACATTACGAAACGATCACAGGGGATCAAATCAACTGCAGCAAGTCAACCGGCCTGCGGTTGCATGCCTGGAGCGGTGACACCAACCTTCCGGCTTCTTTCTGCTGGACAGATGACCCGCTTCGAATCCTTGGTGCGTGGTTCGGACCGGGCTTTTAGGTCGAGAGGTCTTTGAGGGAAACTCACCTTAAAGGATAAAGCTAAATTGTGCGCCATTTACGTCTTTCCTCTTATCCATTACCAATTAGCCATACTTCAATTAACCTGTGAACTGCATAACAGGACAGGAAGAGGCAGTGGGTTCACAGCCAGGTCTGTATTCAACATCCGTGTTAGGGAGGCTTGGGAATGCCTGATTTGACGTGTCACCGAGGCGCTGAGAGACTGGCTTTCTTGAGTTGTACATTGACAGAGGAATCTGTGTGGAACCTCGTGGTCAATAGCACTTTCCCTTTCAGTCGAGGGCCGTCGCAGGCCGAGGGGCGATTCTTAGTTCTTCAGAGAGTGTTAAGCTGTACTCAAAAAGCTTCTTCGGCCCAGCTTAACACTCTCTGTCTTCTAGAAAGAAATTCCACAGTTTGGCGGTTGGGGTGGCCAGAAGAGAGGATCCGCTCTGAATGGAGTTGGGCAACAGGGACGAGTCATCTCAACAACTCTGAGTTCTCTCTGACCTAGAGATTGGTCTGAAACGCGTTCCCCCTCAATGCTATACAAAACAGTTCAAAAAAGAAACGCATGAGCACATTTTCTTCTAATGCTGCGAACTCCGGCAGTACTGTGGGTATGTCAATGAAGTGACAGCTAATATCAATCCCGAGCAGCCTCTGCCGCTAAACGTATCCTATGTAATCGACAACATTGAGCCTGCGTAGGACGGGGAGAGATGAATGGTGTTTATTGTGATCCTGGCCATAGCGCAAATGGTGGTGTGGACGTCGCATCTGAGAGATGATGAAGGAGTTGAATCTTTTGCTGATCAGGATCTTATTGTTTTCTTCAAGCACCAGCTGAAGATAAACATCAGATGTGATAGAAAAAGATTACATTCCTCAGTTTTTGAAAAAAGGTGGATACAAATAACGAGCTTGTGTGTACGAAACCCAGCCCTTAGGGTTAGGGTTAGGGTTGGCCTCTTATCGATTGAATGAGTTACCCCCTACACACACACTTGTAATAGGAATCCTGCAAGATGCCCACTCCCCACTTTAAATTTCTTGTCCACGGCCTTCCCCAATTTGCATTTATCTGGAAAAGACACCACCCACTCTCCAAACGTAATCCCTCCCCATTTTCTTTTTCCTCACACTTAGATCCCACTCCCATTTAGAGCTTGACCTGCTTATTTTTTTGATTCTGAACAAACCGGAAAACTAGGCGGTCTATTATTTAGAAAGAGTTGGGAGGGTCTTACTAACTGGTTTTTGCTTTTTTTTCTCCCACTCTCCAATGGATTTCTGTAAATATAACCATATTTATGAAAAATAAAAAATTTCAAACCAATTTGGGAATATCTTAAGTGGCCTCTAGAGTAAATGTGGTATTGTGGTGACTGAGGTGATACTAGTTAAGAGTAGGATAGACATTTTTATCACTATAGACAAGGATGACCAACGACACCCAATGGCCCCACACTTTTGATGGCCTTGTGCCTAATTTGTTTTGAATGTAAATTTTTAATAATTTCTGCAATAAATAATTCAAAGCGTAGTATCTGTTCTGATCTTAAAAAAAAAAGACTTCTGCTCTTTCTCAATGGGTAGGGAAATCGTTATACAATAAATCGTTTCAGCATCAAATAACCCAAAATAGGTTGATATGCCATAAAAAGAAATGTTCAACTTTTCTAGAGGAATGCTGAAGAGAAAGAGAGAGAGAGAGAGAGAGAGAGAGAAAGAGAGAGAGAGAGAAAGAGAAAGAGCAATCTTTGTGAATAATTCTGCGCGTCGAAAAAGACTGGGTTTCTCCATATTAAAATGACCTTGTGTCACATCCTACCTGCATGAGAAGGTCGGTAAATACAAATAATCCGATTACACTATGATTCGGCAAAAGATGAATTCGCAAGGACAATAAAGATTTTTTTTGTTTTTCTTTAACTCTAGGATTAACCTGGATACGAGTCAGGTAATTGTTAATCATCGTAAGCCTTGATCCGTCTGCCTCACGAATAGTGGGAAAACAAATCAGTTCATTTATAGAAATGAATAGTGTTTCACAAAATATGACGCAATGCATGGCAAAAATTACTGCTTAAGCATCAATTATGGAATTTTTTTGTTCTGTTTTTGATTTACCCTAAAAAAGTAAGAGTTTATATTTCGGAATTTTTTAGATGAGGATTGATAGTTTCTATTATTCGGACTACTATTCTCTGCATGGTTGTCATTTTCACAACATTTCAGCCTTCTCTTTAAGTGTAGCTTCAAACTTTATGTCCAACTATGGAATCTGTACAGAATTTTGAATTGAATCCACGTGAGTAGATTGTTCTCAACCCCTCAGCCATTACCGAGTAAGACAAAGAATAACATAAATTGAGACTTCTCACCAGTAATGGCTGATAGAATGAGAACAATCTACCACCGTTGATTAAATAAATGGTTCAGTTCTGAATTCTCTACAGATGATCACGTTCGACATAAAGATTTACTAAAGTTTAACTAGAAGATTCCCAAGTTCGAAAATATGCGGCAGAAGAATGTTGGAAGTTACATCGGCCGAAACGTTATGAATATAATAATCCAGGTGAGAATAGTAGTCGTAATCATCAAAAGTAAATAAAACTGTTGTTAAATCAGGAATCAAAAATGCGATGTCAATGTGTTAATAACAGTAAAAAAAAATGTAATATCAATGTGTTAATACCAGTAATAAAAAATGCGATGTCAATGTGTTAAGATCAGTAATAAAAAATGCGATGTCAATGTGTTGAGATCATTAATAAAAAATGCGATGTCAATGTGTTAAGATCAGTAATCAAATATTTGATGTCAATGTGTTAAGATTATTAATCAAGAATGTGATGTCAATGTGTGAAGATCAGTTATTAGAGATGTTATGTCAATGTGTGAAGATCATTAATTAAAAATGTGATGTCAATGTGTGAAGATCAGTTATTAGAGATGTTATGTCAATGTGTGAAGATCATTAATTAAAAATGTGATGTCAATGTGTGAAGATAAGTAATTAGAAATGTTATGGCAATGTGTGAAGATCATTAATCAAAAATGCGATGTTAATATCAGTAATAAAAAATGTGATGTCAATCTGTGAAGATCATTAATCAAAAATGTGATGTCAATGTGTTAACAGTAGTAATCAAAAATTTGATGTCAATGTGTTAAGATTATTAATCAAGAATGTGATGTCAATGTGTGAAGATCAGTTATTAGAAATGTTATGTCAATGTGTGAAGATCAGTAATTAAATATGTGATTTCAATGTGTGAAGATCAGTAATAAAAAATGCGATATCAATGTGTTAAGATCATTAATCAAATATGTGATGTCAATGTATTAAGATCATTAATCAAAAATCTTATCTCAATGTGTTAAGATCAGTAATACAAAAATGCGATGTCAATATGTGAAGATCAGTAATCAAGAATATGTGGTCAATGTGTAAGAAATGCTGTTAATAGCAACATTATCCTTAACATACAAATACTTTTATGAGAGAAAGGAAGGAAACATTGGAAAGGAAAACTATTCAGTTATGTAAATAATTCTGAAACTATTTCAAATAAAAAAAGAAAATCCTTGTGTAGACAAAATTACATTCTTTTTTAATGTAATCTAATATATTTTAGTATACATTTTTATTCATACAAACATCATCAGGCCACAGACAGAGATGCTAAACCTTTAATAAGGTCGTAGCTGAAACATGTATGCATATATGTAGTTAAAATGTTTGTATAAATAAAAATGTATACTAAAATATCGCTCTACTTGTTATCGAGCGCGGTAGTTTCATAGGACTAACCCCATATGAACAAAAACGCTACAAACACCATGTAATCTGATATATAAAAATATTTGCAGTAGTTTTTGAATCCATGGGTACATTTATTTTTTAGGTGGCGGGGGGGGGGCGTCTTGACCCCTTAGCTCCCTACAAAAATAAGAGGCTCCCTCATTCGAAGGGGGGGGGAGGCTTCCAGAGTGTCCTGGGTATACATTTTTCCCACTTTAACAAGCGATCTTATGCAAGCAAATACGAAACTCTCTCTCTCTCTATCTCTCTTTCTCTCTCTCTCTCTCTTTCTCTCTCTCTCTCTCTCTATCTCTCTCTCTCTATCTCTCTCTCTATCTCTATCTATCTCTCTCTCTCTCTATCTCTCTCTCTCTATCTCTCTCTCTCTCTCTCTCTATCTCTCTCTCTCTATCTCTCTCTCTCTCTCTCTATCTATCTCTCTCTCTATCTCTCTCTCTCTCTATCTATCTATCTATCTCTATCTCTCTCTCTCTCTATCTCTCTCTCTCTCTATCTATCTCTCTCTCTCTCTATCTCTATCTCTCTCTCTCTCTCTCTATCTCTCTCTCTCTCTCTCTCTATCTCTCTCTCTCTATATCTATCTCTCTCTCTCTCTGTCTCTCTCTCTTTCTCTCTCTCTCTCTCTCTCTCTCTCTCTCTGTTAAAATTTGAGACTTAATGGCTCCATTCCCTTAAAGGATTTCAGAATTCTTGGAAAACATTGAAAATTTGATAATCTTAATTTGTGTCTAATATCTATTGTTGAAATTTCATGTTAATTGAAGATATTTAATTTCTTAAAGAAGATGCATCCTTTATGCACACCCATACACCCGAAAATACTTAGATGGTCTTAAAATTTGTGGAACCTTTCTTCATTTTTTTTAATGGAAATCGCTCCAAACTTTATGTAAGGAGCTAACAAGAACGAAATACGATTATCGCAAAGACAGGAGATGCCTATTGGCCTTAGTCTTGAAAAGACTACGGCTATATGTAGGAGGAAAACAGTCAGCAGGAAGAGAGTTCCACAATCTTGCAGTTCTTGGAAAGAAGCTACTGGTATAGGAAGCTGTATTACAATGAGGTATCAAAACAGGGAATTGATGGAGACCATTAGACCAATGAGTCAAACGAGCTGGAACAAAGGAAGCAGGGAATAGATCACATAATTCTGAAGAACACATGACATAATAGTATTTATAGAAAAGACTGAGACTAGCAACATCACGTCTGTGAGAGAGAGAGGGTGCAGAGAAGAAGAAAGGGTAGAGCCAATCAAATTAAATATACGTTTCTGCACCTCATCAAGAACCCTCAAATGGGACAGAGATTCAACAGCCCAAATATGACAACAGTACTCCATACATGGTCTGATTGTAGATTTGTAGAGATAGAGAATTGCCTCAGGTATGAGAAAGTGTTTGGAGCGATAGAGAGAACCGACTTTACGAGAAGCAGAAAGAGCAATGGATCTAATGTATGAACTCCAACAAAGATTTGATGAGAAAGAAAGACCAAGAAGTTTCAGGGTCGATTTCTCCTGAAGAGCAGGGCCATCCATGAGAATCTCAGGAGGAAAAGGGATATGCCTACGATTGAAAGACACAAGCTGAGTCTTAACTGGATATAATGAAACAAGCCATTTCGTACTCCAATCCACAACTGACCCCAGGTCAACTTCTAGATCAGCTGCATATTTCGACTGATCCGAGGGAGATGGGTGAGAAGCAACGCCAGAATAGAGAATGGTATCATCAGCATAGATGTTAATTTTCTGAATAAGATTGGTATCGAATAACTATGGTTCAAGTCAATTGAATTTTAAGGGGGAATTTTTATGATTCCTAAACAAGCAAAACATATGCAAACTATGGCTAAAACATGCAACCTGTTGATTACAAATACCTCAGGAGATAAACCGTTTTACTAAGTTTCAATGTAATTGAATCAAAATATGTAAATAACTACGTACGTAGAGATTTTATTTTGGCAGCCATTTTGTAAAAATGTGTATTTATAACAAACGAAGCCGTATCATTGGTTAATCGTATCTGTTTCTTTTCTAATGAAAATAAATGGTGAATCTCCCACAGTAAAATGCTATTATATTATCGGGCTGATAGAATATGTAGTCGATGAAATTGATTGGAATTCCCTTTTCCATTATGCGAATAACATAAAATCCCATAATTCACTGTCAAGGAAGAATCAAATATCGATTTGGCAGATGCAATGCTACTTAGGTCTGATGACGAGAATTCTACAAGATAACTTTATATGTTAGATGTAAAAATCATCATCATCATCATCATCATCATCATCATCATCGTTTTAACATCGATTTTACATGCTGGCATGTGTTGGGCGCCTTTTAGAAATCGACTTTCAAACAAACCTATCTCTGACCAGGTCTTTATCCGTTTTTTCTCTCAAAACTATCCTTATCACTTCCTTTCATGTTTTCCTTGACCTTTTTCTGCCAATTTTCCTGAACTTACTCCATCCACTCCTAACTCTTGAAAATCACTAGCTCCAGCTCCTCCCTGTGCGCCAATGGTTAACAAAAATTCTGAACAACTTCAATAACTTCTCCATCTTAATATACTTTCTCCACATTTGAGTTTTCATCCATCTCTATTGTTTTCACTGCTTATTATCTCTCAATCCACCCGTAATTCTACTGCACTTCTTGTATATCCAATGCTTACAAGTACCACGAACTGAGTAGTGTAAGTTTACTCTTTCTGGGAACCTTCCAACACGGGAACCACTGATCATCACTTGGATCTTCGTAACATTCATTCTCAGACCTTTACTTTCTATAACATTTCTCCAAGTCTTTAACGTAACATGTCGACAGGCCATTGTTTCACAGGCAAGCACTAAAGTATCTCTCTGGAACTATTCATATAGCTGGAAAGTTTGTTGACCGTGTTTACAAAACATTCGGCCAGTTTTTAGATGCTGGTGTATTAGCGATGTTTGAAGTTGAAATGCGTGAATGATGGTAAACATAGAGAAACGACCAAAAGAAATAGTAGAAATTTACGACTGCTGTTGCTGATGCCCTCAGTGGAAAAGTACTGGGCAAAGTTGTTCTGGGTCTTTTTTAGAGGTGTGGCTGTGAAAGGGTGCAATAGTCCGTGATGTTTGTAAACATTAAGAGCGGTGAACGGATACCACTACTACTATAATAATAGTTATAATAAAATAATTCACATCACCACGGCTATCAATAATAATAATAATAATAATAATAATAGGCGCAAGCATAGGTTGACGCCACGAAAATTATGGACAGAGGGTCGAGGAGGGAAAGCGCAAAACCAGACCTCCACTGGAAGAGCGCGGACAGCTCTGGGACCTTGGGAAGGCTTGTTGCCACTCGGGCCCCAGAGGGGACCAATGGCCCTTATCAGCGGGAAATCGTTGGTAGGTGGCTGTTGCGATTACCGCAAGGTCATCAGCGGTGATGAACGAAAAGAGGTGGAGCATACTGGAGGCCTGAGGAGACTTGTTGTCACTCAGACTCCAGGGAATACCACAGGTTGTCGGCAGTGGGTGACCACTGACGATGACCAGTGTGATAACTCCTAGTGAGTAAATAATAATAATAATTATTATTATTATTATTATTATTATTATTATTATTTACTCACTAGGAGTTCTCACACAGGTCATCAGTGATTGCTCACCGACAACCGGTGGTATTCCCTGGAATCTGAGTGACAACAAGTCTCCCCAGATTTCCAGTATTCTCCACCTCTTTTCGATAACCACCGCAAATAAATTTGCAGTATCACAACAGCCGTTTACCATTGATTTCTCGCCGGCAAGGACCATTGGTGTTTTCTGGGGTTTGGGTGGCAGTAAGCCTCCCCGAGGTCCCAGCAGTTTCTGCACTTCCAGTGGAGGTCTGGTTTGTGCTGTCCCTCCTCGGTTTTCTCATCCTCCTTGACCCTATGCAGATATTTTGTGTGGTGTCAGCCTAGACTGGTACCATTTTTTTATTTTATTTTTTCTATTATATATATAAGAAGAAAAAGAGAACAAATTAACGGTTAACTTACAGACGCAGATTTGAAACAATGAGAAAAGAAAAAAGTCGACAGTTGTGAACGCAGATTAGTAAAACTATAGTGAACAAGGAACATTAATATTTATTTGCAACGGGGAGATGGACAACAAAGTAGGACGAGGGAGAAAAGAAGGAACTAAAGGTATATATATGTATGTGTGTATGTAATATATATATATATATATATATGTATATACATATTTATTTATTTATCTTTTATTTTTTGATGTGTTGATGTTTTTTATATTTATAATATAAAACTAAAAATAATACATTAATCACTTAAATAATAGTGTCATGGATTCGTCCAAACACTTTAAAATACAACAACATTTTTGTGAGTAACGGATAAATTTTATTAGACAGACGAACAGCGCAGGTAAACATTTTTTTTTTTTTTTGATGTTTTAAATAACTAATATAAGTTAGCAAAACATTTATATGGAACAAAACGTAGATTTAGTATAAGGAACGTTTATGTTTTTGTCTTTTAAGGGAAGTGGGGTCTGATCAACTCTGCTGGGAAGCCATGAAATTAAATACTGTCTTGTTTTTAAATTCCCGAAACAGTTTTTCATGGTAAACAACTGATGATCCCTTAAAATAGTGTTAGAAACTAACTAATATAATAACTGTAAAAAATAAATTGACTTACATGAGTGATTTTCCACTGGAAGACTTGAGACTATAATTTTTTTTTTTTGTTGTTTTTTTGTTTTTTTTTTATATAGTTTTAATGGTTGAGAAACTTCCGAGACTATATATTGGGTATTTGGATATGCATGGTTAGGTTTCCTTCCTCTTATTTGAATACCTTTCTGGCACCAAAGGTGCTTAAGTTTTCATCCTGATAAAACATAATGTATAAAAATAATAGTATTAACTATTGTTACTAAAACGAGATTGCAAGCTAAGTCTGGGCAGCCCTCAGAACTAGTGAGTTCCCCTAGGGCTAATCCCCCAAGGAGGTCGGGCAGATTTCGACAGGGTAAAGCCGTTGTCATTAGAGACACTGAAGTAGGAGCTCCTTCTTTCGAAATGGCAAATGGGACTTGTCCGACCGATAATAATTTTAACATTGCTCCCTGTGGAGCTTCGTTATGCAAAACTTGTGATATTCTAATAACATCTAAAGAATATCAATCTAATGTAACTAAAAGAATCTATCCAGTCCTAAATCATTCGGGGGAAGATTTGTCGTGTAGGTCACAAAATTTAGTTTACTTATTATCTTGTAAAAATTGTAATTTACAATATGTAGGCGAAACAGTACTACCTTTAAATAGACGGATGAATTTGCATAGAACTAGTAATAAAGGCTGTGTCCATGTAGTAAACCACTTTAAAGAAAAAACCTGTGGAAAATCGTCTTTTTCAATACAGATTATTGAAAAATTTACAGATAATGGATATGATAGTTCTGGTAAGGTAGATAATAATACACTTAAAATGCGTCTAAATAAAGAAGATGAAATAATTAAGAAAATGCGAGTAATTTATCCATATGGTCTAAATGTAAAAATAAAAAAAGATAATTTACAAGACGAATCAGAAAATGTAGGGCGATTGTATACAGCTTTGCCTCGCTACGGTACTAGAGATAGAACACATGTAAATAGGAACAATAGAGAATCTGCCGTTTCATGCGAAGAATTTTTTAAGAAAACTAAAGAGATTATCATGAATAATATTTCCGAGTCTTTTAATTACATTAGAAAACTTCTTAATAAAACCAAGAAAAAGGTATTAAAAGACATAGCATCTAAGATATTATTAAACCCGGATATGATATATAGGATAGAAGAACTTCCTCAATGGTATGAGTATATCATGGATATAATCGATACAAAATTATACAAGCCACCTGCTGAGGGTATAAAAAATAAACCTCGAAATGTTTGTGTAGTCCTATATGAAAATAAAGGATTTGATGATATAAATCTGCCTAAAATATTTAATAATCCAGAAATCATTCAGTCACTGCCCAATGAACTTAAAAAAGAGGAACAGAAACCAATAGTAACATATAAACTAGGGCAAACTATCCGGAATAAGGTTTTTAACTATAAACAAACTGTAGAGAATTTAAATATTAATGATAATGATGAAATGTATATACCATCATGTGAATGTGAATCCTCCCCTTTATGTAATACTGACATAGGGCATATAATTACCGGTAATCTAGCGATAGTTAAAAATTCTAAATTAAGAAAACTCTTAAGTAAAGGCCCAAACTATAGAGAACCTAAATGTTTAAATTATGCGAAATGTGTTAAGGAAATAAATAAAGCGTTAGATAATTTCACTGCATCCATGTCTAAAAAACATAAACTATTACACTCTACATTTGACGCATGGAAAAATAATGTACTTAGATTCGTAAATAAAAAAGTAGAACGTTTAAAAGAATTTAAACACCCTAAAAGAACGAATCCCCTCCTTAGAAATCCACAAATAACGACGGAGCTTGAAATGCTTCAAAATAGGTTTGTAATAGTTCCTATTGATAAGGCGACAAATAACATAGCTTTTATCTGTAAAAAGTATTATATACAACGCTTATTGCTAGAAGTAGGAATAATAGGTGAAGTTTCAGATACTTATAAATTAAGTAATAATAAAAGCGATAACATTATTATAAACAATACTGTTATTTGTGAAAAATTAGGATTAAAATTAGAAGAAAAATACAAAAAACTTCCATCTATGTATTGGATACCTAAAATGCATAAAACACCAGTTGGCGCCCGTTTCATTGTTGCCTCAAAAATGTGCATCACTAAACCCTTAAGTAAGGCTGTGTCTAAAATCTTTAAATTAATTATAAACCAAATAAATAATTTCCATAAAAAAAGTAAATTCTATAGTAATATAAACCTATTTTGGGTGGTAAATAATTCCGATCTAGTAAAAGAAAAATTAGATCGTATTAATTCTCGTAAACAGGCTAAATCAATCTCGACATACGATTTTAGTACATTATATACAAAAATACCCCATAAAGAACTTATTAAAGAATTAGGTAATACTGTAGATTTAGCTTTTGCAGGAGGAAAAGGTAAATACATAGACTTTGCAAAATCTAAAGCCTTTTGGTGTAAAAATAAAAATGGTAAGACGAGTGTATCCAAAACTGGTCTGATAATGCTTATAAGTCACCTTATAAAAGAGAGTTACTTTCAAATAGGGAATAAATTATTGCTCCAAACAATAGGTATTCCAATGGGTTTGGACCCGTCTCCATTTTGGGCAGATCTATATTTACATAGACTGGAATATATATATATGTCATCACTAATAAAAAATGATATATCTAGAGCGTATAGTTATCATGGATGTAGGCGATATATTGACGACCTTGTTTGCATTAATGATAGCGAAGAGTTTGCAAATACTAAACATTTAATATATCCTAAAGAGTTAAAATTAAACTGTGAACATAAGGGAACACAAGCTACTTTTCTTGATTTGGATATAAAAATTGAAGATAAAATATTTATCTATAAACTGTTTGATAAAAGAAATTCATTCCCTTTTCGTATCGTGCGAATGCCATATAAAAATAGTACTAGCCCTGTGTATATATTTTACGGGAGTATTATGTCTGAATTTCTGAGAATTGCTCGTGTTACCTTAAAATTAGTAGATTTCATGCCCCCAATTTCTGATCTAATAATAAGAATGATTAACCAAGGTGGCGATCAAAATAAAATATTTGGACAATTAAATAAGGCAATTACTCGCCATCCTGATGCTTTTAAATCTTATCAAATTAATCAAAATAAACTGATAGAACAAATCATAGTATATATAAATAGAAATTATATAATATGAATAAACGTATATATAACACATCTGCTAATTATAATAAGAAAAACAATAAAAATACAGTAGAAAGAAAGAAAGAAATGTTAAAAAAGAAGAAGAAGAAGAAGAAGAAGAAAACCGTTCATAACTATGAACGCTGATTTTTAAACACCGGGAGTTGGTAAATAAGAAGAAGAAAAAGAGAACAAATTAACGGTTAACTTACAGACGCAGATTTGAAACAATGAGAAAAGAAAAAAGTCGACAGTTGTGAACGCAGATTAGTAAAACTATAGTGAACAAGGAACATTAATATTTATTTGCAACGGGGAGATGGACAACAAAGTAGGACGAGGGAGAAAAGAAGGAACTAAAGGTATATATATGTATGTGTGTATGTAATATATATATATATATATATATGTATATACATATTTATTTATTTATCTTTTATTTTTTGATGTGTTGATGTTTTTTATATTTATAATATAAAACTAAAAATAATACATTAATCACTTAAATAATAGTGTCATGGATTCGTCCAAACACTTTAAAATACAACAACATTTTTGTGAGTAACGGATAAATTTTATTAGACAGACGAACAGCGCAGGTAAACATTTTTTTTTTTTTTTGATGTTTTAAATAACTAATATAAGTTAGCAAAACATTTATATGGAACAAAACGTAGATTTAGTATAAGGAACGTTTATGTTTTTGTCTTTTAAGGGAAGTGGGGTCTGATCAACTCTGCTGGGAAGCCATGAAATTAAATACTGTCTTGTTTTTAAATTCCCGAAACAGTTTTTCATGGTAAACAACTGATGATCCCTTAAAATAGTGTTAGAAACTAACTAATATAATAACTGTAAAAAATAAATTGACTTACATGAGTGATTTTCCACTGGAAGACTTGAGACTATAAGTTTTTTTTTTTTGTTGTTTTTTTGTTTTTTTTTATATAGTTTTAATGGTTGAGAAACTTCCGAGACTATATATATATATATATATATTTTATTTATTTTATTTTTTTATTTTTTATTATTATTATTTTTTATTTTATTTTTTATTTTATTTTTTATTTATTTTTTTTATTTTTTTTTATATTTTTTTTTCATTTTTTTTTGGGGGGGAGCTGATTATTTTTTATTTATTTATTTATTTTGTGGGGTGGGGTGGTGAGCTTATGGTGTTACTTACTATTTCTGTTCATTGGTCCATTTTTGTGTTGTGTCAGTTGAGGCCGTAGTAATTTATTGGGGGGGAGGGGGGCTTATTAAGTGATGTTTCTTGCATTTTCTGTTTCTTTGTTTGTGGTGTGTTCTTTCATTAGTTTTGTTTTCTTCCTGTGTTAGATTCCGTATGATCCTTCGTAGCTTATGCGGGTCAGTTTCCGCATTCAATAATTCTTCTTAAGATTGTAGCTGTTTTGATCATTGCTGTCCTTTGTACAGTTCCAATGATTCCTTTGATCCCAATTTCTCCCAGTAATTTTTCCAGGTTTTTTATTATTATTATTATTATTATTATTATTATTATTATTATTATTATTATTATTATTATTATTATTATTATTATTATTTAAAGTCTCGAACGTATGAATTGAAGACGTCTTTTGGGTAGATATACAAATGTTATATTTATTGTGAATTTTAATTTTAACTAATAAGAAGCTTCTGAGATTTCAATTCGGGGTCGGGAGATAATATTTTTTGTTTGAGTTGAACGTTATTGAACCCCCCCCCCCTTTCCCCTCTCTCCAAAAAGTAGCTTGTCACGTTAGAGATAGAGAACAACATTTACCGTTATTTTTCAGCTGGTGATAAACATTTAAAGTCTCGAGCGTATGAATTGAAGACGTCTTTTGGGTAGATATACATTTATATATATATATATATATATATATATATATATATATATATTCTTTTTTTTAAATATAGACTGAACGTTTGATAACTTTGCATCAATTTATTAGACAAACATAGGAGGGGAATCTATCATCTTTTTTATTTTTTTATTTAAGAGTATCCTAGAAAACTTATACTATGTAATTAGGTAACATATATATATATTAGGTACATGCAAAATCAATGGCCGATTCCCAAAATGTAAAAACATTTTGACCCCCCCCCTTCACTTAAAAATTCACTAAAATTCAGGAAATCAACCAATTTTAATAAAACTTTCAATATTTATTAATCCACAATCACGGAATATAATGAAACCATTTTTATTCTTTTAAATCTTGGTGAAAATGTATTATTTTTTTTAACACAAAATACACCTTTACTAAAGGTATATTTTTATATATTAATAAAAAAAATGCATTATTTTTTGTTTGTTTTTTATAAGAATAAAGCATTGTAAATGTTAACAATTAAAAAAAAAAATTTTAATATTTTTTATATATTACGAAAAAGGCCCCTATATACTGTGTTAACAAAATCACTATAACTCGAAGAAAAATTAATTTTTTGAATTAGCGATATTATTATTGAATAAAGCATTGTTTAATCAATATTTTCACCAAAAAAATAATATAATTGCAAAAAATATTTCATGTGATTTTAATGATTAGAGTTTCTGGGAAAATAAAAAATGCGACATAATTATATTTCCCTTGCATACATAAACGTGGCATCAACAGCGCAAGAATTTTTTTTCAATGAATAAATTGTCAATGTAGTCATTGACTTTAATTTACTTTTTCACACTTAAAATAAAAAAATACACTTTATTTTAAAAAGAATCAATGTAATTTATCGTTACGACACGTTAAGAATAAATCGAGTAACTAAAGTTTTTAAATCATGTAAAAAAAATGATAAAATTGGTGCAGTTCGTAACGTAAAAATAATTTTTAACATTTAAAAAAAGTTTTATTTCAAATTTTAAGAAAAAACATAGATAAACAGACGTCATCAATAATTAAAAACTAATACCAAGTTAAATATGAACCTTTTTAGTTAAAAATAAAATAAGATGTTAATTGCGTACACTCACAAATATTTTAATTAAATAAGGGTACTTAAATTTGTTTGTAAAGAAATTAATGGATAATAATTTTTCAACTTCTATAAACTATTACAAAACCATTTTTATATATAAAGTTAAAAATGATAAATTATGACATTTTTGTCTTCCATATATTTTGCATAGCGATAGTCAATTGGTAAACAAAGTTGTTTGCCGATTATGTGACGCCGAATTTTACTCATTTATGACTTTTGGGGGATAATTTTGCTAATTTTTAGTAAAATGTGGGATTTTTTTTTTTTAATTCAGTATCTTAATATAATTTAATAATTATCTTTGAAATAGTTCTCCAAAACTTATATTTATCTTTCAAGGGATTTTTACAAGTAATTTTCCCAAAGTTCAAAATTAACTGATTTTTTGGGTTTTTCAGCCGCCGTGATTACATATTTCATTATAATTTATTTTTCACACGTAAATATGCAGTTTTTTTTTTCGTTTAGAGATGAAGTTTAGGCTTTTATCTTTCAAACACAATCAAAGTTTACACGGAAACTAATTAAATAATTAATGATAAGCCCTTTTTAATAAGCATAGTCCGCACAAGAGGCGGCCATTTTTGCACATACCTAATATATATATATATATATATATATATATATAATTTCCTTTTTATTTATTTATTTATTTTTTATTTTTTATTTATTAATTATTCATTATTATTATTATTATTATTTATTTATTTATTTTTATTTTTATTTTATTTTCGTAAATGTTTCTTTATGTATGTGTGATAGTGCACTTTGAACCTCATGAAAATGAGAGAAACACTATCCCTGTGACAGGATCACATGTAAACTAAGCCTGGGCCTGGTGTTGCCACAAACACCAAACCATGATAAATGTCTATAAATACAAATAAACGCCGTGGGACTCAGAAGAAAGATCTGAGTGTCATGATAGGCAGGTGCTCCCTCGATGGCCAACATGGGGGACCCGGTCCACATCCTGCGAATGTTGGTTCCTTTAATTTCAGGAACAAGACCACGGACAAAAAACAGGTAGGTAACCCATCAAATTCCAAATATGATAAAGACACTGACCAAACACAAGAATTCAAGAATGAAAATAACAGACCAAAAAGCCATAGAAAGAAATGGACCACAAAAGAGAACAGACTGGTAATGGAATGCTACTACAAAAGCCGATACCCCACAGAAAGAGGATATCGGAAATGAATGAAAGATCTATGGAACATTTCTACTGACTACCATACAACGGCACAAAGGATAGCAGATCAAGCAAGACAGATACTCAAGAGAGGATGGTTCTCGGAGATGGAATTAACAGAAATTAAACAAAAGATAAATGGTGTGACAAATCAAGACACACCACTTGACGAAACCTCTCAGGAAGAAGACGGGAAAAACATAAACACAGAAAATGAAGAAGGTGAAGACGACGAAACTATAGAACTATCTGAGGAAGAAGCAAGAGAAGTGGAAAACATCAAACGATTAATGTCCGAGAACAAAACAAAACTTCCATCCCTGAGGAACGAAGACTGGAAGAAGTTAAAAGTTGAAACAGAGAAAGTAAACAGAGTACTCACGTACATCCCAACAGACACTATCACAGATCTAAACAACTTGATATATGCGGGGGGGGGGGGGGCAAAATCAATAAGTATGAAACTAAAAAGGGAAAAGAAGACTGACCAAAAGAATGGACAGACGAAATCTGGATGGGAGATCAGACTGGAAACCCAGATCACCAAACTTCAAAAGGAAGCTAAAACCGTAAATAGGATGAAGGAGAACAGTAAACGATGGAAAAGCAGAAATCCGAATCGCAAGGAAAGACTAAATAAGAAACACGAAGAACTAAAACAAAAGATAGCAGCAAAAGAAGGGAGATTGAGACGATACAGATACAAATCGGAACAGTACAAACAGAACAGGACCTTTGAAAACAATGAAAGCCAGTTTTACAAAAACGTAAACGGAGAAAAAATAACAACAGAACAACCAGACCCGACACAAACAAAACATTTCTGGAGCAAGATATGGGAAAATGCTGAAGATCACAACAAAAATGCTAAATGGCTGAAAGACATGAAAGATAAACTTCTAGAAATTGAAGAAAGAATGGAAACAGAAATTAATGAAGAAACTATTAAGACAATACTAAAGAAAATGACAAACTGGAAAGCACCAGGTCACGATGGAATACATGCATACTGGTTCAAAAAATTCACGACCCTACATGAAAGGCTAGCACAGAAACTGAGAGGATGTATCCATAAAACAGACGTACCAGAGTGGATGACCAAAGAAAGGACAACGCTCATACAAAAAGATGCTAAGAAGGGAACGACCCCAAGCAATTACAGACCAATAACCTGTTTACCGACAATGTGGAAAATCCTAACGGCACAACTTAGAGAGCAAATTTACCATTCCCTGAACAGTCGTGGACTACTTCCCGAGGAACAAAAAGGATGCCAGAAAGGGAAAAGAGGGACGCATGATCTGTTATACATAGATCAAAAGATCCTGAAAGAAGTTAAAAGGAAGAAAAAGAACATATCTATGGCATGTACATGGACGACCTGAAGCTATTTGCAAAAAGTAAAAAGGAACTGGAAAAGCTGATAAATACGACCAGAATCTTCAGTCAGGACATTCAAATGGAATTCGGAATCGAAAAGTGTGCATTGCTAGAGATTAAAAAAGGAAAGTTGGAGACGACTGAGGGCATGGAACTACCCAACCAAGAGCAGATGAGGGCGCTAGATGAGCAAGAGAGCTATAAATATTTGGGAGTTTTGGAAGCAGACACAATCAAATCAACAGAAATGAAAGAGAAGATTGGAAAAGAATACCTGAGAAGAACAAGAAAGCTCTTAGAAACAAAATTATATAGCAGAAACCTAATCAAAGGAATAAATACCTGGGCAGTATCACTAATAAGATATTCTGGACCATTCATAAACTGGACTAAAGAAGAACTCAGGCACCTTGATCAGAGGACTAGAAAATTAATGACTATGCACAATGCACTACATCCAAAAGACGATAAAGACAGACTCTACATGAAGAGAAACGAAGGGGGAAGAGGACTGGTAAGTATAGAAGACTGTGTGGACGACACTAAAAAAGAGCTGAAGAAATACATAAACCAGAACACAGAAAGGCTGATCACCGCAGCAAGAGATACCGTCCCAACGAACAACACAGGAAGCATCGAAATTGGACACAAACAGACAAGAAAAGAAAAATGGGAAGAAAAACAACTACATGGACGCTTCATAAGACTCACAAGAGAAGAAACCAACGCAAATAGCTGGACATGGCTAAGAAAAGGAAACTTGAACAGAGAAACGGAATCTTTACTGATGGCTGCACAGAACAATGCGATTAGGACAAACTACATTAAAGCTAAAATAGATAAAACACAGGAAAACAATAAATGCAGACTGTGTGGACAAAGAGACGAAACAGTAAATCATATAATAAGTGAATGTAGCAAACTTGCTCAAAAAGAATACAAGAACAGACATGATTGTGTTGGGAAAGTGATACACAGGGAACTGTGCAAACAATTGAATTTTGAATATGCAGACAAATGGTACAAACATAAACCAGAAACAGTACTGGAAAACGAAAAACACAAAATCCTCTGGGATATAGATATACAAACAGATAAACTCATACCAGCAAGGAGACCTGATGTTATTATACTAGACAAAAAGGAAAAATCTTGTAAAATCGTAGACTTCGCTGTTCCAGCAGACCACAGAGTGAAGATCAAAGACATGGAAAAACGAAGTAAATGCACAGAACTAGCCAGAGAACTGAAAGGAATATGGAGCATGAAGGAAGTTAGTATAATACCAATAATCGTAGGAGCACTAGGAACAATCCCAAAAAACCTAGAGAAAAGACTGGGAGAAATTGGAATTAAAGGGACTATCGAAACCATACAAAGGACGGCAATGATCAAAACAGCTGCAATCTTAAGGAAAATCCTTGAATGCGGAAACTAACACACATAAGCTACAAAGGCTAACCAGTCACAAGGAATTTACAATGGAGAAAACAAAACCACACGAAGAACACCACAACAAGAGCCAAGGAGCAGAAACTGCAAGAAACAGCACTTCATAATCTCCCCCCCCCCCCCAATAAATTACACCGGCCTCAGCTATCACTACACAAAAATGAACCAAAGAAACAGAAATTATAAGAAACACTATAAGCCCATTCTTCTACCCCCCCAAAAAAAAAGAAAAAAAAAGAAGAAAAAAAGAAAAAAGAAGATTAAAAAGAATCAAAAATTTTTTTTTTATTTTTAAATAAGGAAAGAGAAAAGGAAAAAAAAATAAGGAATTGAAAGGAAAAAATTTAAAAATTTAAAAAAAATTAAATTTTTTTTTTTTTTTAAATTAATTTAAAGAAATATTATTTTATTTATTTAGTTATTTTTTTAACTGGTGCCGCCTTAGGCTGACACCAGACAACATATTTGTAGAGGGTCGTGGAGGATGAGAAGACCGAGGAGGGACAGTACAAACCAGACCTCCACTGGAAAAGTGCAGAGAATGCTGAGACCTTGGGGAGGCTTATTGGCACCCAAATCCCAGAGAAGACCAATTGTCCTTACCAGCAAGAAATCAATGGTAAGAGGCTGTTGCGATACCACATCATTATCGAAAAGAGGTGAAGAATACTAGAAGTCTGGGGAGACTTGTTGTCACTCAGACTCCAGGAAATACCACTGGTTATTGTCGGTGAGCAATCACTGACGCTGATCTGTGTGAGAACTCCTAGTGAGTACAAATAATAATAAAAACAATAATAATAATAATAATAATAATAATAATAATAATAATAATAATAATAATAATAAAAACAATAATAATAATAATAATAATAATAATAATAATAATAATAATAATAATAATAAAAACAACTACAATAATAATAATAATAATAATAA
>OY744537.1:92897226-93094726 GCA_963556195.1 Sepiola atlantica | reverse complement strand
CATACACATACACATATACATACCTACATAAACCAATACAATTATATACCTATACACCCTCACAGATACGCGTACACCTTCCTACCCATATATCATAAAAATACATAAAATTACATAAAATCAGTATATATGCATACAGATACCTTGCACACACATATGTGAGTTTACACAAATACTAGCATGCATGTACACTAAACATGACCACATGTACACAAGCATCCATAATTCAGTAATTAAAACCATTTATTATTGATCCAATCTATCTCAGCTCAAATTACTTACATTTAAAGATAAATACAAAATATAGCGCATGTGATTCCATTAGTTAATTCTATAAATACAGAATGCAAAATAAAAATTGGATAAAGTACAATATTTATTAATTTATCAAGTATTCAAACAAGTAATATATAAATACTTTTTTCTTTTCCTTAAGCCATGATCTATTTGGACTCTGGATTGTAAATGTTCACCTTATATCAGCTTCCTCTGTTAATCACTTGGATATTGACATGGATATTTACATGGATATTTACATGGATATTGACATGGATATTTACATGGATATTTACATGGATATTGACATGGATATTTACATGGATATTTACATGGATAGTTACATGGATATTGACATGGATATTGACATGGATATTGACATGGATATTGACATAGATATTTACATGGCTATTGACATGGATATTTACATGGATATTGACATGGATATTGACATGGATATTTACATGGATATTGACATGGATAGTTACATGGATATTGACATGGATATTGACATGGATATTGACATAGATATTGACATGGATATTGACATGGACACATTATATTTTTTATTGAAGATGTTATTTTGGCTCACAACTGTTTATATTTTCAAATTTATGCTAACCAGTTATTGCTGATTTTTCTCCGATGAATAGAGCTTATTTTTGAAAATCCATGGATTAAGGTTTTTTATATTAAGGTTTTTTATATTCCTTGTTAGAATACTTGATGAATTATTAAATATTTTACTTCATCCAATTCTTATTTTTATCATTCATTTTCTTATTTTATTGCTCTATTTTGTATATCGAGCATTGACTAATCGCGATAGGACCTAATATAAAGATATAATATTTATTTTTATTTTTTCATTTGTGTATATGTATATATATATATATATATATATATATATATATATATATATATATATATATATATATACATACATATATATACACAGACAAACACACATATATATATATATGAGTGTGTGTGTATAAATTAACATCTAAACACACCTATCTCCATAAACACAATAATTAAACACAAATACGAATGCAAACCGCATTTATTCACATTTATACGTATATCGACAGACAATCAATTAAGTATGCGTCGTGGCCCTGTTTATGGATCGGAATGAAAACACGAACACGGGGTTTATGGTAAAACAAGTATATTGGAGAAAAATATATACAACAGAGAAACAAGAGTGATACGTCAGTTCTGACTGCCAGTATAGACTGGGGTTGCCCTAACACTGAGAAGCCTATGCTTCTAGTATTTATTGAGAATGGAAGAGTCCAAATGTTCGTTATAGGTACGACACCATAACACCCCCTCTTAAGTCTAGTATCGTTTCCATTTTAAGTTGACGCTATTCTGAGATTACTTGAGGTAGCAGTATGTCGAAAGTGTTGTATCTGGTAATCATGCCTTCTTCCCGCGTAGTGCTGCCGGTGTCTTCCGATAGTCGTTCCCTAATTATGTTTATGTCTCTCTTATGAAGCCAACTGTCTATCAAATCTCGATTTTAAATCCTCCAGTTTTTTTTATTCTAGATGTTTCATTTTTTAGCACATCTTTAAATTTAAAAAAAAAACTTCGTCTTTTCGACATTCAAGTTCAAGACAAGTCATCTAATCTTTCATAGTTTTTAGCTCTTCTGAAAACTCTTTGAGTTGTAACTTTAGCGATTCCAGCTCTGGAACCATGGATTCACTCTCTTTAACCTTCAACTGGTTATCCAAAGAATTAGACTTAATTTCTTTCATTTTGGTGTTCGCTTTTTTTAGCGTGAATTTTGTTTCCTTGTGTGATTTAATTTCTGCCATTTCTGCCGACAATTTATTTTGAGTCCATTTCATACGATTTTTAATGGTTGAAACAAATTCTCTTTTTTGTTTTTCTGACCTGGCTGTCAGGTTTATTTTTTTCTCGCTAGAAATTTTGGTTGATAATCCATATAGTTTGAATAGCTGCATTAAGTTTACGCCAAATAAATTATTTGTTTTTAAATATGTACATTTTTACTTTTTACGTCGTTCTGTTAAAAGTAATATCGGTAATTATTTCACCCTCGACATTTATTTTTCCACCAGTCACTGTTCTGGCAATTTGATTGGTTCTTAGTATAGTCGGTTTTCCCAACCGTCTCTACGTATGCATGTTGATAATTAATACGTCTTAACTCGAATCCAATTGTAGTTTTACAGGGTTTTTTCAGATTTTTACCTGAACATATTTTCTTATAATACTGCCGCCATATTTGTTAGTCTTTGTAGAATTAACCCGTGTTTTATTTCCTTTAATCATTCTACAATGCAAACATTTGTGCCCGACTTTTTACAAGTAAAGCAGATTTAAAAACGAAATGGGCAATCTGTTGCCCAATGCATGTACCCACACCGATAACAGTGGCTCGGCTGTAAGTTATCTTTTTATAGGACTGGCTTGTTTTTGAGGCGTGAAAATCCCTTTTTTGTCTTGAATTGTTTTTGGATGAAAGTTGAATTTCGATTTTTGACGTACTTTTCGTATATGTGCAATGCCCGACCCGTCGATGTCCTTTGTTGAACTTAACACTTATGAATTTCTGGCAGTCTTCAGCTAATTTCTGCAGTGTTGAGTTTGGTTCATTTTCTAGTTCATTTAAAACACTCCATCTGGTCTCAGCGTATTTTCCTGATACCAATCCCTGTACGAAAATTAAGTATTTAAAATTATCAGCACTAAGTTCGGCTAATTTTACATCGTCACAGCGTTTATTAACGACTGACGCGAACGTTGAATAATCTTCGTTGTTCTTTTTTACCAGGTTCAAACACTCCCAGCATTTGTGAAACAAAGAAGTCTTGGGGCTAAATAATTCAGTTAAAAGATTAACAGCTTCAGCAAAAGTCAAATCGCTCGTTTTTCGGGGCAAAATAAAATCCACGAACTTAGTATGTTTGGTGGTGCCTATTTTCCAAACTAGTAGGCGAACATTTTTAGAGTCTGCCCAGTTTTCGCAATCAATTTTATATAAGTCTTCATATTTTCTAAAATACGAAGCAACGGTTTTATCCTCATTAAGGAAATACTTGAAATCATTATCGTTTTCGATACCTTGCGATATTGTTTGCATTAATAACTCAATCTTTTCGTCAGTTTCTCTTTTTTGTTCGAGAAACTTTGTGTCGACTTTTTTCTTTTGTTCTAGTAGTCTTCTGTCTTCTGTAGTCTGTCGTCGGCTTCTTTTTTGTGTTCTAGAAGCTTTTGAAATCTTTTTTCAGTTTTCTGTTCTGTTGCGTTTAAAATTTTACCAGTCTTCTTTTGAAGTCTTCCTATATTTAACGTGTGTCCTTTTAAAATACGGTCTTTTAGAATTTAAATGTGTCGTTATTGAATACGGCTTTTTCGAAAGTTCTTTCTTTTTGCATGATGCTTGCTATGCTAGACGTAATCTTGGTTGTAGATGTGTTATAAATTGTGAAAACATGGGATTACCTGGCAAACGGTCTCGATGCGCGCTCTGCAGGGCTGGACCGCCCAAAGAGCGGCAAGATGGCGTCCTAGGCTTAATATCGCCAGGTAATCCCGTGAAATCTCGTGTTCTCTCGCGGAGACGAGAGTCCAGTTTGATATAAAAACGGGTCGCTGGAGGCAAGACGGCAGAAGGCTGAGAGCGTAGTCTACGAGGGACGACGTGGAAAGAAGAAGAGAAAGAAGAAGAAGAGAAAGAAGAAGAAGAGAAAGAAGAAGAAGAGAAAGAAGAAGATTACGAAGTAGAGAAAGAAGAGGTGGAAGATTAATTTTTTCTGCTACAAGCTATTTTCGGCATTGTTATGGAAAAATTCGACATCAGATTGATTCCGGAATTCGACGGCTCTCCTGCTGGTCCATCGGTGGTCGAATGGCTGGAGAAGGCCGAGCGTGTTTGCCGGTTGTGCAAAATTAAAGACCCAGCTATGGTCATCCCATTGAGACTCACTAAGGGGGCTTACGCCGTGTACCAGCAGCTCAGTAATGATGCGACCATGGAGCAGATTGCACAGGCGCTGCACGGGGCATTTGGTGCAGATCCTTTTGTTGCCTGGAGGCAATTTTCCGAACGCCGGCTTGGGCCGGGGGAGACAGTGGACGTCTACATGGCCGACTTGAAAAAGCTTGCTGCTCCCTTCGGCGGTGCGAGTGACCGCATATTGGCATGCGCCTTTTTGTCTGGACTTCCGGACGATGCAAGCCGACTGCTGCGAGCATCATTGAGACTCACAGAGATTGAATTGGTGGAGTTGTTGGCGAGAGCACGAAACATCTTGAAGGACGATCGAGAACTGGTCTCTGCAGCGGTTGACACCTTGGACTCGCCAGCAGAGGGCCTACGATGCTATACATGTGGTGGCCCCAACCACTTCTCCAGAGACTGCAGAGGCGGCACAAGGCGCACCCCAAATTATGGAGCACGAAAAGTAATACGGTGTTACCAATGCAATAAGCCAGGCCACATAGCACGGAATTGTCCGGGAAACGGGCAAGGGGAGGACGCCGCAGCGCTAGCACCCTCCCCAAAGCGGCATTGAACAAAGCGCTTCCTGCAGTGACAGTTCAAGTTGATGGGTGTAAACGTTCAGCGCTGGTTGACACCAGCTGTACCCAAACCCTCCTTCGAAAGGAATGTTGCACCACATGGAAGAAACGACAGATCCCCGTCCTGACTGTCGGCAAAGGCTCATTAGTGTGTTGTGGATCCAGTGTTGTTCATATCAGCATTGACAATGGCCCCCCGGTGGCTGTGACGGTGTTGGTGGTCGATGGGGAGCTGCTCGGATATGACCTTCTCCTTGGAATAGACACTATTACACAGCTAGGCGGAATTACTGTAAACAGCGTCGGTGATGTGAGATTCCCTCGACCAGACAAACAAATGTGTGCAGCAATCACTCTTGACGAACCCGATTTCCACGCAGAATATGACAAGGGCACAAACACATGGACAGCGTCCTGGAAGTGGGCAGGCGACCAGCCACCAGTGTCTTTGCGGAATCGGCTGACAGAGTATCCCCCTCCTGCATGGCTTAGGGGGCAGTACGAGGCAGAACTTCAAGTGTGGCTGGATAACGGCTGGTTAATTCCATACCCAGAGGATGAGCTCGGGCCCCCGCGGGGGCTAATTCCCCTGATGGCTATCAGACAAGAGAACAAGCAGAAAGTTCGACCTGTTCTTGATTACCGGGAACTCAATGAACACGTTGACCCGTACACTTCGGGGGCTGACGTTTGTGCTCATAAACTGCGAGAGTGGCGACGGCAGGGTGCGGAAGCGGCCATACTGGACTTGCGAAGAGCTTACCTACAAATACGTGTTGAGAAATCGCTGTGGCCATTCCAGACGGTGGTAATCAAAGGAACTCGCTATTGCTTGACCAGGCTGGGGTTCGGCTTGAATGTAGCCCCGGGCATCATGACGGCGATCATGCGGGCGATCCGGCGTCAGGATAAAGCTGTGCAACAGGCGACATCGTCTTATATAGACGACATTTTTGTCAATGAGAGCCTGCTGTCTGCCCAGGCGGTCAAAGAACACTTTGAGCACTTCGGGTTGTCGTGCAAGGAACCGGAGCGGCTGCAGGATGGGGCGAAAGTGCTCGGGCTGCAGGTGAGCGGAAGTGCAGATGGCCTCCAATGGGGAAGGGGCGGTGAAATCCCGGAAATCCCATCTACCATCACACGTCGGAGCACGTTTTCCGTGTGTGGAAAACTGGTGGGTCACTTCCCTGTGTGTGGGTGGCTCCGAGTGGCTGTGGCGGCTATAAAGCGACGGGCAACTTCTTTGTCAACAGGATGGGACGATGAGGTGCGTGATCCTTCCCTGCGAAGCATGCTGGTGGAAGCTGTGGCCAGAGTGACCAATGATGACCCTGTACGAGGGAGCTGGTGCGTCGATGGGAGTGAGTTTACAGTTTGGGTGGACGCCAGCTCACTTGCCCTTGGCGTTGCTCTGGCAGTCAACGGAAGTATAGTAGAAGATGCCTGCTGGCTCCGGCCAGAGAATGACGCTAAGCACATAAACCTAGCTGAACTCGATGCTACACTGAAAGGAGTCAATCTAGCGCTTCAGTGGCAGGCTAGCGTCCTCCACGTTATCACGGATTCCACGTGTGTGCATCGGTGGATGACCGATGCCTTGAACGGAAAAGCACGGCTGACAACGAAGGCATCGGCCGAAATGTTAATCCGGAGGCGGCTTGCTACCCTAACCGAAACCATCAATGAATACAACTTGGTCATAGATGTGACACTGGTGCAGTCCTGTTTGAATCGAGCGGATCGATTGACCAGAGTGCCTCGCCGTTGGCTGGACCTGCAGAAAGAAGTGAATGAACCAGCACCTGTAAATTGTGCTGCGGTGGGACGTAGACTCAGCCCAGAGCGTATCGCTGATGTCCATTGCCAAAGCGGGCACCCTGGTGTAAACCGAACCTTTTACTTCGCCAGGTTGGTTGACCCCTCTGTGTCACGGAGGGCTGTGAAATCTGTTGTGAGAAGTTGCAACACCTGCCAATCGATCGACCCAGCACCTGTCCGGTGGAAGAAGGGCACACTCGGTGTGAAGTATAACTGGGATAGGATTGCGATGGACATAACTCACTACAACGGGGGGAATTTCTTGACCCTTATTGACTGCGGACCGTCCCGATTTGCATTGTGGCGGTCCCTTCGCCGGCAGGATACGGCTGCCATTGTCCATGAGTTGGAAAGTGTGTTCCTTGAGCGTGGCCCTCCTTCTGAGATATTGACCGACAATGGCCCCGCTTTTGTTAGTGCACCGTTCAAACAGTTTGTAGATGGCTGGGGTGTCCGTCTGCGTTTTCGGTGTGCCCATGTGCCCAGTGGGAACGGAATTATTGAGCGCAACCATAGGACTATCAAGACCATCGCAGCGCGGAAGGGGTGTACGGTGGCTGAAGCAGTCTATTGGTATAACGTCACCCCTAAGGACGATACTTCACCCTCCACCGCGCCAGCTAATGCGCTACATACATACCATGTCAGGGCGAGAGGTTTGGAGAGCAGCTTACTGCCCGAACCAGAACCTCCACAGGAGAAAATGAAAAAAGGAGATGTCGTTTGGGTTAAAAAAACCCCGAGGCCAGTGCACGACTCGTTACGGAACCGGTCGTGTCACTGAAGTGATCAGCCCGCAGGCGGTGCGAGTTGATGGAGTACCCCGTCACATTAAAGACTTAAGATCGGTATTCCAAACGCAGCTGCCATTTAACGAGGATACTGACATTGAATCCGTGACCAGCGAACCATCATTCTGGTTCATGACGGCTTCATCGCGCAGCGACACTGAGAGTGATAGCCTTGAATGTACTGACCCTCCTACTGCTGATGAAAGCCCGGACAGTGATGCTGCGATGCGCAGCCTCAGGTTCGCTGACCTTCCTGCCACGGAAGACAGCACGGATGACGATGAGGCCCCGAATCCCCCTCCCCGAAGAAGCACTCGAAGAAAAAGAACACGGCCTCCCTGCTCTTTCTGTGATAATGAGATCAGGGGGGAGTGTGTTATAAATTGTGAAAACATGGGATTACCTGGCAAACGGTCTCGATGCGCGCTCTGCAGGGCTGGACCGCCCAAAGAGCGGCAAGATGGCGTCCTAGGCTTAATATCGCCAGGTAATCCCGTGAAATCTCGTGTTCTCTCGCGGAGACGAGAGTCCAGTTTGATATAAAAACGGGTCGCTGGAGGCAAGACGGCAGAAGGCTGAGAGCGTAGTCTACGAGGGACGACGTGGAAAGAAGAAGAGAAAGAAGAAGAGAAAGAAGAAGAGAAAGAAGAAGAAGAGAAAGAAGAAGAAGAGAAAGAAGAAGAAGAGAAAGAAGAAGATTACGAAGTAGAGAAAGAAGAGGTGGAAGATTAATTTTTTCTACTACAGTAGAAAGAGTATAAAACCTATTTTTCTCGATCAAAAAATAACGTTTTTAGTACGCCTTTTGCGTAGCCGTGGAATTTGCGGTCGGCACTTTAGACAGAGAAAAAAAAGTAAGGTTTCAATTTTTTATTTCTTTCGGCAGAAGTTACTTTCTCTCTTTCGGAGAGAGAAAACAATCATCTATTTTCTTCTTGTTAAAAATTACAACATATAGCAATAACATCGCTGCTCAGATCCCAATTTAAGCTGAACCACCAATCCTTCTCCCCTTTTCCTTTTTCTCAGTAGCCCCTTACGTTTACAGTGGCGTCCTGCCTTGTTTGGGGTGAATCATGTAAAAAAAAATAAATAAATAAAATAAAAAAAATCATTGACCTTTCTTCAAATGAGAGAAAAATAAGTTGGTCTTTACGTGTTTTTTTTTTCTTTCTTTCTTTTATCACCGGTAAAGCCAGTTTTTAGAACTAGGACGTTGTCTGGTAGATTTGTCGTTGATTTCTCCAAGTTTTGTTCTTTTTTAAGGTTCTAAAAAAACACTTAATATACTTTGTTGCCCATTGTGGCATCCATTTTAACGTTCTCTATAATTCTTTACTGTAACCACGTTATCAGTCCTTGTGGTGATGTAAGTTTGAAATCCCTCGTCGCCAGTTGTTGTGGGGTCCTTTTATGGTTCTCAAGAAAAATCCGTAATCTTGTTTCCCGTGTAAGTTCGAATACCTCGTAGCCAGTTGTTGTGAGGTTCTTGTTAAGGGTTACTGCGAATTGTTGTAGGGTCCCGTGTAAATTCGAATATCTCGTCGCCAGTTGTTGTGAGGTTCTTGTTAAGGGTTACTGCGAATTGTTGTAGGGTCCCGTGTAAATTCGAATATCTCGTCGCCAGTTGTTGTGAGGTTCTTTTTAAGGGTTACTGCGAATTGTTGTAGGGTCCCGTGTAAATTCGAATATCTAGTCGCCAGTTGTTGTGAGGTTCTTGTTAAGGGTTACTGCGAATTGTTGTAGGGTCCCGTGTAAATTCGAATATCTCGTCGCCAGTTGTTGTGAGGTTCTTGTTAAGGGTTACTGCGAATTGTTGTAGGGTCCCGTGTAAATTCGAATATCTCGTCGCCAGTTGTTGTGAGGTTCTTTTTAAGGGTTACTGCGAATTGTTGTAGGGTCCCGTGTAAATTCGAATATCTCGTCGCCAGTTGTTGTGAGGTTCTTGTTAAGGGTTACTGCGAATTGTTGTAGGGTCCCGTGTAAATTCGAATATCTAGTCGCCAGTTGTTGTGAGGTTCTTGTTAAGGGTTACTGCGAATTGTTGTAGGGTCCCGTGTAAATTCGAATATCTCGTCGACAGTTGTTGTGAGGTTCTTGTTAAGGGTTAATGCGAATTGTTGTAGGGTCCCGTGTAAATTCGAATATCTCGTCGCCAGTTGTTGTGAGGTTCTTTTTAAGGGTTACTGCGAATTGTTGTAGGGTCCCGTGTAAATTCGAATATCTCGTCGCCAGTTGTTGTGAGGTTCTTTTTAAGGGTTACTGCGAATTGTTGTAGGGTCCCGTGTAAATTCGAATATCTCGTCGCCAGTTGTGAGGTTCTTGTTAAGGGTTACTGCGAATTGTTGTAGGGTCCCGTGTAAATTCGAATATCTCGTCGCCAGTTGTTGTGAGGTTCTTTTTAAGGGTTACTGCGAATTGTTGTAGGGTCCCGTGTAAATTCGAATATCTCGTCGCCAGTTGTTGTGAGGTTCTTTTTAAGGGTTACTGCGAATTGTTGTAGGGTCCCGTGTAAATTCGAATATCTCGTCGCCAGTTGTTGTGAGGTTCTTTTTAAGGGTTACTGCGAATTGTTGTAGGGTCCCGTGTAAATTCGAATATCTCGTCGCCAGTTGTTGTGAGGTTCTTTTTAAGGGTTACTGCGAATTGTTGTAGGGTCCCGTGTAAATTCGAATATCTCGTCACCAGTTGTTGTGAGGTTCTTTTTAAGGGTTACTGCGAATTGTTGTAGGGTCCCGTGTGAATTGGAATATCTCGTCGCCAGTTGTTGTGAGGTTCTTGTTAAGGGTTACTGCGAATTGTTGTAGGGTCCCGTGTAAATTCGAATATCTCGTCGCCAGTTGTTGTGGGGTTCTTTCTTAGGGTTACTGCGAATTGTTGTAGGGTCCCGTGTAAATTCGAATATCTCGTCGCCAGTTGTTGTGAGGTTCTTTGTAAGGGTTACTGCGAATTGTTGTAGGGGCCCGTGTAAATTGGAATATCTCGTCGCCAGTTGTTGTGAGGTTCTTGTTAAGGGTTACTGCGAATTGTTGTAGGGTCCCGTGTAAATTCGAATATCTCGTCGCCAGTTGTTGTGAGGTTCTTTTTAAGGGTTACAGCGAATTGTTGTAGAGTCCAGTGTAAATTCGAATATCTCGTCGCCAGTTGTTGTGAGGTTCTTGTTAAGGGTTACTGCGAATTGTTGTAGGGTCCCGTGTAAATTCGAATATCTCATCGCCAGTTGTTGTGAGGTTCTTGTTAAGGGTTACTGCGAATTGTTGTAGGGTCCCGTGTAAATTCGAATATCTAGTCGCCAGTTGTTGTGAGGTTCTTGTTAAGGGTTAATGCGAATTGTTGTAGGGTCCCGTGTAAATTCGAATATCTCGTCGCCAGTTGTTGTGAGGTTCTTTTTAAGGGTTACTGCGAATTGTTGTAGGGTCCCGTGTAAATTCGAATATCTCGTCGCCAGTTGTTGTGAGGTTCTTGTTAAGGGTTACTGCGAATTGTTGTAGGGTCCCGTGTAAATTCGAATATCTCGTCGCCAGTTGTGAGGTTATTGTTAAGGGCTACTGCGAATTGTTGTAGGGTCCCGTGTAAATTCGAATATCTCGTCGCCAGTTGTTGTGAGGTTCTTTTTAAGGGTTACTGCGAATTGTTGTAGGGTCCCGTGTAAATTCGAATATCTCGTCGCCAGTTGTTGTAAGGTTCTTTTTAAGGGTTACTGCGAATTGTTGTAGGGTCCCGTGTAAATTCGAATATCTCGTCGCCAGTTGTTGTGAGGTTCTTTTTAAGGGTTACTGCGAATTGTTGTAGGGTCCAGTGTAAATTCGAATATCTCGTCGCCAGTTGTTGTGAGGTTCTTTTTAAGGGTTACTGGGAATTGTTGTAGGGTCCCGTGTAAATTCGAATATCTCGTCACCAGTTGTTGTGAGGTTCTTTTTAAGGGTTACTGCGAATTGTTGTAGGGTCCCGTGTGAATTGGAATATCTCGTCGCCAGTTGTTGTGAGGTTCTTGTTAAGGGTTACTGCGAATTGTTGTAGGGTCCCGTGTAAATTCGAATATCTCGTCGCCAGTTGTTGTGAGGTTCTTTTTTTAGGGTTACTGCGAATTGTTGTAGGGGCCCGTGTAAATTCGAATATCTCGTCGCCAGTTGTTGTGAGGTTCTTTTTAAGGGTTACTACGAATTGTTGTAGGGGCCCGTGTAAATTGGAATATCTCGTCGCCAGTTGTTGTGAGGTTCTTGTTAAGGGTTACTGCGAATTGTTGTAGGGTCCCGTGTAAATTCGAATATCTCGTCGCCAGTTGTTGTGAGGTTCTTTTTAAGGGTTACTGCGAATTGTTGTAGAGTCCCGTGTAAATTCGAATATCTCGTCGCCAGTTGTTGTGAGGTTCTTGTTAAGGGTTACTGCGAATTGTTGTAGGGTCCCGTGTAAATTCGAATATCTCGTCGCCAGTTGTTGTGAGGTTCTTGTTAAGGGTTACTGCGAATTGTTGTAGGGTCCCGTGTAAATTCGAATATCTAGTCGCCAGTTGTTGTGAGGTTCTTGTTAAGGGTTACTGCGAATTGTTGTAGGGTCCCGTGTAAATTCGAATATCTCGTCGCCAGTTGTTGTGAGGTTCTTGTTAAGGGTTAATGCGAATTGTTGTAGGGTCCCGTGTAAATTCGAATATCTCGTCGCCAGTTGTTGTGAGGTTCTTTTTAAGGGTTACTGCGAATTGTTGTAGGGTCCCGTGTAAATTCGAATATCTCGTCGCCAGTTGTTGTGAGGTTCTTTTTAAGGGTTACTGCGAATTGTTGTAGGGTCCCGTGTAAATTCGAATATCTCGTCGCCAGTTGTGAGGTTCTTGTTAAGGGTTACTGCGAATTGTTGTAGGGTCCCGTGTAAATTCGAATATCTCGTCGCCAGTTGTTGTGAGGTTCTTTTTAAGGGTTACTGCGAATTGTTGTAGGGTCCCGTGTAAATTCGAATATCTCGTCGCCAGTTGTTGTGAGGTTCTTTTTAAGGGTTACTGCGAATTGTTGTAGGGTCCCGTGTAAATTCGAATATCTCGTCGCAAGTTGTTGTGAGGTTCTTTTTAAGGGTTACTGCGAATTGTTGTAGGGTCCCGTGTAAATTCGAATATCTCGTCGCCAGTTGTTGTGAGGTTCTTTTTAAGGGTTACTGCGAATTGTTGTAGGGTCCCGTGTAAATTCGAATATCTCGTCACCAGTTGTTGTGAGGTTCTTTTTAAGGGTTACTGCGAATTGTTGTAGGGTCCCGTGTAAATTCGAATATCTCGTCGCCAGTTGTTGTGAGGTTCTTGTTAAGGGTTACTGCGAATTGTTGTAGGGTCCCGTGTAAATTCGAATATCTCGTCGCCAGTTGTTGTGAGGTTCTTTTTTAGGGTTACTGCGAATTGTTGTAGGGGCCCGTGTAAATTCGAATATCTCGTCGCCAGTTGTTGTGAGGTTCTTGTTAAGGGTTACTGCGAATTGTTGTAGGGGCCCGTGTAAATTGGAATATCTCGTCGCCAGTTGTTGTGAGGTTCTTGTTAAGGGTTACTGCGAATTGTTGTAGGGTCCCGTGTAAATTCGAATATCTCGTCGCCAGTTGTTGTGAGGTTCTTTTTTAGGGTTACTGCGAATTGTTGTAGGGTCCCGTGTAAATTCGAATATCTCGTCGCCAGTTGTTGTGAGGTTCTTTTTAAGGGTTACTGCGAATTGTTGTAGGGTCCCGTGTAAATTCGAATATCTCGTCGCCAGTTGTTGTGAGGTTCTTTTTAAGGGTTACTGCGAATTGTTGTAGGGTCTTGTGTAAATTCGAATATCTCGCCGCCAGTTGTTGTGGCGTTGAAAAATATATACAAAAGAGAAACAAAAGAAGTGTTACGTCAGTCCTGACTGCCAGTGTAGACTGGGGTTGCCTCATCTATTTAATTCCTTCCAAACGCAGGAATATGTGGCACAAGGCCGAAAGGTGGGGAGAGTCAAACCAGGGCCCCCAAAGAAGGATCCCTCCGGCCTATCAAAAATAGTCTGGGCATCCCCGTCGGCATTCCCATGTCAGGGAGCCTCAGACAGTAAGCAATAAACTTACTCCACCCCAAAGAGGAGAGGCGAAGTCTGGAAGGTTGCACCTCTTAGTACTACCTAGGACCTATACCTCAGCTTGACAGATAAAAGGCCACCGAAATGGCCCAGTTCCTGTCGGACTGATTGTCGAGAACGAATCCTCGACTGGTATTTCCCCATTCTGAAGTCTTTAAGCAACCAAAGTTACAGAAAGACCGAACGGACTGTGTGGGCCTCAACACTGAGAAGCCTATGCTTCCAGTATTTATTGAGAATGGAAGAGTCCAAATGTTCGTTATAGGTACGGCACCATAACTGTAGGTTAGCCTAGAATTATGTTACTAAATAAAACCTACAACTTTATACACACCCATTTGTACAATATATATATATATATATATATATATATATATATATATATATATATATATATATATATATATATATATATATATATATATACTGGTCAATATCTATATATTTCTATCGAAAAATGCATCTCTATCTAAGTTTCCATATTCCTATACATACATACATACATACATACATACATACATACATACATACATACATACATATAACCACATATACTATACACCCACAGACACTGTTATCCCCCCATGCAAGGGTATACATCTACTTAACCTCCTCACATATACATGCCCGTCTTACGAAATATACACCGTTCTTACGAACTACAGTAGCTATGAATTAAACAATACCGATATTCATCCTGTAAATTTATTTATATACACGCTCATACCTGTCATTCTACTTTTATACTTATCTGTGTGCTGTGATTCCATAATCTTATGGATATATCATACAGTGTATCGACACAAAATGATAATATTCCCTGTCTCGGTATCCCACATCACCCATCTTATCTAATAATCCTAATTAATTCAAGGAACAAACACGAAGCCAACATTACCAAGTTAAAAAACAAAATAAAATAAAACCCAAAATATGAGCATACTATATAATGACTAAGTCTAGGGTAAATAAAAATAACCTAGTATTGAATAAACTAGAATACAGTTTCAATATAAACATAAAAGTTAAGTATAACATAGGAAACAAAGAAAAATAAAGAAAAAATCAAGAAAAATATCAAGAAAAAAATTAAGATAAAAATAGATCAAATCAAAACCTACACTAAGGTGAGATATAGTAACATGCAATAATATAAACTAATAAAATTAGAAATTAAAATTAAAATAAAATTAAAAATTAAATTAAAAATGAAATTAAAATAAAAATAAAATAAAATAAAAGGTAGTTTAATAGCAGAATAATTTCAGCTATTAGTGGATAGCAATGTTTGTAATTCAAATATTTCTACATCATCTGCCAGATCGATTCTAATCGAAATGAACCTAAATCAATATGATAACGGATAACTTCTACAACTTTGAGTCCGTCTTCCTCCTCCTCCTCCTCCTCCTCCTTCTTTGTTTATTTCCTGCTGTCATTCATTTTAAATTACTACTAATCTTCCTTTTCTCACTTTAATTAACTTACAGCGTTCCGATCGGCTTTTACATACTAAATAAAAGCTAACTGCTGATTTTTTCTTTCTTTCTTTTACTTTTTTAACATTTCTTTCTTTCTTTCTCCCTTTCTACTGTCTATTACACGTTTTTTTCCAAATTGCGTTCTTTGTACAAATTTGAAACTTTTCTGTTTTTTATTAAAGTTTTGCTGCCAACTGATGATGATTGTCCTAACAATTGAAATATTTTGGTAGAACTATTCAATATGTGTTTTTGAGTTTATTTTTGCTAGTTGTTGATTTGCTTATCCTTGATTCCATTTTTAGTTTACATTTTGTCTGAAACATTGTTTCTTTTATTCCTCATATATATATATATATATATATATATATATATATATATATATATATATATATATATATAAATGAATAAATGCGAATCTTTTTCCATTTATCCTGATTGTATTTATATCAAAACAAGTTAAACTTATTTAATTCAATTATACATTTAAATATTTTCAAATACTTTATATATACCCAACGGAACACTGCCAAAACACACTTATCCAGACACTTCATTTGAATAACAATTTTATAAACACTCTCTAATAAATTAATATTCGTCACAATTCATTTCTATTTTTGTTCTCCAATTTCCTTATATCTATGTATTAGTTTTCTTCAGATGAACATTAATATTACAGTTAATATAATAGTAACATTAATTACAACTATTTAATGAAAAACGTTTAACATTCAAAATGATTATTTTAAAATTCGAAAGATAACTTTCGGTTTTTGTGGTTGTGGTTGATGATGACGACGATGCTGCTGCTGCTACTGATGCTGATGTTGATGCTGCTGCTGCTACTGATGATGATGATGATGATGATGATGATGATGATGATGATGATGATGATGATGATGATGATGATGCATTTGCCATTAAAAAATAAAAAAATCCCCCCATTCTCAGCTTTTTTAAATTACAAACAAAAAAATAGAATCATAGTTTTAAAAAATAGCCATTAAGTTTCGTTTTATATTTCATGAGGCGAAAAACACATAGTAGCCATTTTAAATTACTCATTATATATATAATTGTTTTATTTGACTAATTGACGTTCCGCATTTGGTGATTGTTAAAATAACCAATCGAACGAAAAGGTGCACAAAAATCAAATCGTAAACAAATAACTGTTACCAAAGGCAATACAAGTTACTTTTCTACCTACTTGCCTAATTTTTCTGCGTTTTAAAGGACTTTAAACGTATATTTATTTTATTTCAATTAAAAAGTTCAGTCAAATATATCACGTTATTAAGGTGATTTGACAAGAGGAAAGTTCATTTGTCGTTTGGCGAAATCGGATAAATTCTGAAAGAAAGCATACAGAAGACACAAGAGACAGAGATAAAGTATAATATGCGTATTAAATTAAACAATAATACATGAAAAGTCTTTGCAAAACTAATTGTGTTTGCGGCAGTCCAACTATAATAAAAGGAGTTCTTTAACATCCAAGAAAAATAGACGGCCTCTTGAACTGTTTAGATTCAAGTCGTCGCATTCAATTAAGGAATTGTCTTAAGTGTTGATTGGACAGGGATCACATTCAAAAGAGGAAGAATAAGTTTTCTTTATTCAGCCTACCAAAATTAGCTGTCTGTTGATTGGTCAAGGAGAATCGTCTTGAACAATCAAATAAGGCTTTTTCGGAATAGGAGGAGTATCGTGTTGGACAAGAATAGAATTATTTTAGGGGAGAAAGGGAGGTAACCTTTTTTATATTATACTGAAAAACAAAGATGGCTTACAATCGTTCGCCGACCGTCTACAAAGTCTGATATTTTGAAGGGTATTTTTCTCCATTCGGTAGAAAAGTAAATTTTAAGGCGTTTGGGATAGTTATTTGTTTAGTATTTGTTTGTTTTTTTCGATACTCCAAAAGACGAAAAACAAACGTCGGTGATATCTGCATGCGCCATCTTGAAAATAGAACTGTAATGCGATCGGATTTGAACGAATTATTAAAATGCAATAAAAATGCTTTAAAAAAAACTTTAAAACACAAAAAAATAGGCAGGTAAGTAGAAAAGAAACTTTATTGACTTTGGTAACAGTTATTTGTTGATTATTTGTTTGTTTTTCTCACCCATTTTTTTCTGTTGGTTATGCTGGACAATCGCCCCCGATTTTTCGTTTAATCCTTTCATTTTGGGGAATTAATTTTTATGCTTACACAAAATCAAATCTCAACATTGGAATATATCAAATAACACCACAACAATTACCTTTCTGTTGTTTTCCTTCAAATTATTAAAATGTGGAAAGAACTTTGTTTCTTTGTTTCTCTGTCCATAAGTCTGCAACTAGATTAATTGCTGCCTGGAAGGCGGATAGTTTTTGCTAGTATATATATATATATATATATATATATATATATATATATATATATATATATATATAATTAACTTGTTACAAATATCCAGGGGGTATGAATCCGAAGGAAGTTGAAACCGGGTTTATGAGAGTGCTCAATGAAAATTCAGAGCAAAATATATATTTTTTGATTTTATTCCATTAGTTGCGACAAAACAAGTTTTGTTTCATTGGTGCAAATAGCGACCAACTCATCGGGCTGGCGATGGAATTCAAATGGCATAAGTTTTAACTTCACCTTAACGGGAGATTGAAAATTGAAAATACATTGGAGGGGGAGGGGGACAGAGTTGGGGCTTTGTCTATAACGGTGACATGGGACATGAGAGGGGAGGGGGGAGGACCCCAACAAGTCGTGTTTCAAATTATTGCGTGGGAGGTTTGTCACCGTTATAGACAAAGCCCCAACTCTGTCCCCCTCCCCCTCCAATATATTTTCAATTTTCAATCTCCCGTTAAGGTGAAGTTAAAACTTATGCCATTTGAATTCCATCGCCAGCCCGATGAGTTGGTTGCTATTTGCACCAATGAAACAAAACTTGTTTTGTCGCAACTAATGGAATAAAATCAAAATATATGATATATATATATATATATAACGTAGTTCACCCTAAACAAGGCAGGCTGCCACTGTAGACGTAAGGGGCTACTGAGAAGAAAGAAAAGGGGAGAAGGTTGGGGGGGGGCAACCTAAACTGGGATCTGTGCAGCGAGATGTCTGTTTACATTAATTTTAAATTTCTGCATGTCAGTACTGTCGGGGAAACAGGGGGCAGGGAGAGAGTTCCAGAGGCCAGCAACACGAGGAAAGAAGCTATTTGAGTAGAAAGCTCTCCGGCATTTGGGGACCTCCACAGTGAATGGATGAGATTTAGTTGATTGTCGAGTTATTCTAGTGAATTTACGTTGAGGGGGCACCAGAATAGCCAATTCATCGGAGCATAATCCATTGAAGTATTTGTAAAACAAGCACAAGGAAGCTACATTGTGGCGATGGGTCAGGGACTGGAGCTTGGTTGACAGTGAGGGACCTATTAGGTTGGCGACTCTTTTTTGGATCTTGTCAAGGAGGGAGAGAGTAGTAGATGATGCAGCAGCCCAGATGTGGCAACAATACTCCATGCATGGCGGATGGTGGCTTTGTAGAGGTAGAGGATTATGTCAGGTGTGAGGAGTTTACTAGCACGGTAGAGGGAGCCAACCTTCTTTGCGGCAGCCTTGGCAATGTCTTCAATGTATTTGTTCCAATTCATGTTACCTGTGAAGGTTAGGCCGAGGAGCTTGAATGATGAACTCTCAGGTAGGGTGTTATTTGCCATGACAATCGGTGGTTGGAGAGGTTTCTTGTAGTTATTGAAGGAACATATGCTAGTTGAATCTATTTATTAATTTAGCCTTGAAGAGAAACAAAATGCAGGGCAAGGGATTGTCAGGGTTATGTGCTAGGAGGTGAAATTGATTCAACTAGAATAACGCTTCTCCCCCGTCATAATTTAAATTAATCCTAGCTGAACCACACTTCGCCTCCCACTTTTCCGCATTTATTGTATCACCGCTCCCACTTCCTAATGATCCTATACTCTAACTGCTACTTACCACTGCCACCATCTACTTGTTTCTCATATTTTGATTTTCTTGCTCAAATCGACCGCAGCTCTGAGCCTGCTGGCAAAACATTTTTGTACTTGTGTAATTTTTTCTTCAGATAAATCATACTAAGGAAGTCTTACAATAAAGACGAAACGTTGATGAATACATAAATAATATTTTTGGCTTTTCCTTTTTCCTTTTCATATATCTATATATCTATATATATATATATAAATTTAAATTCCCGAAACAGTTTTTCATGGTAAACAACTGATGATCCTTTAAAATAGTGTTAGAAACAAACTAATATAATAACTGTAAAAAATAAATTGACTTACATGAGTGTTTTTTCCACTGAAAGACTTTGGACTATAAGTTTTTTTTGTTTTTGTTTTTTTTAATATAGTTTTAATGGTTGAGAAACTTCCGAGACTATATATATAAGTGTGTGTGTGTGTGTGTATTATGGATTATCATAAGCATGCTTTTCTTATTGAATTAAGTATAAATATAAATAATATGAATGGAAAACTTTAAATCTTCAGGGTAAGGTCACTTTTATTAAGTCTTCCTCCGACCATGTTCAATCAAAATTTGATTCAGTATGCAGAGGCCATTCTCCTAGGCATTAGCTCCTCATTTGCAAGACAAAGATCAAGTGGTCGCTTGAGGTGCTATCCCAAAGGGATGCTGACAGGACCCAGCAATGGCTATTTTGATACCCATCCAGGGTACACTCTATTTGTGGAAGCTGAATTCCCTCTATAAACTGATCTTGTGTCTAAGTTTGCAGGTAAACAAACTCGCTTTAGTTTCTACATGCACTAAGATCAAAGTGTAGTATCTGTTCCGATGGATACTGCACGCCTGTCCTGTGCAGTTCTAGGAGGTTCACCCTCCCAGGCTTTGCCTCCCCTCTTTGGAGAGGAGTAAGTTTATTGCTTACTGTCTGAGGCGCCCCTACCGGGGAATGCCGACGGGGCTGCCCAGGCAATTTTTAAATGGCCAGAGTGCTCACCTCTCGAGCGCTGGCTTTTCAAACCCCACTTTCTCGACCCGATCTTGGGTCACATCTTACTTGTGGGAGTAAGATAAAACTGGCCTTGTGCCTAACTCCTGGGGAGGAGTAAATAAAACACAAGGAAATAGTAAAAAGTTGTGATGATGATGATGATGATGATGATGATGATGATGATGATGATGATGACGACGACGACGAAGATGATGATGCTGATGATAATGCTGCTGATGATGATAATGCTGCTGCTGATGATGCTGATGATGATGGCTGCTGCTGCTGCTGCTGATGATGATGATGATTCTTACATAACTAAAAATCCTGTTTTAGCATTAATTCCTGTATTTATTAATGCCGATGAAGATGGGTAATCCTGACAGTTCGTATATTTTTCATGTCAAGGTTACGAGTATATTTATTTATCTCTGACTATAAGTAGCGGATTTAGTTGCCAGTCAGTGAAGTCAGTTCATTTAAAGCTGGTTTCTATCAGACCTTGGAACTGCTGTCTCTAACACATCCACCTGAAACAACCAGCAGCGACGTCAACAACAACAACAACAACAACAACGATACAAGAATCTTTCAAAAACATTAGTTCTTCAATCTTTGATTTTTTTTTTTTTCTTCATAAAAAAGTCAACTCTTTTTAAATAATTTTTGATTGGTTTCTGTGTATTTAAACAAAATTATTTTACTCATAAAAATACGCAAGTTTATTCCTTCATTTTAGTCTTAAATTTCAAAACGTGTTATTGTGTTTTGTATCTTGAAAAATAACCTGAGTTAAAAAAAATATTATTTCAACTTTCAAACTCTAAACAATCCTTGGTTTAAAAACTTTGATACTTTAAAATAAATACTAAAAAAAAATATATATAGCGTCAAATTGAAAAGAACTTTGTGGTGATCCGAATAAAGGGGAATAAAAGAAATGAGTACGGCGATGTGCGAGCAACAGGCTGTGAAGAGACAGCCATCTGCTGATTGTTCGTTCACAACAAATAAATGTGCAAAAGAAAAGAAAGAACAAAAGAAGCCGAAAAAAATGAATATTTTTATAGAAATCCTTTTTCTTATACGCGACATTTTTGTTGCTTTTGTGGATTCATGGTGGCGATTTTTCTTACCGCCTCACTCAAAAAGCGTCAAGGGAGAAATTGTATTGATCACTGGGTCCGCTAATGGTATTGGCCGGGCCCTGGCTATAGAGTTTGCCAAACTTGGAAGTGTTGTGGTTCTCTGGGACATAGATGGGAAACAAAACCACATCACAGCTGATATGATCAAAGAAGTCGGAGGTGTTGCCTACACTTATTATTGTGACGTCAGGTAAGAACTTTTTCTTGCGCTTTTCTTCTGTCTTTCTTTTTTCTTCTTTCTTTCTTTTCTTTTTTTTTTGTAAACTGCCAGGGAGAGAAGTTATATAAGTATAATGGGTGCTTGTGGACTGTAGGTCCGAAAAAAACTTTTTTTATCTTTAATTTGAGGAGAGTCCAAATAAGGGGGATAGAACTCTAGTTTCAAGTTTCAACCACGCTTTATCTTAAAATGGATTTTACTATTGTAATTATTCTAAAATAAAGTTCGGTGCTTGTGCATATCAACCCTGACATTGAAATATTTAAAGAATGTATAAACTTTATTATGTACTTACTGAAAATAAGATTGTGCAGAAAAAATTACGCAAATTCAAGTTATTAAATTATAAGAAAAAGAAAAAAAATGATTTTACGTCCATTTTGACATTTTTGTAAACAATGGAGACCCGAAACCCCGAAATCGTGAAAATATGAGTTATCGTCCTTGACCACTGGAAAATGGTGGAAATATCTACCGAGTGATAAAATCGTTTTTTATTTATAATTAAATACTGGATGAATTTGCATGATTTTTGGTGTACAGTATTTTTTTCATCTACCACGTAAGTACATAACAAAGTTTATGCATTTCTTTAGCTATTTTATTTTTAAGAACGATCTAACATGTCAGGGTTGATATGCACAAGCACCTAAAGTTTTTAAAAATGTATGAAAATTTGAATAAAAAAAGAATTTTTTAAAAGAATGAAAAATGAATGCAAAATCAATGAAAAAAAATGAATGAAAATAGGAATAAAAAAGTGAATTTAAAAAATTGAGTTTGGAGGTTGGGGAAGGAGTCATGTTTTATCATGTAATTTTTTTTTTATTCAATTTTATTTTCATTCATTTTTTTCATTCTTTTTTAATTTGTTTATATTGTTTTCGTTCATTTTATTCATTTAATTTTCATACATTTTTCACATTCATTTTAAAATTCTTTTTGCATTCATTTTGTCAATCTTTATTTGATTCGCTTTTTTCTTCATTTTTTTCCTTCATTTTTTTTTAATTCAATTTTTTTCATTCAATTTTTTCATTTTTTCATTTATTTTTCCATTCATTTTTCGGTTATTTATTTTCATTTATTTTTTCATTCTCTTTTCTTTTATTCTATTTTAATTCATTTTTTTCATTCATTTTTTTAATTCACCTTTTTCATACATTGTTTTCATTCACGTATTTTCATTTATTTTTTAGTTACAATTTTCATTCATTATTTTTCATTCAATTTTTATTTGTTTTTTTTAATTCATTATTTCATTCATTTTTCATTCCTTTTTCACATCACTTTTTATTCATTTTTTTTTCACTCATTTTGAAATTATTTTAAATTCATTGTTAATTCTTTTTTTCATTCACATTTTCATTCATTATTTTTCATTCATTTTTCTTTCCTTCATTTTTTCATTCAATTTTCATTCATTTTTTATACATATTTTTATCATTCACTTTCTTCCTTCATTTCTTTTCTTTTAATTTTGTTCATTCATTTTTCATTCATCTTTTCCTTTTTTCATTCCATTTTAAATTCATTTTTTTTTTCATTCCTTATTTTTAGGGGTTTTTCTCATTCATTTTTTTATTCAGTTTTTCATTCTTTTTTATCATTCATTTTTTCAGTCATTTTTACATTCACCTTTTTCATTCATTTTTTTCATTCACGTATTTTCATTTGTGTTTCCATTTACATCTTTACATTCATTATTTTTTATTCACTTTTCATTCTTTATATTTCATTCATTTTTTCACTCATTATTTCATTCTTTTTGCATTCACGTTTTCACTCAATTTTTTTCATTCACTTTTTGCATTCATTTTGTTTTCATTCAGTTAGTTTTCATTCATTTTGCATTCATTTTTCATTCTTTTTTTTTTCATTCTTTTGTATTCAAATTTTCATTCATTTTACTTTTTTTTCATTCAATTTTTTCATTCATATGAATATACATGGATAGAGCGGGTAGTAACCCTAAAGTGTTCAATATCTTAGATAGAGCAGGTGTGTTTAAACGCATTGTTGCCCGGGATAAAGAACTTCTCTGTTTTTTTTTGTTTTTTTGCAATGTTGTATCTTCCGTGAGCCATAATCCAAAGTGCTCAATATCCTGGATAGAGCAGGTAATAACCCCAGAGTGGTCATAACAGTGCTCAATATCCTGGATTAAGCAGGTAGTAACCCAAAAATGCTCATAACAGTGCTCAATATCCTAGATAGAGCAGGTGTGTTTAAACGCAGTGTTGCCCGGGATACAAAAAAAACTTCTTTGTCTTTTTTCATAATGTTGTATACTCCGGGAGCCACAATCCAAAATGCTAAACATGTTTTATATTAATATTATTGTGAAAGAGAGGGTAGGGACAAGAAATTAGTGATTCACTGGGACCGTTTGTTCTACTCTGCGTTTTCTGGGATCCAAAATTGTAATATTACGGTATTACTTTTATAGTAAATTTCTTCGGACTATTGAATTCATCAACATCACGTATCTTTGTAATATGTTGAAATCGATGAGGAGAAGAAATTTAGAATTGACAGTGACCATTTGTTTTTCTCGGCGTTGTCCGGGATCAATAATTGTAAGATTACAGTATTACTTTTTGTAACTGTTATATATTAACTCTCTTCGGACTATTCACTTCATCAACATTAATTATCTTCTTAATATGTTGAAATGAGGGCGGGGGGCGAGAAATTAGAAATTGACTAAGATCATTTGTTCTACTCAGTGTTGTCCACGATACATAATTGTAAGATTACAGTATAACTTTTGGTATTAAATCTCTTCCGACTATTGTTATTATCAACATCATTTATCTTCATATTATTGTGAAATGGAGAGGTGGACAAAAAATTAGGAATTGACCGGGACTATTTGTTCTACTCAGCATTGTCCTGGATCAATAATCATTATCAACATTATTTCTCTTCATACTTTCATTTCAACGGTACCTTTGGCAGTTCTGTAGATGGCCGCTTACTAACATTACAATATTATATTTATTAAATAAGCGGGTTACAGAAACTTTTGTTCTACTCAGAGTTGTCCGGGAGTAAATAAATTGTCATTATCCACATCATTTTTTCTTTATACTTTGATTTTAACCGTATTTTCGGCAGTGCTGTGAAGGTCTCCTTACTAACATTACAATATTATATTTAGTAAGTGAAGCGAGGAGGGGGTAACAGAAACATTTGTTCTACTCGGCGTTGTTCGGAAGCAATAAAATTGTCATTATTAACTGTATTATATTTGGTAAGCGAGGGAGTAACAGAATCTTTTGTTTTACTTAGAGTTGTCCGGGAACAATAAATGTAAATTACATCATTACATTTAAATCTCTTTGGACTATTTTCATTATCAACATCATTTCTCTTCATATTACCAAACATCAAGAATTTCATTGTGTTTTGTTCTACTGGGCATTGTCTAGGAGAAATAAATGTAAGTTTACAGTCTTATATTTAAAAAGAATAGCTCTGGTAAATGAATTATATATTTTTTTTTTTCAAAACATTAAAACAGGAGAGAGGAATGGACTGGACGTATGAGAAAGAGACGGATGGGGAAAGGGACTGAAAAATTTGAGAGAGGGAAAGAGAGGCAAGTAAAGAGATGCCTAAAAAGAGAAAGGAGAGAAAGAGAGAAATGTTAATATAAAGATGTTACACACACTATTTAACTTCTTCTAATTTGTTTTTTATGTCCCGGGCAACGCCGGGTAGCCCTGCTAGTCTATTATATAAAGGGGAGTTGTATGTGTGCGTGTGTGTATGTCTCTTTTTTTATTTTCTTATCTTTTTGTTTTTGCTAGGGATGGGGCATCCTACCGGATGCCAGAAATTCACCGGCTATTTCAGACACTCCAGCCAAGAGATCTTTTTAAGATTCTAACCGTCCCTTTTAGTGCAATTGTTTGTATCTCTCTTGCACTCAGTTCACCGGGTATACTCGCCAGATAGCTTTTGAAATACTTTTTCATTAGTCCGGCTGCTCCTACAATTACTGGGATGATGGAGATCTTTCTAAGATTCCAGTTTCTTTTCATGTCGTACATTAGACCTTGGTATTTCGTAATTTTTTTCCTTTCAGCTCTGTTTAAGCCGACATCATTAGGGACACTGACTTCAACTAGGGTTGCTACTTTTGTCCCATATCACTATGTCAGGTTTAACAGCTCCGTTTTCTATATATGTAGCTGTAGGGATTGCATAGTCATAGTGGATGGTTTATAACTTATTTCCAACTGTACCTACTGGTATATGCTCCCAGGACTTGCTGCTACACTGGATATTCAACTTTTTACATATAGTCCAGTGACGGTATTTGCACACTCCGTTGCGTCGCATTGTATAGTAGCCATCCCCTAGCAGAACCTTCCAACTAGATGTCAGGTAGCTCACACTCTCCACTTCTGTGTGGCAGTACCTGCACTTGTTATTGTTGCTGAGACCACTCATCTTTTTAAGGGCATTAGTCATCAAGCCTTGATATTGGGCAGCTATTATCATTCTCTCCTGATCATAGTGGAGCGATCCTTTTTTCAGCCAGTCTACAAAGCCTTCCTTATCTATATATTTCTGAGATAGTTGATCTAGAAAATATGTGTTTATGTGTGTTTGTATGTCTACAAAAGGCTTCCGACACACTCAACAGGGACTGTAAAGTTTACATTTTATGAATCGGCCAGCTTTCAGGCACATAATATCTCAGAATTAGAAAAAATTTATTTATCCTTTGAAGGTCAACGGGGCCATTTTCTTCAATGGGAGTAGCTTTTTCCTCCATTTTCCAACGTTTTTATGTACTAATTTGGAAAAAGCAATGTTATTACGTAGTAATTTGAGAAAAAATGCAAGTCATTCCCGACAATTCTACCAGAAATGACATCAAGAGGAGGGAAGTAGGAAGAAATTACAAAATTAATAGACGCTAATTCTGGGAAAATACCAGTACCGCCTTGATTATGTTGTTCCGAGTCAGTTCTAGGAAGAAGGAGGAGGTCCACTCTCCCAGGATTTACCTTGATACCCATGTCATACCTACAACTAATCCGGAAATGACGTCATAAGGAAGTGGGGGGTAAGAAACTAGTATTTGGCGTGATTTTAATAAACTAACAACCTCTGGAAGAGTGTAGGTATTTTCTTCTTTTCCTCCTACTCCCACCTTTTCTTCCTTCTTTCCCTTCCACTGCAACCTTTTCTTCCTTTCTTTTTTCTTTCCATTCCAACTACCACCTTTTCTTCCTTTCTCTTCTTTTTTCCTCCCACTACCACCTTTTCTCCTACCTTTCTTTTTCCCCTCCAACTACCTCCTTTTCTTCCTTTCTTTTTTTTCCCCTCCCACTACCACATTTTCTTCCTTCCTTTCTTCTTTCCTTCCGACTGTCACATTTTCTTCCTTCCTTTTTCTTTCCCCCCACTACCACCCTTTCTTTCTCGCTTCCTACTCCGGCGTCCCTTTCCTTTCTTTCTTCTTTCCCCCTACTCCCATGTCTCCTTCCTTTCTTTCTCCTTTGCCCCTTACTCCCCCATCTCCTTCCTTTCTTTCTTCTTCTCCTCTACCCTCGTGTTTTCTTTATTTCTTCTTTTCCTTCTACTTCTGCATTTTCTTTCTTCTTCTTCTTCTTCATTAGTGCACTGCACGCTTCCTCAATTTTATTTGAGAACTTCTTTCTTTTATACGAGATCCATAATCTAAGGTGCTTAATATCCTGATTAGAGCACAAGCACTGAACAATGCTCAATATCCTAGATAGAGCAGATCTGTTAAAACGCAGAGTTGCCCGGGATAAAGCACTTCTGTATTTACGGGAGCCATAATCAAAAGTGATCAACATCCTGTTTTAGTAGTGCTCTGGATGCCTCCTCAATTTTAGAAGTGCTCATTATCCTTGATAGAGCAGATGTGTTCAAACGAGGAGCTCAATATCCTGGATAGAGCAGGTAGAAACCCAAAAATCCTGAAAAAAGTGCTCCATATACTAGATAGAGCAAGTGTGTTTAAATGCAGTGTTGCCTAGCATGTAGAACTCTTTCTTTTTTCATACTGTTGTTTGACAGAAGCGCTCAATATCCTGGATAAAGCAGGTAGTAACGCCAAAAGTTCTCAATATCCTGGATAGAGCAGGCATGTAAAGGCCTCGTTGTCCAGGAAAACTAAGATCACTATTTTTGTTATACTATTTAATACAAGAAAATCTACTCGGCGTTTCCCGGGAGTCATTCGTAAGTGATATAAATTAGTCAAAGTGTTCAATATCCTGGATAGAGCAGTCCGTGTTGGCCGTAAAAATAACATCATTGTTTTTTATTATACTATTTTATATTAGAAAATCTATTCGCCATTGGTCGGGAGTCATGATAGTAACATTATAGTATTTCATATGGGAAGTGGTATATAGTAATCAAAAAGTGCTCAATATCCTAGACAGAGCAGGTGTGTTTAAACACAGCGTTGCACGGGATAAAAAGCTTTACCGTCTTTTTATGATATTGTATACAAGAAAATATATTGGCGTTTCCTGGGACTCATAAAATCATAATATATTATTACTACTATTAAGTGGTATATCTTATGGCAAAAGTGCTCAATACAATAGATAGAGCAGGTGTGTTTAAACACAGCGTTGTCTGAGATTAAAAAAAAAGCTTTACCGTGTTTTTTTAATGATTTTGTATACAAGAAAAGGTATTGGCCTTGTTCGGGAGTCATAAAATTAATAATACAGTATAACTACGGTTAAGTGGTATATCTTATGGCAAAAGTGCTCAATACAATAGAATGTAGCAGGTGTGTTTAAACACGGTGTTGCCCGGGATAAAAAAATTTACCGTTTTTTTTATGCTGGTGTATACACGAATAAGTATTTTTACAAAAACATAATATAGTATTACTACTGTCAAGTGGTATATCTTCTGGTAAAAGTGCTCAATACAATAGATAGAGCAGGTGTGTTGTCAAAAAAATGTCATTATCAACATTAATTCTCTTTATACTTTGATTTTAACTGTACTTTTGACAGTGCTGTGAAGGCCTCTTTACTACCATTACAATGGTGTATTTAGTAAGTGAGGGGGGGGTACAAACTTTAGTTATATTCAGCCTTATCCTGGAGCCAGAAAATTGTCATTATTAACTCAACATCTTTTCCTACTTTGATTTTTACTGCTTTGAAAGCCTCCTTACTCACATTACAGTAATATATTTGTGTAGGTCCAAATCTTCTGTATAACTCGGCGTTGTCCAGAAGCAATAAAAGTAAGATTACAGTATTACATTTAAAACAAATAGTTCCGGAAATGAATTACATTATGATTATTTTGAACTCATTAAAACAAGAGAGGAATGAGATGGGTGGAGGGTAAAGAGAGGGAGAGAAATAATGGAGACGAGGGAAAGAAGGAAAGATAGAGAGACGGCTAGAGAAAGGAAGAGAGATTGAAGTTCTTATATAAAGATGCTACACACACTATTTAATTTCTTCTACTTTGTTTATTTATCGCCCCGTGTAACGCCGGGTAGACCTGCTAGTATTATATAATATATAAATATTTATATATTTATAAATTTATATTATAAATTATATATAAATATTTATAAATTTATATTATAAATTATATATAAATATATAAATATTTATATATTTATAAATTTATATTATAAATTATATATAAATATTTATAAATTTATATTATAAATTATATATAAATATTTATATATTTATAAATTTATATTATAAATTATATATAAATATTTTTATATTTATAAATTTATATAATAAATTATATATAAATATTTATAAATTTATATTATAAATTATATATAAATATTTATAGATTTATATTATAAATTATATATAAATATTTATATATTTATAAATTTATATTATAAATTATATATAAATATATAAATATTTATATATTTATAAATTTATATTATAAATTATATATAAATATTTATAAATTTATATTATAAATTATATATAAATATTTTTATATTCATAAATTTATATTATAAATTATATATAAATATATAAATATTTATATATTTATAAATTTATATTATAAATTATATATAAATATTTATAAATTTATATTATAAATTATGTATAAATATTTATATATTTATAAATTTATATCATAAATTATTTATAAATATTTATATTTTTATAAATTTATATTATAAATTATATATAAATATATAATTACATAAATTAAACATTATATAGTTTATTTATGTAAGTAAACAAAAAAAGATGATGATGCTAATAATAATAATAATAATAATAATAATAATTGTTCTGGGGAGGCTTGTTGTCACTCAGACTCCAGGGAACACCACCAGTTATTATAAGTGAGCAATCATTGGAGATGACTTGTGTGAGAACTCCGATTGAGTACAAGAAATAATAATAATAATAATTAAATTCATTTGTGGCTGATATTGTAAAATGTCCTTGCATTTGGTAATAAAAGAATTATCCAGTGGAGAGACGAAGCTTTATGAAGACCCCCCTCCCCCTCACACACACACAAAAAAAAAACATTTGACAGAAAAACAGTTGGATTTTCCCTTGCAAACTACATAATCTATCTTTTGTTTCATTTTACTTCAGTCGAAGTTCTCAGAGATCAAGGAACCTCTCCCAGGGGCTAACACTTGATCTCTGTATAAGATATATAGATACTCGAATATTCCATTAAAGTTCTGCTTTACCTTTCAAATGTTGAGTTAGTAAAGAAGTGAACAACATTAATTTTCCTCTCCCCAATTGACCAGTTAACTATGTTATAGTATATCTTTCTTGTGGTCTCTTGGTCTTATCGGATTTCAGGACAATAATTCATCTAGTCTGGTGGAGTATCCAGCTAAGTGCTGTTACTTGAGGTAACTGCACTAGGAGAAGGTGCACCATTTCTCGTATGAGCCAGTGTATTCTGTGTTCAAGGATTCTTATTTGGGCTTCGAATACTGTGTTATTTTCAATATTTGGTCAGGGTTTACTTGTCAGGGAAAGTATCCTCATGTCAGGTTGTCCTGACAAACCCTTGTACAGAGAGACCGAAGACACTCGAAGATGGTGTCTAGTAGGTAATTCAAACTCTCCTATGCTAATGGAACTGAACATGCTTAATAAAGATAAGATTTGAACACAAATCTAATGCTATTTGGCTTCCATGAATAATTTCACAAATCTTTAATATAACCGCCACCTGAGATATGAGACATTTCAAGATATGAGACATGTCAAAATCGGTCAGATCGTTGTGTCATGTACAGACAGTCTTCCTCTTTGAACTTTCTGTGCTGCTATGTCCAAATCGGCATTGTAGCTGATTCCTTTTTAGCGACTACTCTTACAAATGCATAGTGTAGCCTTTTCCTCCATCTTTTTTTAACATTAGCCCAGTTTCATAATTATGCGACAAGACCTTTTCGAGTTATGGATGACCCAAATAACACGCAATTGATTTTCATCTTTATGGAACACAAATTATAGTCTAATCATATTAAACTAGGTGAGAAAATTGGAGAAAATAGGTGTAAAATATCAAATGGAGATTGAAATGGCAATACGACATTAAATGCATAAATATATTCGATAGAAATGCAGAAAAAACAGTGAGTGATGACGAGAAACAAACAGTAGAAGAAACAAAGAAAATGCACTTCGAAAAGAAACAAGTGAAGAAGACTTGGATGCGAGAGTAAATGCGTATATCAAGCATTGCCATTGCCTGTTTAATGTGAATAGACTATTTAATGTGAATAGACTATTTAATGTGAATAGACTATTTAATGTGAATAGACTATTTAATGTTAATAGACTATTTAATGTGAATAGACTATTTAATGTGAATAGACTATTTAATATGAATAGATTATTTAATGTGAATAGACTATTTAATATGAATAGACTATTTAATATGAATAGACTATTTAATGTGAATAGACTATTTAATATGAATAGATTATTTAATGTGAATAGACTATTTAATATGAATAGACTATTTAATATGAATAGACTATTTAATGTGAATAGACTATTTAATGTGAATAGACTATTTAATATGAATAGATTATTTAATGTGAATAGACTATTTAATATGAATAGACTATTTAATATGAATAGACTATTTAATGTGAATAGACTATTTAATATGAATAGATTATTTAATGTGAATAGACTATTTAATATGAATAGACTATTTAATGTGAATAGACTATTTAATATGAATAGACTATTTAATATGAATAGACTATTTAATGTGAATAGACTATTTAATATGAATAGATTATTTAATGTGAATAGACTATTTAATGTGAATAGACTATTTAATGTGAATAGACTATTTAATATGAATAGACTATTTAATGTGAATAGACTATTTAATGTGAATAGACTATTTAATGTGAATAGACTATTTAATGTTAATAGACTATTTAATGTGAATAGACTATTTAATGTGAATAGACTATTCAATGTGAATAGACTATTTAATGTTAGTAGACTATTTAATGTGAATAGACTATTTAATGTGAATAGACTATTTAATGTTAATAGACTATTTAATGTGAATAGACTATTTAATGTTAATAGACTATTTAATGTGAATAGACTATTTAATGTGAATAGACTATTTAAGGTTAATAGACTATTTAATGTGAATAGACTATTTAATGTTAATAGACTATTTAATGTTAATAGACTATTTAATGTGAATAGACTATTTAATGTGAATAGACTATTTAATGTGAATAGACTATTTAATGTGAATAGACTATTAGATTCTGGTGAGCTGGATAAATATAAATTATTAGAGTCTTGCGCAACTAAAAACTGGTTTTCATAAATAAATCTTTGGAGGAATTTAGAAAGAAACAGAAATTTATGCTTTTCTTTTTTTGGTCTTTATCTCCGCCTTAAAATTGCTCCTCCTCTTCTCTGAAAGGGAGGGATTTCCCCTCTGTTAAAAAGCGCTTTTCGAAACAATCATTTTGTTTATTTTTTCACCCTTGAATATATATTAGGCCTTGCAAAAAACGATAATTCTCAAAACCGATTAAAAACGGTCAGGGCGTATTTAAAACGCCCCACCTCACTTCTTTTAGTGAATTGATATTGATTAGACGCAAAATTTTAAATCGGAAAAATTGATTATTTTATAAGTTTCCGAGTGGGTGGGAAGCATGGAGTCATTCAGTCTTATAGTTAAATTATCTTCTAATGGAACCGGTCCTAACCTGCATTTCATTTGTGCACCACATGTGCAAGGGTGTAAAAGATGATTCTGATTGCAAATACTCACATCCTCGCACATCCCATGTTAAAAACAGCACACAAATAGAACGAAATTAAAGATATAATGAAAGAAAAAACATAAGTAATTATAATATTTATTTGAAAAAATGACGTTGTGGAATTATTTTCATTTGTACGCCGTTTTCAAAATAAAGCAATCGAGTCTATGATATTGAAATGTTTACACTGTTGTCGGCTACAAGAGTTCACTTATTGTAGAGGAATGGATGTACATAAAATGTTGATATATATAAAATACTAATCAACGTAACAGAAAAATTATTCTGTGACAAAAATGCAACACAGATGTGAAATTGATATGTTGCAATCTGTTTCAATGAAACAGACAGCACTCAGCTAGCTGATTTGACCTAGACAAGTAACATCCGGTATGCATATAGTTGATTTCACATATCTGTCAATATATGATGACGTTTTTCCTTGTTAACGTAGACATTCAACATCCGTTCTGAAAACGTTGTTTGAATAAGTAGATATTCAACGACTTTAGTGTAGCTTTCTTATCGAGAAGAAGAGATTCTGTTTACTTGGCTTGCGGGAGAGTGATTACCTTCGAATGTAATTTTATTCATTGGAATAATTTTTATCGGACCCGGAAGAAAAAATGGCCGAATACATCAGGTCAGTTTAATTTTATTCAAACCAGGGAGTTATGGTTTGCACTACTCCGATCAGCTCATAAGAACCCTGAATTTTGAACATTATAATATTCAACACGAAGTGAGTTTTCTGAACTTTTCATATGATTTGGTTTCTTTATCGTTTTATTAATTTGCATACACCTTGGATACATTTTTCACTGTCATTTACTGCATCGATTGCAAACAGATTTCCCGCCTGGATAACTTTTTCGTTTTTGGACTACCACTCACCACCTGGATCACTTTTCAACCAACCTCTTGGATATCTTTCCTGAATATGTTTTAAATTGTATGACTTGGATGAACTGTATAGCTTTAACAAAAAAGTATGTTTTGGGCTGATATATTTGATGTTTTATACACTTTTATGTATTTTTATATATATTTTTATATATTTTCAAAGTTTAATTTTATTACCTGCAGTAATGTCATTGCGGTAATGGTCCTCTGAGGAGAAGAATTTTCTTTGAAAACTCATGACTTTAAGGTACTTTGCCTGAACATTGAATTCTAATAAAATTTGATTTGCACCTTATTTTATTATTTCACTTTATATTATGCTATATATATATATATATATATATATATATATATATATATATATATATATATATATATATATATATATATATATATATATATATATATATATATTATTTGTGAACTGATGAAAATAAGAATATCCCAACACATACCACGTGATATTCGTTCACACAAGGTTTCGAGATCATCCGGGAACTTTCAAGCCCAGGAATCAGCCATCGCTAATCACCTGGTTAGTACAAATAGTTGTTCTGACAACTATTCCGATAGGTGGTTTTGTGTTTTACACAGTGCCAGGTCGAACTACCATCTTTATATTATTGAGGCGTTAGTTATTAACAATTCTCCACCTAGCCTGTATAGCAAAAGATTTTGAAGCATCAGTTGGAGATCTTTAATGATTCAAATCCACCATAACGTTGAGAGATTTACGTTTTGTTTTGTTTTTTTATTTTTTTCTCTCAATCGTTTTCTCCAACTTAAACAATTTTCCCCTCATATCTCATTCGATTTTCTTAGTTTTTAATTTATCATTCTGACGTTTCCTCTTAAAGGGTCAGACGCCTTAAGGAAAATTTTAGCAATTTTCTTTTTTTTTTCCACCCGCCCGTTTCATTGATTAAAAAATGTTTCCTCTGAAATTTATCCTATGATTTTGTTGTACGCGAAATTTACTTCACGTCATGAAGATGTAGTAGAACAGACAAGACTAAAATGGGGTAAAATTAATACGTGTGCACAACACAACTTTTATTCCAGGACTAAGGATGCAACAAGAAAAAGAACATATTTTGCGACTAATTTACATGTTACGTGATAATTCTGGGGCGAAGTAATTATCTCGTAGTGTGGTGATCAGGTTTATGGCCTTATCACAACTTGGCTGAGTGGAACTACATTCAGTTGATAATTCAACATACACCCTTCAACTGAAATGTATTCAAATGTTTATTGTTGTTGTTTTTTTTTGTTTGTTTTATATTTCAACAGGGTTTGTTTCCCTCCCCTTTTTGTCAGACAAGATTTTGACATTTTATTAAGCCCTCTTTTTTTTGCAACACTTTTCACATTTATAGGCTTTAAAACATTTTTTTGTTCATTTAACATTTAAAGAATGTTTTTCAGAGTCCCATTTAATAAATGTCTGAATTTTTCCTTTCTAAATCTATTTGCTGGTTTGGTAAATATATCAGCCATGTTTTCTTCACTTGCAACGTGAATTAACTCAAGCATATTATTTTGTAATTCGTCTCTAATGAAATGAAATCTAATATCTATGTGTTTTGATCTTTGGTGATTTACGGGGTTTTTGGCTAAGGTTATCGCGTTCTGATTATCGCAATATAATGAGAATGTATCGATTTTCTCGTTTAGTAAATTTGTTATGAGTGTTTTTAAGTATTTGCCTTTTTGTGTCGCTGCACTGATTGACATATATTCTGCTTCGCAAGTAGACAATGCGACTGTGGACTGTTTTCGTGTTTTCCAGTTATGCTTCTTGATTATGAGTGTTTTTAAGTATTTGCCTTCTTGTGTCGCTGCACTGATTGACATATATTCTGCTTCGCAAGTAGACAATGCGACTGTGAACTGTTTTCGTGTTTTCCAGTTATGCTTCTTTTATCTGTTTAGCTAACAGCATGTGATTTTCGTATGGTTTATTCATATATTGTGACAGTTTTGTTACTATAAAACATAAGTCTGGCCTGGTGGCTGTCATTGCATATATTAAGCTTCCGACAATTTCTCTATATAACTTTTCGTCTGCTAATTTGCTAATTTCGTTACATAACTTGTTAACATTATTTTCGCTAGGTGTGTATTTAGGTTTACAATCTTTTATTCCAAATCTTTTTAATAATTTTTGAAGATATCGTTTTTGATGCATGTATATTGTTTCGTTTTCATATGTAAATTCTATGCCTAAAAAGTATTTGACTTTCCTTTGGTCTGTCATTTAAATTTTTTTTTTAGAATAGTTTTCGTATTTGTTATATTTTCGTTACATTTTGTTGCTATTAGTATGTCATCTACCCATACAATAATAATTGTATATTTGTCATTATATTGTGTATAAACACAAACGTCTGCCAATGATTGACTAAATCCGTTTTCTATTAGATGTGTGTGTAACAAATTATTCCAATTTCTACCACTTTGTCTTAAACCATATAGTGATTTATTTAATTTATACACTAATCTACCGGTTTTGTTTTTATTTTCTATTTCAAATCCTTTTGCCTGTTCCATGTAAAGTTCCAAATTTATTGGTGCGTTTAGATAGGCTGATTTTACGTCTAATTGATGCATTTTTAGATCGTATTGTGCCGCGATTTGCATCAACATTCTTATTGAAGTTAATTTTTCTGTTGGTGAGAATGTTTCTTCGTAATCTACGTTTGGCTTTTGGGCATAACCTTTTGCCACTAGTCTTGCCTTAAATATCTCTCCCTGATTTTCATCAGTTTTAATAGTATACACCCATCGTGCTGGGATTAGGGTTTTATTTTGAGATAATTCAGTTGATTCAAATGTTTTATTTTATTTTAAAATGGCCATCTCCATTTTCATGGCCTTCTGCCAGTTTTAGGAACTATCTGAATTTTTCGCTTCTTCGTATGTACTTGGTACATTTCTTATGTGGTAACAATAATCTATCGTGTATTTTATTGCATCATTATTTTCGTCTTCCACATAGTAGTCATTAAGATATTTTGGGCGGGTTTTTGTTCTCCCAATATTTTCAGTTACTACTTCTGTTTCGGGTTCAACTAATTGAATATTTTCAGTTATAACACTTTCGTCCGTTTCTTTTATAATATATTCTTTAAATTAATTTGTAAATTTTACTATTCTGACATTTTTTATTTCATCGGTTTCGGGAAAATATATTAAGTAGGCAGGACTGTCTCTGTCATACCCTACAAATATTCCCTCCTTACTTCGGTCTTCCAATATTTTTGGGTTTTGTACGTATGCGTAACAAATGCTTCCAAATAAGTGCATATTTGATCTATTTGGTTTATCGCCCGTGAAAAATTTGTATGGCATGCTGTTAATACGTCTGTTGTAACATCGGTTACGAATTTACGCTGAGGACATAACAGTGTATGACCACATGCATTTGGGAAGGTTAGCATGTTTTTGCATGCACCTAGCCATTTCAAAAATTGTGCACCATGCTCTTTCGATCGGACTATTTTGGTGGGGGGAGTAGGGCACCGATTTTTGATGATGTATCTTATTCTTAATTAGTAGCGATTCGAAGATTTTGAAAGTAAATTCTGTGCCTTGATCGCTCCTTACTGTTTTTATATTTCCATACGGGGCAACATCAGCCACAAATTTTTTGAAGGCTTCCACTGCGTCACTTGTAGGTGACTATGAGACCAGAATAATCATCTATACACCCTAATACGTACTTAAAATCATCCTTTGCTATGGGATCTATCGGTCCTGCTAGATCAATGTGTATTAGTTCAAGTATTTTTGTTGCTCGCTTGTCAGGTATTTTATTTTTGAATTGGGGCATTTTTGCCTGGGGGCACACTTCACAATTAAATTGTTTTTTGTCACTAATTTGTATACCAGAAACGTATTTTTCTAATTTAAGTATATCGTCAATGTTGCAATGTCCCATTATGCTATGTCACTTTTCTAGCGAATGTTTTATTTTCTTCGGAGAAGTTACATTATTTAAGTAATATAGTTTACCTTTCTTATATATATTAAATTTAGTTCCATTAGTATTTAATGTTGTAGAGTTAGGTTTAAATTCCACGTAAGCATCTTTTTCTGTCGCCGCTTGTACTGAAAAGATGTTATTTTTGAAAGAAGGTATATATAAAGCGTCTTTTAAGATGTTATTATGTACTCTTCCATTCGTATCAGTCATTTTAATAGAAGCATCCCCTTTTTTTAGCGCCAAATTATTGTATCGGCTCCCATCGGCTAGCTCAACAAAATGGCGGGAGGAATCAAATTCTTTATCGAAGTTAATGAACTTGGACTGATTTTTCAAGTTAGACCTAAATAGGAATGCATCTGCCAGATCGATATTTGATTCTTGTAAAGTATATATATATATATATATATATATATATATATATATATATAGAGAGAGAGAGAGAGAGAGAGAGAGAGAGAGAGAGAGAGATAGGAGAAAAAAGAGTGATAAAAATGCGACGATTGTCCAAATTTATTTCAAATTTCAATTGTTCAATGCAAGGTGTATTCAGTAATAAACTAGTGTTCTTTCCTTAAGCCAAGGCTTTTCAAAGATCGAGATCTTATCATCAGAGGAGAAATACAGATAGATAAGTTGGCTTTCGAAAAAACCAAAGTTCAAATATTTGAAAAATATAGAAATTATTTTTTTTTTTTAATTATTATTAAAAAAACGCAGTGAATGAAAAGAGAAGTTCCGTAAAAAAGATATGCGGTTTGTCCTATCTCTACAATTGCTCTATCTCGTATATTGAGCTAATCCTCTTCACAATAGGTTCCATCTACTAAAAGTTTTACTTTGGTTTATATTTGATTACACAGGAGAAACTACACCGATTGTCACTATAAGTAGTGCGAGTCACCAGAGACACAGAGAAGACAAAGCACAGTCTTGTAACTGTCTAGCCAAGAGCTAGTCATTTTCTTACTTTGTTAATACACTTGTTAAATCAACCCTCGACTTGACTTCCTTTATTTATTATTTACTGTGGAACAACTTCACAACAATATATATAGTATATGTGAAAATATATGTTTTAGCATATACCTTCTATTCTTTATGCATACCAACCTCTTCCAATTGAAAGCTCGATGATTGTCGACTTGTGACAACAGAGCATGATTTTCGGACCTTTATTTTTTGTCACATCGCAATGTACAATTTTTCGAATTGAGAACTTTTTTGTCTTTCTGATGAATTCAGAGAGGAAAGATCTAATATTGACATGCAAATGTTGGTTGGTCTCCTATTGAACGAAACGGAACCGTAAAAATTGTACCAAAAGAGTTTGTTTGGAAAAAATGTTTCATAACATAAATAAAATCTTGGTTTTTGAAATGTGACAAAATCTTGTTTATATATCTGTATGTGCATATATAATTATATATATATATGTATGTGCATATATATTTATATAATATGTATGTGCATATATATTTATATATGTATGTGCATATATATTTATATAATATGTATGTGCATATATATTTATAGAATATGTATGTGCATATATATTTATATATGTATGTGCATATATATTTATATATGTATGTGCATATATATTTATATAATATGTATGTGCATATATTTTAAGAGAAATTAAAACTTACCTATTCTACTGGCCAACTCCCTCAATTATGAATGCAACAAATTGCATATGAATGCAATATGCATATATATTTATATAATATGTATGTGCATATATATTTATATAATATGTATGTGCATATATATTTTATATAATATGTATGTGCATATATATTTATATAATATGTATGTGCATATAGTTATATATGTATGTGCATATATATTTATATAATATGTATGTGCATATATATTTATATAATATGTATGTGCATATATATTTATATATGTATGTGCATATATATTTATATATGTATGTGCATATATATTTATATAATATGTATGTGCATATATTTTAAGAGAAATTAAAACTTACCTATTCTACTGGCCAACTCCCTCAATTATGAATGCAACAAATTGCATATGAATGCAACAAATTGCATATGCTTAACATTGAAACAAATTGCATATGCTTAACATTGAAACAAATTGCATATGCTTAACATTGAAACAAATTGCATATGAATGCAACAAATTGCATATGAATGCAACAAATTGCATATGCTTAACATTGAAACAAATTGCATATGCTTAACATTGAAACAAATTGCATATGAATGCAACAAATTGCATATGCTTAACATTGAAACAAATCGCATATGCTTAACATTGAAACAAATTACATATGAATGCAACAAATTGCATATGAATGCAACAAATTGCATATGCTTTACATTGAAACAAATTGCATATGCTTAACATTGAAACAAATTGCATATGCTTAACATTGAAACAAATTGCATATGAATGCAACAAATTTCATATGAATGCAACAAATTGCATATGCTTAACATTGAAACAAATTGCATATGCTTAACATTGAAACAAATTGCATATGAATGCAACAAATTTCATATGAATGCAACAAATTGCATATGCTTAACATTGAAACAAATTGCATATGCTTAACATTGAAACAAATTGCATATGAATGCAACAAATTTCATATGAATGCAACAAATTGCATATGCTTAACATTGAAACAAATTGCATATGCTTAACATTGAAACAAATTGCATATGAATGCAACAAATTTCATATGAATGCAACAAATTGCATATGCTTAACATTGAAACAAATTGCATATGCTTAACATTGAAACAAATTGCATATGAATGCAACAAATTGCATATGAATGCAACAAATTGCATATGCTTAACATTGAAACAAATTGCATATGCTTAACATTGAAACAAATTGCATATGAATGCAACAAATTTCATATGAATGCAACAAATTGCATATGCTTAACATTGAAACAAATTGCATATGCTTAACATTGAAACAAATTGCATATGAATGCAACAAATTTCATATGAATGCAACAAATTGCATATGCTTAACATTGAAACAAATTGCATATGCTTAACATTGAAACAAATTGCATATGAATGCAACAAATTGCATATGAATGCAACAAATTGCATATGAATGCAACAAATTGCATATGCTTAACATTGAAACAAATTGCATATGAATGCAACAAATTGCATATGAATGCAACAAATTGCATATGCTTAACATTGAAACAAATTGCATATGAATGCAACAAATTGCATATGAATGCAACAAATTGCATATGAATGCAACAAATTGCATATGAATGCAACAAATTGCATATGAATGCAACAAATTGCATATGAATGCAACAAATTGCATATGCTTAACATTGAAACAAATTGCATATGAATGCAACAAATTGCATATGAATGCAACAAATTGCATATGAATGCAACAAATTGCATATGAATGCAACAAATTGCATATGAATGCAACAAATTGCATATGCTTAACATTGAAACAAATTGCATATGAATGCAACAAATTGCATATGAATGCAACAAATTGCATATGAATGCAACAAATTGCATATGAATGCAACAAATTGCATATGAATGCAACAAATTGCATATGCTTAACATTGAAACAAATTGCATATGAATGCAACAAATTGCATATGAATGCAACAAATTGCATATGCTTAACATTGAAACAAATTGCATATGAATGCAACAAATTGCATATGAATGCAACAAATTGCATATGAATGCAACAAATTGCATATGCTTAACATTGAAACAAGAAATAAAAAGAATACATAAATCAAATTTTGTCATACAAGAAAAAAAAAAATTAATTATTTTTTCTGTTTCTCTTCCAGTCAAAGAAAACAGATATATGAAGTTGGTGCGAGGGTGAAGAAGGACGTCGGAGATGTCACCATTTTAGTCAATAATGCTGGTGTGGTCATTGGCAGCGGATTTATGAATTGTCCTGATGATGAGGTTCTCAATTCTTTCAATGTCAATGTTTTATCCTACTTTTGGGTAAGTGTAACACAATATGTTTTTTGTTTCTTTTAAAGATGTATTCAAACATCTTAAAATGAATTGAGGTCGGTCAATCACACTTAAATTTGAAACAGTTTTTTTGTTGTTGATCTGTCAGAGCTTAAATTTGAAATAGTATTTTCGTTGATCTGTAAGAGTTTAAATTTGAAATAGTATTTTCGTTGATCTGTAAGAGTTTAAATTTGAAATAGTATTTTCGTTGATCTGTCAAAGTTTAAATTTGAAATAGTATTTTCGTTGATCTGTCAAAGTTTAAATTTGAAATAGTATTTTCGTTGATCTGTCAAAGTTTAAATTTGGAATAGTATTTTCGTTGATCTGTCAAAGTTTAAATTTGAAATAGTATTTTCGTTGATCTGTCAAAGTTTAAATTTGAAATAGTATTTTCGTTGATCTGTCAAAGTTTAAATTTGAAATAGTATTTTCGTTGATCTGTCAAAGTTTAAATTTGAAATAGTATTTTCGTGTGTCTGTCAGAGTTTAAATTTGAAATAGTATTTTTGTCAATCTGTCAAAGTTTAAATTTAAAATAGTATTTTCGTTGATCTGTCAGAGCTTAAAATTGAAATAGTATTTTTGTTGATCTGATTTAATTTACTAATTGAATTGTTATTCAAGGAAAATTATTTAATTTATTTATTGTTGCTTGTTTTTGCATACTTTTCCTGATATTCTTAACAATCCTAATAAATCTGTTGAGCTTTTAACTTTGCATTGGTTCTACACGATATCGATTAGATCAATCACATCAGGTGATAAAATTCCAATTCTTTATTACATGCCAATGAGCAGGGTTCGATTTCTATCAGGGCTACTGCATCACTTTCACTAATACCATTGGGAAAGGTATGGATCCATATTATCCTCCCAGCTATGAATTAAATAGTAGAGTAGAGTAGAGTTAGCTATCAACACTTATTGTGCAACTAACCTAGGAGAAGGAAAACTCCAAAATAAAAGCAGTCTTTCTTTCCTTTGTTTCCAGTCATCCTGGACCTCTCATTGCCACTGAACTCAAGCAATGTCGATTCATGTGAAGTGCGGTTGGAAATTATGCAACACTTGCTTCAATGTAGACTCTCCATGCAGGCACGGTTACAAAGGTATCCATTGTCTTTCGAGACTGAAAGAGGGTCTATATATATATATATATATATATATATATATATATATATATATATATATATATCTAACAATATTTAGATGCATATGTGTAAAAATATGGTTAGAATCAGAAATTTCCCATGTAAGGTTGAAATTAAACAGAGAATGGAAAAATTCCATTTAGAAGTTAAAAGTTTAGAATTCAGGAAGTCGTGGGGGAGAAGTTTAGAATTCGGGAAGTCGTGGGGGAGAAGTTTAGAATTCGGGAAGTCGTGGGGGAGAAGTTTAGAATTCGGGAAGTCGTGGGGGAGAAGTTTAGAATTCGGGAAGTCGTGGGGGAGAAGTTTAGAATTCGGGAAGTCGTTGGGGAGAAGTTTAGAATTCGGGAAGTCGTGGGGGAGAAGTTTAGAATTCGGGAAGTCGTGGGGGAGAAGTTTAGAATTCGGAAGTCGTGGGGGAGAAGTTTAGAATTCGGGAAGTCGTGGGGGAGAAGTTTAGAATTCGGGAAGTCGTGGGGGAGAAGTTTAGAATTCGGGAAGTCGTGGGGGAGAAGTTTAGACTTCGGGAAGTCGTGGGGGAGAAGTTTAGAATTCGGGAAGTCGTGGGGGAGAAGTTTAGAATTCGGGAAGTCGTGGGGGAGAAGTTTAGAATTCGGGAAGTCGTGGGGGAGAAGTTTAGAATTCGGGAAGTCGTGGGGGAGAAGTTTAGAATTCGGGAAGTCGTGGGGGAGAAGTTTAGAATTCGGGAAGTCGTGGGGGAGAAGTTTAGAATTCGGGAAGTCGTGGGGGAGAAGTTTGTGACAGAAAAGCCAGAGAGTTTCTGCCTTTGGTAATTTGCCGTCGAAGTGATCAGATATGGGTGTTTGTTCTTCCCCCAACCTACAAGGCAGTTCATCTTGATGTACTTGCTGACATTTAATGGTACGAAGAAATAATGGAGATATTTGCTGTTCTTTTTAATTGTCTCTACTATTGCAGTCAGAAAGAGAAGGAAGAAGAAGAAGAAAAGAACAACATCTCTGCGACTGCCACATCACCACTACGACTTCAGAGAGACGAACAGCTGTTTTGTGTCCACAACACAACAGCCCACGTTATGTTACATATCCACAAACAGATACATCGCTAATACCAGAACGAGGCTGGGTGGAAATTGTTAGAAGTTGTATTGCAATGTAGGTCGCATACAGTTGGGAGTGTCATATTTTTTCCGCCTTTGTTTTAACCCTTTTTGCACAAATCTTGATAATGATCAACATGACACCGTTCAGTTAACCAATATATATGCGTAATACAAAAGGTTTTTTTTTTCAAAATTTATTTTCCAGTTGTTAGAAACTTCAGACTTTCACTAATACCAAACCTCTTTTTTTCAATAAGCGTTTTATTATAAGCATTGCCAATAATGAGATTCCAAGACTTCATTCATTGGTTAAACTTGAAATAATAAATAAAAGAATAAAAGAGGCGTTGAATAGACATGAAATGTACATGAGCCATAGATGTAATCTATATAATACTAAAACTCTATTGATCTTGTCTGTTTGCAATCAGCTTTCAGCTTTCCGGTTTTCAACATCCGGTTGCCCATGCGTAAATAGCATCGTCTTCAATCTGTTATTCCAATTCCGTTAATCTCTATTATGATTAACGAACGCATGAAATTTTTCATTCTGGAAATTTATATATCGCTTTTAATATAAAACAATTTCATTTAATTTCATCAAATAGTTTTTTTGTTTTCTCCACGCCTAAAAACATTCAACGGGAGGACTTCGTAAAGTCTGTCGCAGTTTCAAAAAAACTCCTCCCTTTTAAAAAACAAAAACAAACAAACAAAACAACAACAATCATTATTAATATCAGCCATAATAGCGGCGGTGAACGAAACCACCTCCCACTTTCCCTCTCATAGATTTCACCACTCCTACTCCCTCTGTTTTCGTTACGTACGCGAGAAAGCCTGTTGCACCCCCTTCCTTTCTCAAATCGCCCTTTTATTATTCTGTACTTTCAACTAACAATTTCATTTAAAAGATGATATATCAAAATTTGAATTTAACTATAATAAGTATTATGGTACCTGTTCAGTGCATATTTACCTATAAGTATGGCCAACCACTTATAATTCAGTAACTGTAATTTAAAAAAAAAAACAATTATAATAAACAGAACGACTCATAGAAATCTATCTATATTCTTTTTTCATTTTAATATACTTTCATAGAAATGCTTCTGTTATGTAAAAAAAACCTATTTTCTTTATGCCACAAGTGTCACGCTCATACATGAATTCCATAGCTAATATAACAAACTGACCCAACGGGTCACGGGTGGTCTAGTATGAATAATAAATATCTGGCATTTTTAGTACTGAAGTTTGGTGGGCCTTTGTTACTGGACATATTACATCAGACAAAATGTTATCCTAGCACCTCAGCTGCTTACCGAATGAATAAGGCGTGTCCTCCCATCAAAAGCTCAGTGTACATGTCTGTAACCGAATGCTTCAAATTCAATTAGTCTAAAATTGTATTTTTTATCCCGAAATAAAATTATAATTTATTTTTTAAAGTCTTGAAATTCGAACTTTAATGCAATGCCTTAATCGTTGGAGGCCATCTTGTAATTTCCTCTGATTTTCTTTCGCGCTTGACATTCAAAAAAAAAGAAAATATGTTTGAAAAAAAGAAACAAGTTAACAATGATTTCCTCGTAAACGAATAATCCTATGGAATCGAGTCTGCTTTTTAATTACTGGATCTGATAACAGATGGACGTATGCGCATTAAGCGTTTCAAGCACTTCCGGTCCTCATTGATAGTGGCTCTTACTCTCACGATCAATGACATCACCAGAAAAACTCGACTCAGTTGATAGGGCTCCTTTACGATGGCCGTGGCTGTGGTCGAAATTGATGCTGATTTTGAACTGGAAAAATCAAGAGTGATTCTAAAGAAGCCCAATCGAAGACTGGTCGGTGTAAGCTTAGCAAAAACTTATTGGCGGTGGCAGCAATAACAATGCCGACAAGAAGAAGAAGAAGAAGAAGAAGAAGAAGAAGAAGAAGAAGAAGAAGGAGGAGGAGAGAAAGAAGAGAAAGAAATAGAGTCAGAAAATAAAAGAAGAAGAAGAAGAAGAAGAAGAAGAAGAAGAAGAAGAAGAAGAAGGAGAAGGAGAACAAGAAGAAGAAGAAGAAGAAGAAGAAGAAGAAGAAGAAGAAGAAGAAGAAGAAGAAGAAGAAGAAGAAAGAAAGATGACTACACATGTAACTGATGTGCATGTTCAAGATGAGGGGGATTCACTAAAGCTTCACCATATGATTGTATGGGGAAAGGGTTTACACCGTTAAGAAGTTGACAGTTTTCAATCGTTTATTTCGTGATTGACTTAGATGGAGTCAGGGTCTACCAACATATCAGGACCAAGATAGTTATGAGGATTTAAACAATATTGTCTCTGTTGATGATTTGATCGTAATTAATCACAATGGGAGTGGGAAACATTTGTAAAATAACTAGTGGCGAAAATAAAATACAATTCCTGCCACAAGAGCAATTAGAGCAACTACATGTAACAATCAATGAACAAATCTTTCAAGTAAAAGAATTTGATGACTTTTTATTTTGGGATGGAACTTTCATAGGATCTCCTGTTGAGGGGGTAGGCATCAATTGCCTTACTATAGAACCCCAAATATCCATGACCTCTTACAGAAAACATGTCTCAGTATTTCCTTAGTAAGAAGTTGGTGCTTGCTATTGGTAATCATACATTCCTTTCAACTAATGATAGAGAAAAAATATCATGTAAAGTCTGCAAGAGGAAGATACTGCTTTCTCAAATGCGGCTTCATATTGCATTTCACAATATTTGTGGGGAAATAAATGTTACAAGATAACAGATATGTGGATTTTGTGGAGGAGATGGATGTATAATATCTCTAAAGCAAACATCTCACAAAGATAATAAAAAAAAAACTAGTCAGATGTCTAGTTTAGATCAACCAATCAACTATTTGTCCTAGAACACATTGTCATGTGAGTTTAGATTTAAGCTCTACCAAACTAAATAATCTCAACAACTCAATACTCTAACCCTAACCCGATATTAAACACAACCATAATCTCTGTTTATGTTCTCTTTCTTTTTCAGACAGTCAAATATTTCCTACCGAAAATGATAGAGAATAACCATGGTCATATCGTGAACATGTCCAGTTCTCTTGGACTAACTGGTCTTAACAAACTGACCGATTACTGTTCAACCAAATTTGCAGTCAATGGTTTCCATGAAGTGCTTACCTATGAGCTGAAACATGACAAGCACTACGGGGTGAAGACAACACTCATCTGCCCGCAGTGTGTTGACACAGACCTGTTTAAAGGTTGCCAGATAAGGTGAGTCAGATTATCTCTTTTAATCTAGATTAATGACTTCGAATTCATACAAGGACTAGGAATTCTTTGTTCAAGGTCACCATCTTGTTTGAATTGAATAAGGACTAGGAATTCTTTGTTCAAGGTCATCATCTTGTTTGAATTAAATAAGGACTAGGAATTCTTTGTTCACGGTCATCATCTTGTTTGAATTGAATAAGGCTAAAAAAGAAAACCCCAGTTTTCTGCTAGACTTCATTGCTAAACAGAAATCTTTTTTTGTACCTCTTTAAAACAAAGTTAAATTTGTATTTTAAGTTTTAATATAATTAGTAACGAAATTTAGGCATGAAAGTTTGAATTTGGATTGGATTGATTTGGTCTGTTTTAAGACACACCGACCCTTTTTTTTTCAGTTATTTAACCTCTTTCCAAGATATCTCGTAGCTTGATATTTATTTGATTTTTATTTTTTATTTTTTTAGAAAGATACAGGATAAATACTTATGTTACAAAATGGACTGCTAACATGATATCTCATGATTTGCCTAGTTTACTGCATCATTCTGACAAAATGGACTGCTAACATGATTTGCCTAGTTTACTGCATCATTCTGACCGAATTTGATAGCCCGTGTAGCAAAGGGTGATAGAACATTTTGTTTTCAGTTTTCAATTCAAAACGAAACATTTTTTCAGAAATAATTCACCTAGGAAGGAAAAACCAAAACACAAAACCGATTATTGAACACACGTTGCTAATTTTTACCCACAGCGAGGGGAAGATTGTGGGTTCATACCTTTCACAAGAGCATTAGTGCATAAATAACCACAAGAGATCAACTTGGATTGAACTTGTCAATTTTAGTTATGCCAATCACAACCGCCGACCCCGCCCTTCCCTGAATGGTTGGGTCACTTTTAGATAACAGATTCCTGACGTTTTTTAGTATCTTTTTAAAAAATATTTTCAGAGTCCCATTATTAAATTAGCTTTCCTATAACAATCAATCGTCTTTTACATACACTAGCTTTTAGGGAGGGGGGGGGCTTGATTTACGATTCATCATTTTTTTATATTCAGCATCCCAAGAGCTCTTTATTCCAATTCAGTGCATTTCTATCAAATAGTTTTGTAGCATATAAGTGTGTATTATTATTATTACTCACGGGAGTTCTCACACAAGTCATTGTTCCCTGATAATAATTGGTGGTGTTCACTGGAGTCTGAGTGACAACAAGTCTCCCCAGATTTCCAGTACTCTCCACATCTTTTGATAACCATTGCAAATAGCTTTGCGTTATTACAAAACTCACTTACCATTGATTTCTCGCTGACAACGCTGGGAGTTGGGTAGCAATAAGCCTCCTTAAGGTCCCAGTACTCTCTGCACTCGTCCAGTGGAGGTCTGGTTAGTGCTCTCCCGCCTCGGTCTTTCCATCCTCCTTGACCCTTCACGACTATTTTGTATGGTATCAGCCGAGGCTAATGCAATCTTTTTTTTCTCGGGGGGGGACAATTTATAAGATTTCTTGTAGTTTCAGCAGTTCCCTCGGGTTCATGTGGTGTTCCTTTTATGTTTTTGTTTTATTTCTGTTGCAATTTCCATGTGGCTGGTTTGTTTTCATAGTTTATGTGGGTTGGTTTCCGCATTCAAGGATTTTCCTTAAGATTTCAGCTGTTTTCATCATTGCTGTTCGTTGTATAGTCTCAGTCTTCCCTTTGATTCCAATTTCTCATAATCTTTTTTCCAGGTTTTTTGGAACTGTTCCTAATGCTCCTATGATTATTGGTATTATATTGACTTTCTTCATGATCCATATTCCTTTCAGGTCTCTGGCAAGTTCTGTGTATTGGTTTTGTTTTTTGATCTGTGTACTGCTGGACGGCAAAATCTATAATTTGACAGTTTTTTCTCTTCTTGTTAACTATTATGATGTCCAGTCTCTGCTTGGATGAGTTTATCTGTTTGTACCTTCATGTCCCAGAGGATTTTGTGATTTTCGTTTTCCAGTACTGTCTCCGGTTTGTGTCTGTACCATTTGTCTGCATGTTTAAAGTGCAGTCGTTTGCATAGTTCCCAGTGTACTGCTTTCCCCATTCAGTTGTGCCTGTTCTTGTATTCGTTTTGGGTTAGTTTGCTGCATTCACTTATTATGTGATTTACCGTTTCGTCTCTTTGTCCACAGAGTCTACATTTACTGTTTTCCTGGGTTTTATTTATTTTAGCTTTAACGTAGTTAGTCCTTATTGCATTGTTGTGTGCAGCTATCATTAGTGATTTCGTTTCTCTGTTCAAGTGTCCTTTTCGTAGCCATGTCCAGGTCTCTTGCTACGGCGATTAGTCTTTCTGTGTTCTGAGTCATGTACTTTTCCAAATCTTCTTTTGTGTCTTCCATACATATCAGTTCCTTTTCACGTAGAGTTGGTCAGTATTATCTTTCGGGTGTAGTGCACTGTGCATGGTCATAAGGTTCCTAGTCTTGATAAAAATGCCTCAGTTCTTCTTTGGTCCAGCCTATGAATGGTCCAGAGTATCTTATTAGTGATACTGCTCAGGTGTTTATTCCTTTAACTAGATTTCTACTGTATAATTTCGTTTCTAAGAGTTTTATTATTATTATTATTATTATTATTTACTCACTAGGAGTTATCACACTGGTCATCGTCAGTGATCGCCCACTGCCAACAACCTGTGGTATTCCCTGGAGTCTGAGTGACAACAAGTCTCCTCAGACTTCAAGTATGCTCCACCTCTTTTCGTTCATCATCGCTGATGACCTTGCGGTATCGCAACAGCCACCTACCACCGATTTCTCACTGATAAGGGCCATTGGTCCCCTCTGGGGCCCGAGTGGCAACAAGCCTCCCCAAGGTCCCAGAGCTGTCCGCGCTCTTCCAGTATTATTATTATTATTATTATTATTATTATTATTATTATTATTATTTACTCACTAGTTTTTACAGTGGTTATTATCAGTGATTGCTCATTGGCAACAGCAAGTGGTGTTCTCTGGAGTCTGAGTGACAGCAAGTCTCCTTAGATTTCCAACACTCTCTACTTCGATCGTGACTCACTTTGTGTCATCGAATTATTGGTATTACATTAATTTTCTCCATGTTCCATATTCCCTCCAGCTCTCTGGCAAGTTCCATCTATTGGTTTCTTTTTGTACCTCTTTGGTCTTCATCCTATTTTCTGCTGTGACATCAAAATCTACAATTTCACAGGTATTTTCCTTCTTACTGCCCGGGAATATTCGTTTCACTTTCTTTCTTTTTTTTTCATTAACTATGGCGTTTCTTTTCTTTTCACAATATTTTCGTTTAAAATGGGTTAGGGTTAACTTAAAGAGGGGGAAGGAGGGCAGTCTTTATTTAATGGCTCCTATTTTTGTAATTCTCTCTTATATAGACTTAGATATTATTTATTTCCACTCCATTTTCTTTTCATTTTTCATCGTTAGCAAACTGTACCTACCCGGCGCTGCCCGGGAATCTTTTTATGTTCATATACGTTTCAGTTTCTTTTTTTTTTTTCATTAACTATGGCGTTTCTTTTTTTTTTTCATTAACTATGGCGTTTCTTTTTTTTTTCATTAACTATGGCGTTTCTTTTTTTTTCATTAACTATGGCGTTTCTTTTTTTAATTTTCATTAACTATGGCGTTTCTTTTTTTTTTCATTAACTATGGCGTTTCTTTTTTTTTTCATTAACTATGGCGTTTCTTTTTTTTTTCATTAACTATGGCGTTTCTTTTTTTTTTCTTTAACTATGGCGTTTTTTTTTTTTCATTAACTATGGCGTTTCTTTTTTTTTCATTAACTATGGCGTTTCTTTTTTTTTTCATTAACTATGGCGTTTTTGTTTTTTTTCATTAACTATGGCGTTTCTTTTTTTCATTAACTATGGCATTTCTTTTTTTTTTCATTAACTATGGCGTTTCTTTATTTTGTCATTAACTATGGCGTTTCTTTTTTTTTTCATTAACTATGGCGTTTCTTTATTTTGTCATTAACTATGGCGTTTCTTTTTTCTTTCATTAACTATGGCGTTTCTTTTTTTTTTCATTAACTATGGCGTTTCTTTTTTTTTTCATTAACTATGGCGTTTCTTTTTTTTTCATTAACTATGGCGTTTCTTTTTTTTTTCATTAACTATGGCGTTTCTTTTTTTGTTTCATTAACTATGGCGTTTCTTTTTTTTCATTAACTATGGCGTTTCTTTTTTTTATTAACTATGGCGTTTCTTTTTTTTTTCATTAACTATGGCGTTTCTTTTTTTAATTTTCATTAACTATGGCGTTTCTTTTTTTAATTTTCATTAACTATGACATTTCTTTTTTTTTCACAATATTTTCGTTTAAAATGGGTTTCGGCATCAATCACAAACAATAATAAACCATGTTTTAGTAATAAAAAACACTTTAAAAACACTAACTTGATGCAAGTTTTATTGTACACGTCAAGCACTTTAATTTATAAAACTACAAAAATAGATTTGTCGAAAACTCCTGAGGTTTAAAAATATTTTATAATTGAAATATACAGCATTTAGACTCGGGCTCTTAACCTCTTATAATTTATAAATTTAAGAGTTAAAAATATACTTATGGCTACACAAAAACGTCTGTGTTTCATTCATGAGAAAAATCATCGGGCTGATTGCATAGATTGATATTCTACAACCAACCAATCAGCAACCATTCTCTTTTCCTATCAATGCTGGTGTTCCTCAGGGCTCTATTATAAGCTCAACACTGTTTCTTCTCTATATTAATGATCTTTCAGAGAATACTGTTCAGAAAATTAACATTTATGCTGATGATACCAATCTCTATTCTGCTGTTGCTTCTCACCCATCTCCCTCGGATCAGTCGAAATATGGAGCTGATCTAAACGTTGACCTGGGTTCTATTGTGGATTGGTGTACGAAATGGCTTGTTTCATTTAATCCAGTTAAGACTCAGCTCGTGTCTTTCAATCGTAGGGGTGTCCCTTTTCTTCCTGAGATTCTCATGGATGGCTCTGCTGTTGAGGAGAAACTGACTCTGAAACTTGTTGGTCTTTCTCTCTCATCAAATCTTTCTTGGAGTTCATACATTAGATCCATTGCTCTTTCAGCTTCTCGTAAAGTTGGTTCTCTCTATCGCTCCAAACACTTTCTCACACTTGAGGCTATTCTCTATCTCTACAAATCCACAATCAGACCGTGTATGTCGTACTGTTGCCATATTTGAGGGTTCTTGATAAGGTGCAGAAACGTATCTGTGATTTGATTGGCCCTATTCTTTCTTTTTCTCTCCCCCCCCTTCTCTCACAGACGTGATGTTGCTAGTCTCAGTCTTTTCTCTAGATACTATTATGGCATGTATTCTTCAGAATTATGTGATTTATTCCCTGCTTCTTTTGTTCCAGCTCGTTTGACTCGTTGGTCTAGTGGTCTTCATCAATTTGCTGTTTTGATGTCTCATTGTAATGCAGCTTCCTGTTCCAGTGGCTTCTTTCTAGGAACCGCGGGCTTGTGGGGCTCTCTTTCCTGCTGACTGTTTTCCTTCTACCTATAACCTTGGTCTTTTCAAAACTGGGGCCAATGGGCATCTCCTGTCTTTGTGAAAACCATATTTGTTCTTGTTAGCTCCTTACATCAAGTGGCTACATGCCTTGTCTGGAGCGATTTCCATAAAAAAAATCAGAGCCCTCGATTTTATTACTCACTAACTATTCGTTTCCTTCAACCAATGAATTTTCCTCCCTTTGTTTAAAAAATATTTCGGCACTCTTCACTTTTAAGTCGGTCAAACAAAGAATGGGCATACCCAGATCATGCCGATAGTGGTTGAACTCCACTATTTTCAGAGACCATGCCCAGAAGTGTTGAGTCATTTCCTCTGTCACAGACTAAAAATTTATTTTCGTATTTAGTTTACACATTAATATATGAGATTTCAAATTTCATTTATAACGCTGGAGATGTTTTTGATTTTTTCTTTCTTTCCATTTTTTGTCTACTTATGTTATTGTTTTCTGATTTATTGATTTATTTTTATTTGATTTATCTTTATCCTACAGTTAAAACCGACTGTATATAATATTTTCTAACAAAACTTTAAATAAGAGAACAAAAAATCAAAGTAAGGAAAGTAACTGAAAAGTGTTGATAAAACCTTTTCATGGTTAGCTTTTTTATGTTGCTCACCCAAAATGTTGATCTTCTATATTTGCCTAGGTATCCATCATTTTGTCCGTTCATGGACGTTGACTATGTTGTCCAGAAAAGCATAAAGGCTATCCTTACAGACCAATATATCATCTGCTTGCCAAGACTTGTTTATTTCCAGGCCGCCATAAAATCGTAAGTGCATTTTGAATATTTATACTATTTACACGTTTTGAATATTTATACTATTTACACGTTTTGAATATTTATACTATTTACACGTTTTGAATATTTATACTATTTACACGTTTTGAATATTTATACTATCTACACGTTTTGAATATTTATACTATCTACACGTTTTGAATATTTATACTATCTACACGTTTTGAATATTTATACTATTTACACGTTTTGAATATTTATACTATTTACACGTTTTGAATATTTATACTATTTACACGTTTCGAATATTTATACTATTTACACGTTTTGAATATTTATACTATTTACACGTTTTGAATATTTATACTATTTACACGTTTTGAATATTTATACTATTTACACGTTTCGAATATTTATACTATTTACACGTTTCGAATATTTATACTATTTACACGTTTCGAATATTTATACTATTTACACGTTTCGAATATTTATACTATTTACACGTTTTGAACTGTTGTCTTTATGCTGGTTCTCATCATGTTTACAGCATTTCAACTTTTGATGGCTCTGAGAGCTGCCGTTTGTTGTAGTGAGTAATAGGACAAGTGTCGAGGGTCTTGTAAATTACAGAGAAGCCAATAAAAGTTCAAAATACAGGTGATCAAAATCACAAACAAGTCACATTAAAACAGTTGGTTAAAGTCTAATCTAAAATCTGCATTTATCGAGAGAAAGATGCTTGGGGATGTTTGAGTGTATGAGTTTCGTTTGCAGTAGTATGAGATGTTCTGTGAGTGAAATGTCTCGCATGTTTGCTTTGTATAAACAAAAAGTTTACTGAGTTATGAGATGGCAGTTAAGTTGTGCTACTGAATTGATCACTTGTTTGTGTGCGAAGAGTATTAACAGGTTTTGATCAAGTGGATGATGTCTTTTGTTGTTGTTCCTTCCTTGTGTCTGGTTGATGTATGCGATGATGATGCTTGATGTCTGCTTGAGTTTCACATGCATGGCAAAAATATGGCAGGTAGTATTTGTTCAACAGAGATTCTAGCTGAGACTGAAGCTGGATGCATTTGTTGGCAGAAAATACATGAATTCTTTTGACGTGGAGTCAACCAGATTTTCATCAATGTGACGATCTAGTTGCAACCTAGTTAGTCGTTCGATTGCCTTAGCTTTCTAGAAGCGTTTTACTTTCCTGCCTAATATACCAATTGGCTAATTGTTGCGTAGGCGTTTTGTTAGCACATGCACATTGTCATTTTTGTTAAGGTAGTCAAACTGATAACATCTCGAAGGCAGTGCCGACAATAGGTAAATAGTCATATGAGACATTAGGTTTATAAATCTTGAGAAATAACCGTAAATTTCCCTATTGGAAACAATAGCCTTCTCAATAGCGGTTCTCAAATTTTTTCTCAGGTCTGCATTTTTTTAATAAACACAACAAATACTTGGTTGATAAGAAATACGTTAAAAGGGAAACTAATAATACTTGATTAATAGCAACTACTTGACTAGTGTACCCATAGCATAAAAAATGACAACATACTTTTTCCGTTGCTTCTAAACATACCTACAACTTTTATAATTAAAGTCACTTGGAAAAAAAACATTCTTTGTCTTGTTTACAAACTATAGTAATACTTCAAGTTAGCTACTGCTAATGCTTGCTATGATGTCACATAGATACACCTAGCAACATAAACCTATTTTGTTGCTACTAATGACACATATTCAAATAGAGAATTTACCCACTTACACAATGCACATATCTTTTGTAAACATTGGGAAAGAAAACAAAACTCCCGTCTTTGCTGCAAATTTGCTTTCCAACTTACCTACCACTTGTATCATTAACTTAGAAATAAACAATTGTCATTCTGTTTACGTTACAAATAGTACTAATACTTTAGTCAACAGCTGATTATACTTGCTTGAATATGTATATGTACTGAATTACTTCCCTTAGTGTTACACACAAAGGAATAGCTATTTATACATATCTATATTTAAAGAGAAACACGTATTATTATATTAGGAATCATCGTATATCCAGAAAGTAGTAAAAAATGCTGCTACAGATGATATTTTTTGAAAACGTTTTCTAAATACTTGATTGTCTTTGAATGTTTTTCTCACATCTGTAGTGCTATCATGCCACACCATTTGAGAATCACTGGCTTAGTGGCTTTATTTACTCCTCCCCAGGAGTTAGGCACAAGGCCAGTTTTATCTTACTCCCACAAGTAAGATGTGACCCAAGATCAGGTCGAGAAAGTGGGGTTTGAAAAGCCAGCGCTCGAGAGGTGAGCACTCTGGCCATTTAAAAATTGCCTGGGCAGCCCCGTCGGCATTCCCCGGTAGGGGCGCCTCAGACAGTAAGCAATAAACTTACTCCTCCCCAAAGAGGGGAGGCAAAGCCTGGGAGGGTGGACCTCCTAGAACTGCACAGGACAGGCGTGCAGTATCCATCGGAACAGATACTACACTTTGATCTTAGCCTTAGTGGTTAAAGGCGTTGTTAACCACCTTAGAGATAATTGGTTCTAGTACTAGAAGGCGCTAGGTTCGTACGATTTGGTACTATCAGAAATTCAAAAACCCAAACCGTGACTCTTCACTCTGCTTTTTAGTATGATTTTCAAATCCTAACAGAGTTTGTCAGACATGGACAAGACCCCCAAAAACGTTCTTCACTGATTCTCCTAATGGTGACGTATCTGAGACCTATATAAGTATATTATATAAGTATATTATATACGATTTATTTATGCACTTTTCTTCGTCTCTTGAACAATACCTGTGTTAAATATTGCGATGGAACATTGTATTTCTCATTTAGGATTCATTTTTCTAAGTTACATTCTTTGTGTATATTCTTATGTACCTATTTACTTACCTTCCCACGAAATCCAGATCCCCAAAACAGGGCACACTGGATTGGGACAACAATTAAAATTACCTCAGTCTAGAAGGGTGATATGTAGTATAGCACCAGAACAGATGTTACACTTTTCTCCTAACCATTGTATGTTGTCATATAATGCTGGTAACTGTAAATAAACATTAAATGTTAACCAACTGTTCCCTTTTATCTTTGTTACCCGACCACGGCTGTCATATCATCGATACAATGATACACAAGGAGATTGTCGTAACGTGTGCGTGAATAAAATATTCTTAACACGTGCGTAAACTATTTATAAAACATTTCACGTTAAGAGATAGTCTAAAGTAACTTCTATATAGTGAGTGTGCAACTGACTCCACCTTCTTGAACTCTCCTAAATATCAACAACAACGATGCTAGTCTTGATAATGGTAGTACGAGTACAGCTGGGTCGTTCTCCATATACATTACAAACCAATTACCCAACTTGCATTGCATTGTTCATTTACAATAATAAACCCTTTTATATTTGTATGTTGGTTCTTCGAATTATTAGGACAATATCACAAAGTAGTAAAAACCATCTAATGATATCAATAATATTTTAAATTATTTTTCTTTCTTCAAATAATCGTGTTGATAATATCATCTGTAAATGAATTACATGTTTTTGAATTTAACATATGTTAATATCATTCTCTCTTATAAAATCTCATTTTAAGATTTACTTTAAATTTTTTTATTTTTCTCGCTTTAGGTTATTACCAACTGACTGCTGGATTGAAATATGCACTTTTCTCGGAACCATGACGTTCATGGACAGTTTTATTGGCAATAAAAAGAAATGCAAATGCTAAAAAAAATGGCCACTCAAATAATCTATTCTCCATGAAAAAGTAACAAAAACGAAACATGTATCTAATAATGATATACATATCTCTATTCTATGATTACTGTGCATATCGTCTTCTATATAAAGTTAAGACGATTTTTCCCCTGCACCTTTATCAAGAATAGGAAAATAACCACATGCATCTTAGGCTACTAAACTCACAACTATGTTACGCTTATTCACTCGAGCGTGTTATAATAAATTTGTGATTATTTTCTCCAGCTAACACTAAATATTACTTTTAGCCCACGATCTTCGACTCTCCACAAAACATACCTCATAGAGGTGGTAGCAAACACTTTTCTCCCTATAACTTTAGTACTAACACTCTCCCCATCGACACCGGGAACTAATAAACAATGTCTACTTTTTAAAAACGTTATCCTTATTATTTACTATTAGTCTGCTATTAATTTACTACATAATACAATACATTACGCACACATTTAATGGACGCTCCCTCTAATTCCGCTGATTTTCGAGAATATCGGATTATGTTATTTCTACCGATTACATATACAGTAATACTCCTTCCGGTTTTTCGAGAATATATTTAATGAACATAATTACTTATAATTTTCCCTGATTCAAAATAGCGGCTACCATCTCTTTAGCGATTCAACTTTAGACATTTCCCTTATCAGTTTTCTTTCATTTTTTTTACTTAAACACTTAGACAATTTCCAACATAACACCTTTAAAGCTTAAAAATCTTTTCCCAAATACTTACCGAGTAAAACGAACTGCAGTGTTCATTTCGACAACATCCAATTCCATGGAAGCACGTAATATCAGTTTCTCTACGAACCTTACACTACTTTAACTAACAGACAACACAATTTCATTATTTCACTTTTGCCCATCCATACTAAACCTAATATTAATGTAACATTTGTGTTTTCATTTTCACATTAAGTATTCTTCTTTTTTTTATTTGTGGGAGGGAGGGGGGGGGTACATAACACATTTTCTTTTCTTCTTTACATTTCACTATTATAATCTTCTATTCTCTCTCTAACTCTACCTACCCTCTCTCTCTCTCTCTCTCTCTCTCTCTCTCTCTCTCTCTCTCTATATATATATATATATATATATATATATATATATATATATATATATATATATTTCGTTCGCAACAATTTCTAAACAAAACGTGTTTACATTTTCGCAGCCAATAAACATTACAAAGATACGTACATTTCTTTTTGCTCACATACGATTTAAAGTAGCATTCGTTGATGTTTTTAAGTATATTTTTATAATGACGAATAACGTTTATTTACTTAAGTCACAACAGTTAAAAGGAACACAGAACAGCGTCGCTAAAAATGCTACTGATAATGTGACCTATTTGCGTTCTCTCAGCATTTTAATAATACACGTGAAATAGTAATTTATGAACACCTTAATTTGCACAATTCAGATCAAAATTGATTTCATTTTTAAAATTATTACACCATATATATTTATCTTACGTGCCTTAACTAAAATGTACATTCGTTACACATGGTCCACTTTCAGTCACATTTGACTACCCACGAGGGCAGAGTTAGACACAACGTAAGCTCTTACTGTGTCGAAAATCCATGAACATAAATAAACATTTACGCATTCTACAATGATTTGCTTTCAATGACGGATGAGAGAATAGCTAACAGCCCGGCTCGAAACAAGTAACCTTTTCGGTAATTGGTCAGTGAAGGAGATATCCTTCTACACTGTGGCAATTTCTATTTTTGTTCAACTCAGAAGTAATCCTTTTCGTGTGTAAATATTGTCTGATGTGAATTATTTGTGTTCTCTCGGATGTTGACAAATTTTAATTCATTCCTTTATTTTTCTCCCGGGCAACGCCGGGCGCTGGGTCCAGCTAGTATATATATAAAATAAAGTCGGTCAGAATTTAAAAAATTAATCCATATTTTCCTAAATAATAAACAATAAAACCTATTTAAAAAGAGTGTAGCTATAATGAAAGCAACATTGAAATAAATACTGCAACAAAAATATATACATAATATATTATCTTATAATATATTAGGGCTCGCAAAAAAAAAAAGATAATTCTCAAAACCGAGTTCTCAAACTGATTAAAAACCAGTTTTGACTTTTTTTTCATCTTTTCTTTTTTAATGATATCGATGCTAAACTGTCAGAGAATCACAAAAAATTCATAAAAATGTATTATTTCAAAGATACATTTTTCCGAATTTTTTAAATCCAAATTATTATTAGAATAAGTTTTCTATTTTACTTTATTAAACATGTTTGAATGAGGTCATGCTCCCTAAGTACACACATCTCTCAAATATATATCTCTCTCTCTCTATATATATATATATATATATATCTATATATATATATATACACACACTCAAATTTGCAATCGACGACACCACCCAAATCGTATGGAACTTGACCCTTACATTCAGTCCATTTTAGAATTTGTCAATGGACAACAAACTGATCATTGTTGCTCTGTCCATTCCTACCAGTTCCACAACGGTAACTAGTGGCATCGGTTCAGCTGTATGTCTCAGCTATTGAGTCACTTTCACTAATACTTTTGGAAAAGTATCAACCCATCTTGAGCAAACTCGATTCTCAAGTCTTAGTAGAGTAACTAGTATCGGAAACACTAAAAGCATGTGTTATTATTATTTCATGGAGACAGTTGATATGGTTTTCACAATGTATAATACATTATAATCTAATTCATATATAGAACTCGTTTGATAATCCATCATTTTCAATGTGAGAGTGCATTATATATATATATATATATATATATATATATATATATATATATATCAAATATAGAGTTCATATTCTTTTTGTAAGCATCTATTAGGAATTAAGAATAAAAAAAGAGGCAAAATACCTTCAAAGTATATTTAAGATGCGATATTAATTTAAAAGAAAAATCGTAACAGATTTTCTCTTTTTTTTTTTCTTATAAACTTTCATTTTAGTTTATAATAATTACAAATATTTCGCCAAGTATAATTGGCCTCATCAGTGTGTCTGGAAATCCTGATCTTATTGGATTACTCCGTCCTTGTTGGAGAAAAAAAAAAATATATATATATATATATATATATATCGTTGCTGAATTTAAAATCGCCAATTTCCTGGAACAATGCAGAAAACGTTCTATGCGCGTTTCTCCACCGTCTTTTTAAAATTCTCTTCTTTCTCCAGCTTTTTTGCTCATTTGCTTCTGACACCTATAGGATGATTCGACGAAGAATCGAAAACGTTCGTGAAACCTGTGAAACTTATGGAACATTTATTATTATTTTTGATTTTAATACAAAAAAGACCATCAGAAAAATAAAAAAATAAATAAAAAAGGTATAATTAAACAGACGAATTCTGTTATTTTAACAATGTTTGCATAAATGAGAAAATGCTGCCTAAATACACACAATATATATATATATATATATATAAACTAGCTGTACCTACTTGACATTGCCCGGAAGTTGTTTTTTTTTATCTATGTTTTGCTTGTTTGTTTAAACTATGCCTTTTTGGTTATTTATTATTTTTGTAATTGACATAAGGAAAAAGAATGAAGGAAATAACTGAAAATAAAACTGCTGATTGTAAAAAAAAATGTAATTACGTAACTAAATCCACCAGAATGCCTTTTATTTTATTTCTAAGAAGGTATCCATTTTAAGTGAAAAGATGAAAAAAAAAATGAATTAGTTTGTGACCCATTTACATTATGAACCATTAAAATTGATTTCAATAGGCTAAAAAAACTGTATGAAATAAATGTAATTGGTTAAATAAAAATTAAAAAGTAGTAGTAATAAAGTTACAATTAAAAAATCAAAAGATGAAAGTTAACTGAAATGTAAGTGTGTCTAGCATTTCTGATTCTAACCTGTTGTTGTTATTCTTGTTATGCTAATTATTATTTTAAGTTAATAAAATCATGTATTGTTTTTTAATTTGCAAAGATCTGCCTAATTTACAAGTAATTTACTCAAGACTTTCTTGGCCTTTTGGCTAAGATCAAAGTGTAGTATCTGTTCTGATGGATACTGCACCCCATAGACTGGTATTGTCTTGGCCTTCGGGGCTTGATTTACGCCGGTCTAGGGGTCTGTCCTGTTCAGTTCTAGGAGGTCCACCCTCCCAGGCTTCGCCTCCCCTCTTTGGGGAGGAGTAAGTTTATTGCTTACTGCCTGAGGCGCCCCTGCCGGGGAATGCCGACGGGGCTGCCCAGGCAATTTTTAAACCCCACTTTCCCGACCCGACCTTGGGTCACATCTTACTTGTGGGAGTAAGATAAAAACTGGCCTTGTGCCTAACTCCTGGAGAGGAGTAAATCAATAATCAAGACTTGAAAACAGATCTTGTAAGAAAAGGGGCAGGTGCGCGTATATCCAGTAATTATTTTTAAATTTCAAGACCCATTTATTTTGATAAGAAAATGACATTGTTTTATATTTTACTCGCATTCATATTATTGCTAATGTAGTTTTAGGAAAATTATTAATTTTTGTTTTTAAACTGTAACCATGTTTTTTGTTTTGTTTTTTTTACTTTTTCATAAGTGTCGTATGAAAAAAAAATGAAAGAAAAATGCAAAAACCAAAATACTACGTAGTTTTTAATTCTAACAAACGGAACAATTTCATTAAGTTAAGCATATCTGTTGATTAACCAATTAAAATGAATGGTGTGTCTCTGTAGGTTTTTACTACTGAGTAGGATAGAATATGAAATCTATGAAATTGATTAAAATTTTCATTTATTAATCTAAAGAACACAGACTAAAAATGTCCGTATTTCTAACCTGGCTAGGCAGAATCAAATATCAATTTGTCAAATGCAATGCTGTTTAGGTCTAACTTTGAGAATATATATATATATATATATATATATATATATATATATATATATATATATATATATATATATTTGTAATCAATGATGGCAACCATATCAAATTAAATTTGATTCTTATATTCAAATCCTTTGATTGATAAGATTAGTTATTTTGCTGTTTGTATTCTTCGTAAAACTAATTTTATTATTATTATGTTGTTGTTGTTTTATATTTGCTGAAGAAGAATATTTGTCTCATTAAAAATGAGATCACTCATCTTAATATAATTAAATTTTGTTTCAACTATACTTAAATATGAACAATGTATATACATCATATCTATACAATACTAAAAATGATTACCTTATAAGTTTAATAGACGAAATAAAAGATAGCTTATTCGAGAGTTACCTTCCTTGATAATAATATCTATGTTAAGCAATGGGAATAACTCAATCAAGAGTTACCTCCCTTGATAATAATATCTATGGGATAACACCTCCATAAATCCAAGAAGAAATTGGTTATGTAAATATGTCATTGTTTGATGTGAATAAATGTTATTTTGATATAAAAATGTTGTCTATTTTTCAATGCTCAATTGATTTTTTCGAAAAATGTAACATCTCTTTCTCACACACTTTTGATTGAACAGGTACTATTTTATTTATAACCTGAAAATTATAGAAATTAAAAATAAGAATAAAAATGGTAATATTGGGAATAAGGGCTGGGGCTGGTGTACACGTGACCCTTCATTCACTATCAGGCAACACCGAGTGGATCTTGTAGTATAAAGCAAAAACTTAAAGATGAAAAGACTTAAACACAAGATGAAAATTAACAATTAAGAAAGAAACAGAAATAATAATTGTTTATCTGTATATTTATTTATCTGTCCGTAATTTTACTTAAACGGCCACTTCATCAAGAGATAGCTTGCCTACCCCCCCCCCCATTAAGGCAATTAGCGAGTGGAAAAGGACAAGGAAGCTCCTAATTATTTTATTTTCTGAAACTGATCCCAATATAAATAAAATGTATGAGTTGATACCCGCTATTTAAGCGGTGTTGGTGCAGTACCTGGGTATGTCAATTCCCATCTTTACCTAGCTTCTACTGCTTTTTAAAAAAGTCACTTAGTTTTTTTTAAGTATTTATGTAATTTTTTATGTTATTATGTTATGTTAATTTCTTTATAATAAAAGGAATAGGCAGAGTACACATTACTAAGGCGATCCTTGACTTCAAATTTTTACACTGGTTATACTCGAGTTTGAATTTCACGTAAGTCTAAAGGATTTTTTAAAACTGGATACATGTTTTATAAATTTATAAATTTTAAAGGAAATGAAAAGTCAAAAACAAAATATGCCATTAAATATTTAATTAAATAAAACATATGGCATTAAATAGTTAATTAAATAAAATATATGCCATTAAATATTTAATTAAATAAAGTATATGCAATTAAATAGTTAATTAAATAAAATATATGCCATTAAATATTTAATTAAATAAAATATATGCCATTAAATATTTAATTAAATAAAATATATGCCATTAAATATTTAATCAACCAAATATAAAACACTTTGTTGCACAACCTACAACTTTTCTCCACTTTCCTTCAACTTGAAACTTCCATTTCCCCAGAATTGTCGGGTTAGGGTTTATGGCAAAGAACTCATCAAAGTGTTTTTTATGTCATCCAAAGAATTGAAGTTTTTACCATCGAGATTATTCTGCAAAGATCTGAATAAATGGTAAGCTGAAGAAGCAATATCTTGTAAAAGGTAATACATCCCAACTAAGCTGCAATCATTTTTGTCTGGTCGTCAAAGAAAAGTGTGGTCTGACATTATCGTGATGGGATACAACACCATTCCTGTTGGCCAATCGTGGTTAGCGTTTTTTATTTTTATTTTTATTTTTATTTTTTAAATTTTTTTTTTTAATTATTTTTTTTATTTATTTTTTTTTAATTTTTTATTTTTTAATTTTTTATATTTTTATTTTTTTTAATTTTTAATTTTTTATATTTCTATTTTTTTTAATTTTTAATTTTATTTTTTTAATTTTTTAATTTGTATTTTTATTGATGTTTATTTTTTTTATTTTTTGTCTTTTAATCTAGTTGCGAGCTGCATTTTGTTCAGAATTGTCTTGTTAATTGGCAGAAGTACAGAATTCTTTTCCAATCACACCAGATACAAAGCATAACTTTTTTAGCGCAAAGATCTGCTTTTGGGATGGCTAAGTGCTTTAAAAGGGTGCATTTTCCTTCCGTTTATCACAAACCACAGATGGAAATGCAATCCAAAAGGTTCTTTTCACTGAAACTATGTGCCACCCAAACATTGTATCGATTTCTGTACCCAGTTTTACTAAATGCTCATGAATAGTGGATTTAGATATCTTAAACCTTTCAGCTAATTATCGTGTTGTGTAATGTGGGTTACTCTCAATTGATTTGGTCGTCATCTGTGGATGGTGGACTGTCTGAACGTTCTTCATCATTAAGAATCTCCAGCACTAAACTTTGCTCACCACTTCCGTACAGTTTTGTCGTCGTTTACTGCACATAACTTTTCGTTATTTGGCAGTCATTTTTATGGAAATAGAAAAACATCAAGTGATCTTATAATCATGCATTTTCAAACGGCTCCAAAATTAACACAAGTTAAATAATGTTTAACTTTATTTTTCAAGAGATAGTTTGAAGAATGCTCCAACCAAACATGTAAGTCTACTATAGCTGTCACTAGTTCTAACGTGTTGAAACATAAACTATTAAAAGTCGGCACAAACTTTCCGGACAACCTGATATTTTTTAGTCTTAAAACTTTTACTTATGAAATATTTCAAGTGTGTCTCATCATTGAAAAAGATGAATATTTTCTATTCTCATTTTATCATTCTTCATACAAGTGGAAACAGTTGGAGTCAATAACATCGACATTTATTACAGTTTGTTGTAGACGACCATACAAGAAGGTTAACATAAATGTAATACGTAAAGAGTAGACAAAGAAATGAGTAATAAACTAAGAAACATATATTTTGAAGTGTCTCCAATGGTGACGCGCCACCCAGAAAAAGATGTTGTTTGCTTCTGAGAGTCGATGAAGAAGTCACCTCATAGGTAAAGTTTGCTGGGTTTGGGAAGCAATGCTTATAAAAAGGAGCAGCACATGAAACGTCTGTATGCTTTGAAATTTGCCCCCCAGAAAGCAGTGCTACATCACCTCCCCTCCGAGGGGAGGTCTAAATGTCTCACAAGTCACAACCAAATAAAATACATGCAAAATCATAACAGCACAATTAACTGAAGTCCTTTGTTCTCCGTCATCTCCGGGGGGGGGGATGTTCTCGCTGAAATTAAAGGTGGATACACAACACAACGACTATTGTTGGTTAGTTTATAAACAATGATTTATTCAAAGGCAGCACATAACTTGCGTGTGAGAGAGAGAGATGAGTCGGGAGGTGACGGTGATTAAGTGGATAACGACACGGACTGACAACCTGGGTGTGCCAAGTTCGAATCCAGTCGACTCCATGATACCACATTCACTTAGGGATGTTGGCAACCATTACGTGGTCCCTCCTGCAAGAATGCCGACAACAGAATCAAATTGGTCAACAAAGTTGTACCATGTTGATTCAGATGAATTTACTTTTTTACCTACATCAGTCGCTGTCACGTGCTGTCCCCGATTTGAGGCAGTATGCCAAAATACACATCTTCTCTTGTTCAAGTCTCGCTAGCTAAGGCCTTGAAAAAGGAAGAGGAAAAGGAGGAGGGGGTCCCTCCCGTATATCACATGGTTTGTGTACCTCCATTGGTGCAAACCCTACCCCCCCCCCCGACCCCTAACCTTTCCATTAACTCGTCTGCTACTATTTAACAGAGAAAGAGTCTTGTTCTGAATTTCCACACATGGGTTGAACAATATTACAAACCTTCAGCTCGAAGCACTTTCTTGTGTTGGTCATGAGCAGATAACATTGGCCCAGCATCATCGAAAAAGGTTGCCAAAACTCAAACAAAGAATGCAAACGTAGAAAAAAAGGAGACAACTTAAGTGCAGTTCAAAATGAGAAAAGGAAATATATACGAAAAAATTTATTTGCCAGGTTCAGGAAGAAAGACAGTCGTCTAATCTCATACAATTCTGGAGGAGTGAAAACACAGGTTAACAAATCTTGCTGAGAAGGAGGGATCTAAAATGTGCCAAGAATATCATGGTCATCCCTGGTGAAAAATGTGCAACTCAACACAAACTTCTTGTATGTGATGAATGAAACGTTCTGATACCCATCACAAATTCTGTCTTTCAATCAGATCCTGGAAGCTGGTGGATCAAGGAGTGCAGAGCAAATTCAAAGATGCTTTCATCATTTGAGTCGATATGAACTCAGTAAAACCACAAGGCAGCATGGACGAAATTTTGTGACCTGTTGCCTATCTTAACATCGCAGCTGTTTTCCTGTATAAACTATATAGCAACTGTGTAAGTAGTGTCATGTTATATAGTTTTGTGACCTCAGCCGTTTCTCGTCTCACTACAGCGTAATAACAGATCCATGATCAGACGGCTCTGTAATGTGAAATATGAACAAAACCGGATTTGCTGAAAGTACTACAATTACACAGCATAGATGTTATCCTTAAGAAGAATCAGTTGCATTAATGGCCGTTGACTCCAGAAAACTGTGTTTGTTTGTGGTACTATTTTTGGCCACAGTAATCACGGTACATGATCAGTCAGCCCGTAATTTCATGGTAGTAAACATGATTATGTTTACCGACTTTTGTGCCACTGTGGCGATCACAGAACGCCTCCCAGTGCCTGGGATTCCACTTTTAAGCGGTCGGGAATCATGTAAACAAGGCCGACTTGGGTGGCGGTCGCCATGGTAACACATGCCAGACAGTATGACAGCGTCTTCAGATCAAAACGAGATCTAAAATCATAACATTATCCTTAAGAAGAATCAGTTGCATTGGTACGGTCATGTGGAGCATTCGAGTTCCTGGATAAACCGTTATAGAAGCATAAAGATCTTTAATTCCAAGAAGGTTGTCCGACCGATACAGATTGGAGTTTGGAGACAGTTAACCTGCTTAATTGTAAGAACTGGAGAATGAGCTTGCGAAATATCAAAAGACATCTGACCCTCAGACAAGGTAAAAATGATGTTAAATCAAGAGCGAGAGAGAGAGGGGGGAAAGGAGGGAGACTTTCTTAAGTCAGAAGTATCAACATTTGTGATACCCAATTTTGATTCTATTATCTTATAAAGGTCGCCAAATATAGAAAGGAATCTTTGTTTTGCGCATTCTCATAAGGGGTAACAAGACATAAAAAGTGCATATTTGTCATGCACATTCTAACAGGGAGTCACCAATGTGAAGTATGAACATTTGATATTCCTATTTTAGCTGACCACATGTTCAAGAATATATCATTCTCCATGCATGTTGTCATCATTATTTGTGAGGTGTTATCTGATAACATCACGGGTGTCAAAAGAAAAGGATGATTCATTTATTATAGTTTGTCATAGACGAACATAAAAGAAGTAACATGTAATACGCAAACAGTAGATAAAGACGTTACTTCAGAAGTACCAAACAAAGACAAACAAAGACAAATGTGTGTAAATGCACTGAATATTAAGTAATTTCTTTACTTATATTCTAGTTTCTCTGCTGGTGGCATACCACCCAGAGAAAAATGTTGACAAAGTCGTTTTCTTCTAAGAGTCAATGTGATCCAAAGAAGAGAAGTCACTTAACAGGCAAACCTTGCTTGGGTTTGGTTTAAAGCATTTTCATAAAAAGCAGATGAAACGTCTGTACACTTTAAAAGTCGCCCCAGAAAGAGGAAGTTTCCATACGTGGGCAGAATGAGATTACAAACTCTCGCGCTGGTTTACTTTTAACTTTTAGTAGAAAACATTCTCTTAACAACGTAATGTAAATAATGAATGAAAACTGAAAAAAATCCTCTCACAATGACGTCACTAAAGAGGGGAGGCGAAGCCTGGGAGGGTGGACCTCCTAGAACTGCACAGGACAGACCCATAGACCGGCGTAAATGAAGACCCGAAGGCCAAGACAATAGCAGTGAAGACCCGAAAGCCAAGACAATACCAGTCTATGTGGTTCAGTATCCATCGGAACAGATACTACACTTTGATCTTAGCCAAAAGGCCGAGAAAGACTTGAAATTTTAACAATAATCGCCATTGGAAGTATGGTTGAGAAAACACGCTGGTTAATGAAGAAAATGGCTTTAATTAATTATATGAATAATTTTTATAAATATCACCTTATCGGAACGTATTGTAAATACATATGTAAACTTGATAATAGCAGTTATAAGTGTATATTTGTAAATCTGAATTTAATGGAAGGTTAAAAGGAATGTATTATGTAAATGAGGAAGCCCGTCTAGTGTCTAAACGACGTTTATTAAGGGTATATAAGGCCGTTGAAATGTATGAATTTAAGTAAGATTCTTGCCACGTTTTCACTTCTAATCACAGCCTCGACTTGAAATTTCGTTCTTCTCTAATCTAACTAATCTCTAATCTAATAAGGTTATTTAATGTTATCTAATGTAAATTTAATTAATTAATAATAGTTTCCTAATTCTACAGGTATACAAATATTATGAACGCTGACTCGAAAAGCTTAATTATGTTGGTTCCGAGAAGAACTCCAAGGGAGATAACTGTAGCTCAACACCGTCTTTGGGAGGATTGAGAACAGGCTTAAAACAGAGACATAACAACATAATAATTCCATTAATTTATTTACATCACACCCTTCATCCAATTACTGACTTCCACATTATAAATTACAAGTAATATAGCAAAAAAAAAAATAACTGTAGTTTCGAGATACAACGTTAATTAAGTGTTTTTGTATATTTGTAATTTTAAAAAAAGAAAATGTGGAAACAAACTATTAGAAATGTAAATAAGTTTATGTTTAATTTGTTTGGATAGCAGGATTTTTCTAAAGTTAAAAAGTAAATGAAAGAAAAACAAACGGATTTTTGTTATTAATAATTAAACAAAAACATAAGTTCACTGATGAAAATAATTGTAATAAGCCTCTCAGAACGTAAACTATTATAAAGTGAAAAAAAGAAACTTTGTTTAAGCGACGTCATTTTGACTGAGTGGATCTGCTGGTGTTTTTTGAGAATGTAATTTATATTCGGAAATGGAATATTGAATTCTCTGACACATAATGCAAGAAAACATTCATGTTTAGTCATAATATGAAATTATTTTCTTTTGAGAATGACAGAATATTTGCAAAGAAAATAATGTTATTCTGTCTACGAAAGTTTATTTTATTGAGAGAGCATGAATTACGTTAATTTGAGCTGCATATCTTATCTAAAGAAGTCTATAAGAAAATGTATCGTCAGAAATAAGTAATGAAAATATAAATTGAAAAGTTCAACATTCAAAAAAAATGTACTTGCCTGTGAGCATGGCAGGTGTTGAATGTGTTTGTTTAAACAGAATGCAGTTACCGGAAACCTATAGTTATCAAACAGCCAGAATTTCAGAATAGAAATTCCAGAATCATGGAATCTGGTGGTGCGGTAAAAGTATTTTAACTCTATAAACAAATATCCCGGTGTCGATGAGTTGCATGTTCATACTAAATGCATAGAAAGGGAAAATGGTTGCTACCCTCTAGTTCGAAAATGTTTTTGGGAGAAGTAGAAATCTCGTAATAATTGTAATATTTTTTGTTAGAAATAGAAATGTAATTATTTTTTTGTGAAACACGCATTAAGAATTGCTGTTGGTGATTATTGGAAATGTGTAGCATATGTTTTTGGTGTGAAGTTTATTATCATCAAAGATAAAGGGGAGAAACGACTTTATTTTATAGAAATTATAATCTTACCCCATAAGATCATAATCAGTGATGAGATCCAAATGGTATACACAAGTTAATCTAAAATTGGTCACAAATTCACATAATCAGTCCTTAAATTCTTTTTCTAACTGCAAAAGGAGAGGAAAAAACCTAACCACTACGACTTTAAAATGTAATTTTGCGATACAAGGGAGATAACTGTTACAGATCAAAAATACTTTTTTAAGAACCTAATTTTCTGTTTTATTTCACCATTGTGACAAATGGCTGGCTATAAACTGATGGGAGTAGGGCTAATAGAAACCTTTCACTATGACTTAGAGAAATAGAAGGTGCAGTTATAGAAGCTTTATTCAACTATTTCTGTAGTATAGTTACAATATAGAGCCGGGCAACCATCTCTATAGTTTGAGGTGCATTAACGAGTTATAATAATCGAAGGGGGGAAGGGGGGGGGGTCTTAAATGTAACAACATTAAAGTGGTTAAATGAGTTTACAAATGTTTACACAATCGGCCATTCTATGTTTATTTATCTTATTAATATTTGCACTATTTTGTGAAACCTTCACTTATGAAGCCTGTCATAGCTTCCTGTTAGTCTGCAACATTTTAAAACCATCTACAGAATCAGGTTTTTCCGTCTTTACTTCTAGATTATACCAGCTTGAAATCGTCAGCAAAGAGTAGCACTTTTTTGGTCAATCATCTGGCAGATCATTAACTGTTATGGTGCCGTACCTATGACAGATATTTGGACTCGTCCATTCTTAATAAATACTGAAAGCTTTACTCTTCTCATTTGTTGCATAACCCTAGTCCAAACTGGCAGTCAGGACAGACGGTCCACTTCTCTTGTTTCTCTGTTGTATATACTTTTCTCCAATATAATTTATTCAAGGATTGGTATCAGGAAAATACGCTGAAATAAGGCCTAGAGTTCTAAAGAAATTAGAAAATGAATTTAACTAAACACTACAGAAATTAGCCGAGGACTGCCAACGATTTATTAGCGTTAAGCAGGATTCGAGAGACATCAAACAGTCGGGCATTGCACAAATAAGAAAAGTGCGTCAAAAATCGAAATTCAAATCTCATCCAAAAACAATTTAAAGCAAAAAAAGGGGTTTTCACGCCTCAAAAACAAGTCAACCGTATAAAAATAAATTACCTTATAAAAATAAATTACCTTATAAAAATAAATTACCTTATAAAAATAAATTATCTTATAAAAAAAAATTACTGTATAAAAATAAATTACCTTATAAAAATAAATTATCTTATAAAAAAAAATTACTGTATAAAAATAAATTACCTTATAAAAATAAATTATCTTATAAAAATAAATTATCTTATAAAAATAAATTACCTTATAAAAATAAATTACCTTATAAAAATAAATTATCTTATAAAAAAAAATTACTGTATAAAAATAAATTACCGCCCAGCCCTTGTTATCGATGCGGAAGCCTGCATTGGGTAACAGAATGCCCATTTCGTTTTAACACCTGCTTGATTTGTAAAAAGTTCGGATACAAAAGTTTGCATTGTAGAACGATGAAAGAAAATAAAACGCGTTTAAAGACTATCAAACATGGCGACAATATTATAAAGAGATATGTTCAGGTTAAAATCTTAAATAAAAAAGTAAAACTACAATTGGATTCGAGTTCAGACGTATCAATTATTAACATGCAGACATGGAGACGGATGAGAAAACCGATCATATTAAGAACCAATCAAATTGCCAGAACGGTGACTGGTGAAAAAATAAATTTCGAGGGTTAAATGATTACCGACATGACTTTTAACAGAACGACGAAGTAAAAAATTACATATTAAAAGACACAATTATTCAGACTATGGGGATTATCAACCAAGAATTCTTGCCAGAAGAAAATAAATCTGACGACCGGTTCAGTAAAACAAAAAAAGGATTTTGTTTAAACCATTAATCGTATGAAATGAACTCAAAATAAATGGTCAACAGAAATGACAGAAATTAAATCACATAAGGAAACAAAATGCACGCTGAAAAGTAGGTGCCGTACCTATGGACTCTTCCATTCTCAATAAATACTGGAAGCGTTACGCTTCTCATTTGTTGCACAACCCCAGTCTACACAGGATGTCAGGACAGACGGTCCACTTCTCTTGTTTCTCTGTTGTATATAATTTTCTCCAATATACTTGTCATACCTAAACCCTGTGTTTCCATTCCGGCCCCTAAACAGAGCCATAACATTAACATACAGGAGAAACATAACCAGACTGAGGTCAGATCCTTGAGGCATGCATTCACCTCTGTGGGAAGACTTGGACATGAAAGGTACGATGATGAAGGAATGACCCGATCCATTTTATCATCGATGGATAAACTTTGTACAAATGGAACTTTCAAAGGAGTAGATGGTAATTAACCGAATCAATCGCTTTGGAAAAATCCAAGAATAATATGTAGTCGTCGTTCATGATCATGCTCCATCAGCAGCAGATAAGCTAAACACAATCTTGTGCCGTAGAAATTCATCTTGTGCCGTAGAAATTGCATTGAAAGCTAAGAGGTGGTTCATGATCGCCTGCTTTACATGGCATAGTCTCCATAATATAGGTGATAATGGAGGTGAGACTGATAGGTCGATAATTGAAAGGCTTTTCCTTGTTGCCTTTCTTGAATATTGAACACGCAGCTGCTATGGGTCAGTCTTCTGGCACCACACCATCCTCAAGTGAGAGATTGAAAAGGTTTTCTAAAGATTATGCCAGAATGGGATCAAGAACTCTGAGCATGGCAAGATAAATGGCTTGAATTTCGAGGGCATAATCTGATGAGATAGTTATTGGTGGGATTTCTTTATCAAGTATCGGTGGTGACTTTCTCCCATCATCATTGTGATAGATTGAGGAAAACAGTGATGAAAAGTGAATACTCTGGGAAAAGGTATCGGTAATAATCCTGCTGTCTGCGAGCCTGAGGACAACCACTCGGCCATTTGTTTCGCTGCATATGGTTGTAAAACATTTTCGGATTGGCATGCATCCATTCTGTTAAACGTCTTTCGTAGATGGAACTTGTTCTCGCTATATTTTCTGTCTGAGAACATCATGGAGTGAGCAGTGTTTCAGCAGATGTGATGGAGACATTGGAGTTTTATTTCTTGTAAAGTAGTTTCTCTATGAAAACATAAGAATTTTGTACATATACTTAACTATTTCACTCTTGAAGAAGAGATGAAGTATCTCTTCCAAAGGCATTCATGGTTAACGGATTTCACAGAATTTGAACTCACATCTTTTAATATCACAGCAAGAAAGAAAAAAGAAATATTTGTATTCAGAAAATCAGAATTTAATTGAAAAAATAAACGGTGTAGCAAATTGCTCATGTAAAAAGACACGATTAACAAATATTTCAGTATTTGAAAGAAACATTTTAGCTTGGAAAAAAAAGGCACATAAAAATCAGCTGGTGGGAATTATTTAAATAAAAAGTATAAAATATATCAACATCATTTCAATATAATTACTTTAAAAATATGTGAAAATTTGTTTATTTTTATGAAATATTATTTTTTGATGAAAAAAATAATGAAACAACTTTTATCATTTTTTTTCACAAGAAAGATAAATTTAAAAAAATTTTTTGAACCAGACAAAATCAAACCTTTTTGACCCTAAACTAACCCTAACCCTCCAACATATATTTGTCATTTATGAAATAGACAACTGATAACCATGGGTTTTTTGTCAACATTTCTTGTGTTTGATTAATCTTTTAAAAATCTATTGTTGAAGAGGAGAATATAATAAAAAGATTTGATTAGTAACTCTTGATTATCATCCAATGCATAAAACTGTTCATTTTTTTCTGCTTTTGTTCAATTAAACTCATATCTATTTATTGCAAGACAAAAGTTTCTTTGAATTTGTACTTAGATAAAATTCTTCTATCGATTCATTAAATTTAATTATTCTCCATCAAAATAAGAGAATCTAAAAAAATTTTGACCAAAGTAACTTTGGTTGAAGGAATGTACCAGAAATTATCATATAAATAATAAATTGATAGAATATTACAGTATAAACATTTTTTCATATATTTTCAACTTAGCTGGGTTGTTGTTTTATGAGAAATAAACTTCATATTTATGGAATGCAGCAAAAAATGAGAATAAAAATGCGAAAATTGATCAGTAAAATTTAAAATCTGATTATTTGCAATAAAATGTATTCTTTTCTTGATTCATTTTTTAAATAATTATTTTTACTGATTGACCAATGTTATGACCAATCAATGAAATGAACGGTTTACATTAAGTAGAATTCTTCCATGTGAAGATTGAAAAAAAAACAACAGTATATTTTCAGCATTATGATAGCAGATGAAGGGAAGCGGTTTTTAATGAAACAAAATCTTATTCAAGATCAGTTAATTTGAAAAATATGTTTTCTTTTGAATAGATTTTTTGTGGTACAAAATGTTATTATGGCAATGAATAAGGACATGTATAACATTTTGATTTCCTTTTTTCGAGAGTGGTTGAAAAATGGTAAAAACAAGAGGAAATGTTATAATTCCATTAATCTACTTAGCCGGCTTTTGCTCACACTCATCAGAGTAAATATCGCAAAAGGGGGTTTAATGCACTGCGATTAAAAAGTAAAATAGCGAAGTGAAATGCAGACTAGTGTCAAGTTTAGGAAAAGAAGAAAAATGGGGTGGGGTCACAAGGGGATCATATTAAGCCCTAGAAGCCATTCTTTTTGCTTTCACAAGAAGGGTTTTAATAACTTAATAAAAATCGTTTCCAGGACTTTAAGATGGAATGACGAATGTGATCCACTTATGACAAAGAAACTATCACTGGTATAAGCCGACACACATTCGGCGCTATTTATTCTTTTGAAGTTTTTAGAAAGATGTAACATTTTAGCAACATCAGATACAGTTTCTTTCAATTTGGGGCAGAACTTCTGTGCTGAATTACACATGTTCCAATATTTTCTGCCTAATGCATCACCCCATAATTACCCCACTAAATACCGACTTCTACTCTGGAAAATCCTCCCAACTATCACCCTCATAAGTATAAATAAACATTAGGAATAAATACCTTAATCGGCCCATATCCACACCACTACTCAAGACCAATAATTTACACCACGTAAATATAAAATAATAACTTTTCCAATAATAATTTTTCCAGTCATTAAGCGGGTAACACCCCTATTTCACATTATTATTACTCCCCACTATATCTTAGTTAAAATGCTAACCTCCCATATCTCCCAAACAGATTTAATCTCGCCGACCCAATCCTTATTCTTATCTCTAAACCAGTCTTAATCAGTATACCAATATTATTACTCCCATAAGCCTTCACTATACCTTAGTTAATAATATTAAATCCCGAATACAAAATCATTCAAGAACCCTGCAGAGTTACTGCCCTTAGACCGATTGACAAACTGCCAGGACCAGACCCGGGTTAAATCTTTATTTAAATTCCTTTTGGATTGATTTAAAGTCCTTTAATCCAGGCCTTAAACTTTAATCTAATCTGTGTATTTTAACCTTTTTATCTCTTCATAAGTAAAATCCTTAAACCCATTTTCTCTCCTTTATTTTCTCTAGAAGACACATTATTAATCCTCAAAATAGTAACGGCCAAATATACTAGAAGTGTCAGAGTTGGTGATAGGAAGGGCATCCAGCCATAAAAATCATGCTCCAGAATCACATGGCTGTCAATGAAAAGTTTAACAGTGAACATGGGGCTGGAGAAAACAGAGTCAAACGTGCTGTGAGCGGTAGGGCCAGACGTGGGCTGGTCAGATCGGTATTAAGCGCAATCCCACTACAGAGATTCAGATTTGTCATTTTTAATGTTGGCACAATGAGAGGAAGGACGGAAGGGGTGGTGGAAACACTAACACGCAAGAAAGTCGATCTGTGTTGCTTACAAGAGACTAGGTGGAAAGGAGGATTAGCTTGCATGATTCAAGGCAAAGACATACGGTACAAGCTCTTTTGGACTGGTACTACACAAGGCACGGCAGGTGTGGGAATTTTACTGGTGGAGAAATGGGTTGACAAGGTGCTTGATATTCAGCATCTGTGACAGGATCATCCTTGCAAAATTGATAGTAAGAAGTATTGTTCTCACCTTCGTAAGTATCTATGCCCCGCAGGTAGGACGCAGTGATGATGAAAAAGACGCCGTCTATGAGCGTTTGAGGGAGGTTATCTGTAAGATACCGAGAAAAGAGTCTTTCACCCCCTGTGGTGACTGGAATGGACACATCGGTAAAGCAGCGGCAGGGTTTGAGGAGGTGCATGATGGATACGGCATTGGTAGACCAAACCCCAAAGGTGATAGGATTTTTGGAGTTTGCAATGGCCAACAACCTGGTCGTAAGAAACTCCTGGTTCAAGAAGAAAGACAACCACCTCATTATTTACGAATCTGGCGGGGTGAAAACCCAAGTTGATTATTTACTACTGAGGCGGAGTGATCTCGGACAGGTCAAAGACATCAAGGTCATCGCAGGAGGGGAGTGTGCAACCCAGCATAGACTATTGGTATGTGACCTCATGGTCACAACACGCCCACAAGAGTGCCATAAAGTCAAGCCTAGAGTGAAGACTTGGAACTTGAAGGAGACAGAAGCACAGAGGAAATACCCAGAAGTCTTTGCTGCAAGTACATAGAACTACCAAGCAGATGGTATGGAGAGCTCCTGAACAGTGCCAATACTGTATGTGACCTGACGAAGAAGGACAAATAGAGGAAAGAGACTTGGTGGTGGGATGGAGAAGTAAACAGTGCGTTACAAGAAAAGAGAAAATGCTACAAAGCATGGAAGTCGAGATGAATACATAAAAGTTATAAATCTGGTGGAATGAAAACCCAAGTTGATTATATACTACTGAGGCAGAGTGTACTCAGCTAAACAAAGGAAATTGTCTGTGTTCTCATTGGTCAAAAGGAATTGACTGAGATCACTTAATGTCTGACATCTGGTGACTTGGGGACAAAAAAAGAGAAGTGAGAGACAACGTCGAGTTATTTGTGAGCCGAATTATTTTTATTGAAACATCAGAAAGATCTTTGGTTTCATCCAGTGGAATGGAGTTTTGGCGTCCCAGCGATAGACTTCCAAATCCCATCTTTCACCTTCCTACGTATCTACACTTCGCAGGTAGGACGTAGTGATGATGAGGAAGATGCTTTCTATTAATGTTTGTGGAAGGTTGTCTGTAAGGTGCCGGGAAAAGAGCCTCTCATCCCTTGTGGTGACTGGAATGGACACATTGGTAAAGTGGTGTCAGGTTTCTAGGTGGCGCACAGTGTACACGGCATTGGTAAAGAAAACCTGAACTTGATAGGATTTTGGAGTTTGCGATGCCAACAATCTGGTAGTAGGAAACTCCTGGTTTAAGAAGAAAGACAACCACCTCATCAGTTATAAATCTGGTGGAGTGAAAACCCAAGTTGATTATTTACGACTGAGGCAGAGTGTACTCAGCTAAACAGGCTGCTGCTACAACCAACTTCGGACAGTTGGGTCTTAAGAACAATGATATATCCGGATTGCTAAACAAATGAGAAGGGAGAGCTACGATATTGTGGTAGAAAAATGCATAAAGGATGATGATTGGTAACTCTCACTGGATAACAGGACCAAACAAAATGCCTGGAAACAACACTACGAAAGGCTACTCAAAATTGAATTTGAGTGGAATCCAGAAGGGTTATCAAAGGAAATACCAGTTCAAGGACCACTAATTAAGATCAGTCCTGAAATGATTGAAAAGCCTCTTAGAAACATGAAAAATGGGAAAGCGGCTGAACCATCTGGTATTCTAGCTAAAATGTTGAAAGTATCCAGAAAAATAGGCATCCAAATCATGTCGGACTTAGCCAACTCCATCATAAGGGAAGAGTGTGCCCCAGAGAGCTGGGAAGAGAGCTACATCATCAACTACTACAAGGGCAAAGGTGATTCACTGTCAAGAGGAAACTGAAGTTCTTGGAACAAACGATGGACATGATACAGTAAAACACAACATCATTAGACAGGAAGTTGGCATCGATGCTATGCAGTTCGGATTCGTACCAGGTCAAGGCATTGTGCGTCAAATGCAGAAAAAATACATTAGGGCACAGGAACACCAGAAGCAAGGTATGGGTAGATGACATTTACAGCGATGAGTTCAATGTAAATGTTGGAGGACATCAAGGATCAGTCCTCAGTTCTTTGTAATTCATTGTTGTCCTTAAGGCTCTCTCCAACGAGTTCTGAACAGGGTGCACATAGCAACTACTGTATGCCAATGACTTGGTCATAATGGCAGAGACAATGAACGAGCTGGAAGTATGGAAGAAGGGCATGGAAGCAAAAGGTTCGAGTGTCAACACTGGTGAGACAAAGGTGCCTGAATCTCCAGTCTTTGAAGGACTCTGGTCAATACCCATGCGCGGTATGTAGGAGAGGGAGTTAGGAGCAATATGTGCACAAAAAGTGCAGCAGAGTGCATGGTAGGCTCACACCAGATCTGGATTTTAGATGTAAAAGATGTCTAGGACTTGCACACCAAATTGAGGGGCGCCCTTACACAGAAGTTGAAATAGGTGAGGACACCCTGGAGGTGGTAGACTCCTTTTGCTACCTAGAAGATATGTTGGGTGCTGGAGGTGGCTGCGGACTAAGTTTGACCATCAGAGTCAAGACAGCTTGGGGAAAGTTCAGAGAACTTCTCTTAATCCTAACATCATGAACCATCCCAATTATTACCAAGGGTAATGTCTATGATAACTGCGTAAGAAGTGTGATGTTGTATGATAGTGAGTGTGTAGTCCTCACCCAGGCCTCACTTGCTCGACTCTAGAGAAATGACAGGGCAATGATCAGGTGAATATGCAATGTAAAGCCGGACCAGGTTCAGAACATTAGGTCAGACACTCTACTTGAGAAATTGGCCATTCCAAAACTTGATGTCCTAATAAGGGCAAACTGTCTTCGCTGGTTTGGGCATGTTGAAAGAAGCCAGGGATATATTAGCACATGCAGAGACTTAAGGCTGGACAGCAAAAAGAAAGCTGGGCGCCCTAGGAAGACATGGAAAGAAACCATCAGGCAATACCGTAAACATTGGCAAATGGATACAGTCAATTCCCACAATCGTAAGCATTGGAAACTTAACATAAGGACAGCCAGACAACGTCGAATCTCTTGTCAAAGGGAACATAGACGATAAACCTGGATAGTGAGTGGGTGAGTGTGTGTGTGTTTAACTTTCATGATGTATTCGTATATGAAGGCAATTGTAAAATGTACAACTAAAGCTTATAAATTTCTATATTTGTCTTGAAAAAAAAACTAGACTATTTTGCAATTCTGTTTGTAAATTAATGGAATGGTTGCTTTTAGGCCATAGCCAATATTTCGCTTAGATTGTCAAGAATCAGAATCCGTGTTATCATCATCACCAACTGGAATCGTCCAAGGTTGAGAAGGAAATAATGCAGTGGCTGCAAGAAAGAAACACAGAATCATGTTAAATCATCAAAATCTAAAAAAAGGAAGCCACCCTCACCTTAATAGGCATATTTACATTTGGGTTTTTTTCTCAGACTATTGTCTTCACAGAAAGTTAAGAGATATTTTAAGATACTTTCTACCTGGGGTTGTGAGTCCAATCTTTGGTAAAGAAACAAAAGAAAAAAATTAATTCACACAGATATCTATCAGGTCATTCCATAAGTAGTTATCTATTGTGACAAGTTTATATTCATAAAAATGTAATTTTAATGGAAAAATTAATGAAAATGTCATCGTTAAAGGCCTTAAAACCTGATTGAAAGAGTATTCGAGACTTTATGAGTTGAAAGCATGTTCAAACTAAGCAGCTGAAATATTATTTAGTTCCATTAGATGCAGAATGAGAGCAGTTTATCCCAATAAATAAAATAAAGAAATTCCTGGAAAACTACTGGTTACGACAAAGAAGCACGTAAACCGCAAGAAAAGTACATCGCATCCAGGAAACCTCTCTACTTTGCATGATCTCAAGAAGGCATTTGACCGTGTGCCTTGGAAAGTGGTCTGGTAGGCAATGAGGAGCCTTGATGTGGAAGAGTGAGCCGTCTGTGTTGTCCAGATTAACACAAATTCTCGTAGTCGTGTTTGTGTCAACTACCACTACAGCGAGGAGTTTGGAGTGGGTGTTGGGGTCCATCAGGGCTCTGTACTCAGCTTACTTCTCTTCTTCATGGTTCTGGAGGCATTGTCAAGTGAGTTCTGTGTAAGTGTCCCATGGGAGCTTCTGTATGCAGACGATCTTATGGTTATCGCGGATTCCCTGGAGGAGTGTAAATCGAGGTTGCTGACATGGAAGACAGGCATGCAGAGCAAAGGACTGAGAGTCAACATGAAGAAGACAAAATTTCTTATCTTCGGTGTTGTTCTTGACCTTCTGCAGGACACTGGCATATTTCCCTGTTGCCCTGTTGCAGAGGTGTAGGTGTACACTTTATTGAATGCTCCTAGTACAAACTATAGGTCCACAAGAAGTGTAGTGGTCTTGGCAGGAGGCTGGTTGTTGACCCGGATTATATTTGTCGCAGATGTCTGGGTGTTGCCCACTCAATAGATGGTCCAACGGTGGCACTTATGGATGTGGATGGCACCCCATTTGATGTTGAAACTACCTTCTACTACCGGGCGACATGTTAAATGCTGGTGGTAGTTGCGAACGTTCTATCACTTCTCGCTGTTGTGTTGCTTGGGAAAGGTTCAGGAAGCTGCTGCCAATCCTTACATCTAGACACATTTCTTTCAGGACTCAGGACAAGGTCTTTTTTACCTGTGTTCGCTCCGCCATCTTTCATGGCAGTGAGACATGGGCCCGAAACGGCTCCAGCGTAATAATCGTGCCATGATCAGGTGGATGTGTGGCAGAAAACTAAAGGAGAGAATCCCTTAAGCCATGCTCTATCAGAAGTAACTTGGTATTAATGGGATTTGGGATGCCTTATGCGTTCAGTGTCTCAGGTGGTTTGACCATGTACAGCGTGCAACCTCCTGCATCAACTCAATAATACACATGGATACCCCAGGCATGAGGGTGTGTGAAAGACCAAGAAAAACCTGGCTTGAGTACAAAGTGACTTGACTGCTTGCAACAAGAATGGTATCAATCCTATGGATCAGACAACATGGATAGCAGACGTGAAATGTTGCCTGGTGTTGATCACCCCAGACGTGAAATGTTGCCTGGTGTTGATCACCCCAGACGTGAAATGTTGCCTGGTGTTGATCACCCCAGACGTGAAATGTTGCCTAGTGTTGATCACCCCAGAGTCTGGGACACTCACAGCACCTTAAATACCAAAACCGGATGAGGATGATGAAATACAGTTTAGTTAGAGAAAATTATACAAATTTTATTCTTCAAAAATTTACATATACTGATAGGTATGCTGATAATAAAGTTAAAAATGTTATCATTTTTTGTCATTGGAAAAAAGCAAAAATTTCCTTTCTTTAAGAAAAAGATGAAAAATCTATTGTTTAATGAATACGGGTATAAATCCTTTGTTTGATAGACTATGTATCCCATTAACCAAATGATCTGCGATGTATGCATCTAATCAACTTTAATTTTTGTTCTTATAAGCATTTTTTTTTAAATTGATTATAAAACCGTAATTACAATTGCTAAAACTTTGTTTTTATTTTTTTGGCTTTTGATAGAAATAAAAGTCATCAAAGTAGAAACATGAATAGCTGATGAGAACAATAGTTGAAAAACAAACCCAAAACAATGTACATAAAAATAAAAATGATGTGTAATTAAAATTGAGCAAAAAAATTATTTCTTTTTCACACAGAAATTTGGTATTTTTTAAATGCTTGTTTTGTTTACATTTCCAAGGGCCAGGGAATGATAATAATGGCAGATTCAATTTGGATAGATGAATAATATATAATACAGTCAAAAATGACATCAATAAATGGGTTATAAACGATTTTCTTTCAGAATTTATAATTATGGTTTTTAATAATAATAATTTCATATTTTTTCTTCTATCGGTAAGGATTCGTATTACAGTTCTTATTACATTATAAAGGGCTGATATGTTGGATAAGAGTAATTGAATTAGCATGAATTTTGACAAGAGTCGAGCTTAGTACGGGTTAAAATGTCACAAACTTTGGGAAATGGCTCTGTTCTCATGAGTGAATAATCAGATAGGATGTCAAATCACAAAGTAAGAAGTTAAAAAAGGCGAATATATGCACCCCCTAAGCTGTCTGTTCGCCGTTTTCACTCATTTATCCGCTAATAAGATAAGTTATGTACCCAACCTTTTGCAAGTGTATAAAATAGACAATTAGTTAAGAGAAATCTGGTCTCTCTCTTATATCAATTAATGTTTCTCTCCAAAAAAATAAAACCCCTGAAATTTCAAATGAAAGTCGTTGAGTCTTCTTTCTGGTCGAAGAAAAGCTTATTACACTGAAGGAGAAATCGATAGACGGAAAGAAAAAAGAAAGGGTAGAGAAATCAAGATAGCAGCAGTGAAATAGAAGAAAAAACGGCAGAGAGAATCTAAGGTAAATTATACACTAATATTAAGATGGACATTTGGGCTTGTCGCTTGAAAAAAAAAAAGTAGAGAGACGAATGAATGAGTGCACACACACGCGTAAAAGAGTTTTAATGCGAACCTAGTTAAAAGAATTAAAATAATGAGTACGCGAAACGAATTAATGAATGAACACATACATGCATAAAGAATTCATGTATAAGGAAGACACTCACACACGTTAAAAGAATTAAGGTATGCAAAACGCAGAAGTGCAGAATTAACAAAAAATAAATTTAAAGAATTTGAAGATTTTTTTTTCTTGTTCAAAAGCTGAACCAGAAACAAACAATCAAATGAATACAAAATATTGTCATGGCTTACAAAGAACAAAATAGAAAACTCACAGGGTGGATCTCGAGGTGTTCGAGCTGACTGGACTCTTAGTGGCTTCTTATACGGAACAACACTGGCTGGTCTTTTGACAGACTCCACAAGATTCTCAATATTTTGGATCGGGTCTGAAGTCATGGTTGGTACAGTGTGCAGAAGATGATTAGTGTTGTTAGATTCAGGGATGGAAGAAGTGCACGTTCTATCGGTTGAATTTAACTTCTGAAATGTAAAAATATCATCCATGAATTCATGAATAGAGTTGAGTCTTTTCTACTTATTATATGATTCTCACCCACTCTCTCTCTCTCTCATATATATATATCACTAAGTCTTACATGACCAGTCTGGGTTGCTCTTGTTCCGACAGGTTGAAGGTACAAGTTAGATAGCTTGTCTGGCTGCTGTTTCTGACTGACAGGACAGCTCTTAGGTAGCGCTTATAACGGCTGCTCCATCATCAGTTGTATAATACCGTGGGTAGCTGTACGTGCCATGTCACGCATGGAAAGGGACCCTACAGTTATCCCCGGTGAGCTTTCCCGAGGTCACAACCCCCATGGACCAGGTCGCAACTAATGGACTGGTTGTGTGAGCTTATTGACACCTAACAAGCACCCACTTTGTCCACCCCACTCTATCTAAAAACAAACATGTCATTGCAAAATAAAAAAAATCAAACCTAAACCAACAAAAAAAATCTTCGCCTCCACCTTTAAGGCTCACATTCACTGATATCCGGGGACTTAAAACCAACATCAACGACATAGAAATCTTTCTCCTGACAAACACCCCGGATATCCTAGCACTAAGTGAAACAAACCTTCAATCCTCAATCTTCTCACACTACTTTGACAGTATCCTGTATCTCTACAAAGCGCACAATTATTGAAAAATAAATTTCAAAAAGATTTTTTATGCAGATGCGAGATTCACCTCATTGTAAAATGGACACTGACTCTACAGCTGGTGCAACTAAAATCCAGAATTTCTACTTTAATTACATTCTAAATAAGAGCTATAAAGTCCGTGGGTAGGCGTATTATTAATATTATTATTACAAGTTATGTATTACAAGTTATACCATGAGGTAAAGAGAACGTTTATCCCCAGGGGAAAAGTGTGGAGGTTGAATAAAGAACACATGAAACGAGAGTTTAGATACCAAGTGATGAAGCATTCGACTACCAGACCCACTACACGAAGTGTGGAAGAACAATAGAAGATGCTGAAGGATACACTGTTGGAAGTAACAGAGCAGACTTGTGGGTGGACAGAAGGACCCCAAGGCATAGGGTGACGTGGTAGTGGAATGAGGAAGTTGAGAAGTGTATCAAAGAAAAGCGGAAACAATGGAGTGAGTGGAGAAAAGGTTCAGTGAATAAGGATGTATCAGGTGGCAAAAATGACAGCAAGAAGAACAATATACAAAGCCGAGAAGGAAGCTGAGTAATGCAAGTTTCCAGATATACTAGGAATGGATAACTAAAAGAACGAAGTATTCAGCATAGATAAACAGATGGCAAAGACAAATATGAATATTGTTGAAAGAAGTGCATTCGAAATGACAATGGAGTGTCAGCAACAAATGAAAAGGACAAGAGGGATGCTTGCAAATGCCACTATGAGAAATTGTTGAATACTGAGTTTCCATGAAACCAAAAAATCTAGAAGTTACAGAAGCAGTACCCAGTCAAGCTATAAGAATTGAGAAAGAAATGGTAAGGAAGGCCTGCAGGTGAAACGGTATTGAAATGATCACAAACTTGACAAATTAGATTATAAAAGAAGAGCTTATCTCGAAAGACAGGGAATTTAGTACATTTGTGAATTGTTACAAGGGTAAAGGGGAAGCACTCAGTAGAAGTAATTACAGAGGCTTAAAGTTGAGGATCAAGTTGATGGATCAAGTTAATGGATCAAGTTGATGGATCAAGTTGATGGATCAAGTTAATGGATCAAGTTGATGGATCAAGTTAATGGATCAAGTTGATGGATCAAGTTAATGGATCAAGTTGATGGATCAAGTTGATGGATCAAGTTGATGGATCAAGTTAATGGATCAAGTTAATAGATCAGGTGCTGAAAGTGATTTAAAGAATAACTGAGTAGCAAATAAGAGGTCAGATAAGCATAGATGAAATACAGTTTGGTTTTATACCAGGACAAAGTACCACTGGTGCTATATTTATCCTGAGACTAATGTAAGAGAAGTGCTTGAATAAGAAGATGAAACTGTATTTTGCCTTAGTAGATGTAGAGAAAGCTTTTGACAGAGTGCCAAGAGAGGTTGTCTAGGGGCAAATGAGTGGCTGGTGAAGGTTGTTCAAGAAATATACAGATATGCTCAAAGTCATGTGAGAATTAACAGCTTTAATGCTAAAGTAGGAGTACACCAGGGGTCAGTACTTAGTCCATTGCTTTTTATTTGTATCTAAGAAGCATTGTCCAGGGAGTTTTGTATGGGTTGTCCAGAAGAGATGTTGTATGGGTTGTCCAGAAGAGATGTTGTATGGGTTGTCCAGGGAGTTTTGTATGGGTTATCCAGAAGAGATGTTGTATGCTGATGAAACAATGGAAAACCTACTTGTTAAGTCTGAAAGTGAATGTTACCAAAACCAAAGTGATGATCAATGATTGTAGTGTTGGAAAGCTCCCAATAAGAAGAAAGTTCCCCTGCTCTGTTTGTGGAAAGGGAGTTGGGTGTAATTCAATCTTTTGTGGTACCTGTAAACATTGGGTACACAAGAAGTGCAATGGTTTCACTGGTAGGTTGAGAGAGGATAACCAGTTTATGTGCAAGAAGTTTAAGATAACGAGGATGGCTGAAAACGCAGACGTGGACAAAGTATATTTGGATGGCGAAGCTATTGAAGTTGTTGAGAAGTTTTGTTATCTTGGAGATACCATTGGAGCACAGGGTTGAGCAGGTGCTAGTGTGATTGCAAGAATTAGAAGTGGATGGAGTAAGTTCAGAAAACTTCTGCTTTTATTAAACAGCAGAGCATTAACACTGTTACGTGAAGGAAAAGTCTATTAAGCATGTGTACAGTGTGTGATGAAGTATGGAAGTGAAAGCTGGCCAGTGAGGACAGACGTTGCAAGAAGAGAAATGATAGGAGAATCATACGATGTGGAACATGAGTTTTAACGACATGATTAGTTCTGATAACCTCAGCGGTAGATTAAATCTGGACAGTATAGGGAGATGTGTGCAAAACAAGAGACTTTGATGGTATGGCCAACGTTGAAAGAATGGATGAGAGTTTCTGGGTCAGCAGATGTAGAACAGTTAAGGTAGCAGGTCCAATTCATAGGAAAAGGCCAAGGAAAACACGTGAGGAATAGAAAGAGGGATAGATAAGAACATGACCAGAGATAGGTCAATTTGGAAGTCAATTTTTAAAGCTGCAAGCATGTAAAACAGATGTTAAAAAGATGATGATGATGTATATTTAAAAATAACAATAATGTATTATAATAACTATTTTTTATATATCTTTTCATATCTTGCTTTTTATTATATCTTGCTTTATATATATATTTTACTTATATCTTGCTTTATATATATATTTTACTTATATCTTGCTTTATATATATATTTTACTTATATCTTTCTTTATATATATATTTTACTTATATCTTGCTTTATATATATATTTTACTTATATCTTTCTTTATATATATATTTTACTTATATCTTGCTTTATATATATATTTTACTTATATCTTGCTTTATATATATATTTTACTTATATCTTGCTTTATATATATATTTTACTTATATCTTGCTTTATATATATATTTTACTTATATCTTGCTTTATATATATATTTTACTTATATCTTGCTTTATATATATATTTTACTTATATCTTGCTTTATATATATATTTTACTTATATCTTGCTTTATATATATATTTTACTTATATCTTGCTTTATATATATATTTTACTTATATCTTTCTTTATATATATATTTTACTTATATCTTGCTTTATATATATATTTTACTTATATCTTTCTTTATATATATATTTTACTTATATCTTGCTTTATATATATATTTTACTTATATCTTGCTTTATATATATATTTTACTTATATCTTGCTTTATATATATATTTTACTTATATCTTGCTTTATATATATATTTTACTTATATCTTGCTTTATATATATATTTTACTTATATCTTGCTTTATATATATATTTTACTTATATCTTGATTTATATATATATATTACTTATATCTTGATTTATATATATGTTTTACTTATATCTTGCTTTATATATATATTTTACTTATATCTTGCTTTATATATATATTTTACTTATATCTTGCTTTATATATATATTTTACTTATATCTTGCTTTATATATATATTTTACTTATATTGCTGTTTTCTGGGTCAGAATCTATCAATCTAGCACTTATCGTTGGTAAGTTTTTGACCTTGAAATAGTATTTATTTTTTTTAGCTCCTAATATCAAGTGGCATCATGCCTTGTCTGGAGCGAATTCCATAAAAAAAAAATATCAGGGCCAACTCTGGCCCATTAAAAGTCAAACTAGAAAACAATACTGACCGAAAGAGATTTTGACCGTTGGTTGTATCTGATGGTGTAAGTTGCATTCAGCTGTTGTTTACAAGTGGCAGAAAGGTTTGGTTTTTCTGTTGTTTTATAGAAATCTTCTTTACAGCTGAAATATGACAAATAATGAGAATCATTATTGAAAATAATTGCGTCTTTAGCAAAAATGTTTAGGTTTAATTTATTAAATATTTCTTAAACAATTTATTCACAGGACTTAACACTAAGAAAGATATGTTTGGTGGTGAAGGTGAAAAATAAAAATGGGGAGTGGGCATCTCAGAGGATCTCTAATACCGAAACAACAAGGGGGAGGGGCTAGACTCATTTGTACTACTAGCGAAGAAGAAAGATGTGTTTGGCGATAAAAGTGTATTTGATGATGAAGTTGAATAAAAAATCTGATCAAAAAATATATGATGAAAATAGTAAATGAGGCCTAATACTAATAATAAGGATATAACACTAATAAAGATACATCCAGTTAACAAGTTGAATGGAAAATCTGATTTAAAAGAAATATAAAGACAATATTAAATTAAGCACAATATTTAATAATAAGGCCATAAAAGATAGTAGATGCATCTAGTTTCAAACTTTTTTATTGCAGTTATATTTTTATTGAGAAAATAACCAGCAAGTTTCCCTCTTCACAATGACATTTGATATTTTTGAATTTTAATGTATTTGGAAAGAACAATCCCTTCGTTTTCTGTTAGTTATGGAATTTTTGGTGGTTAGCAGTCCCACCTACCCATGAGGAGCCATTTATTTTCAGTTGGAACACTGAAGACTAAGGTGGTAGTCGTGCTTTCTTTGTCTGGTGTCAGAAGCAGACAATGTATTTTTAACTGGATTTAATTTGAAAGGATGATTTCTTCCAGTCGAATGTTTTTTGTAAGTAAGAATAACTTTTTCATCTTTACTTTGTCTAAAGAAATGAACGAGTAGTTTTCTTTACCAAAAGGGACATAACTCAATATTAACTCAATATTAATAACTCAATATTAATAACTCAATATTAATAACTCAATATTAATATAACTCAATATTAATAACTCAATATTAATATAACTCAATATTAATATAACTCAATATTAACTCAATATTAATATAACTCAATATAACTCAATATTAATACGTGGAGCGAAAAGTGTAGGAATGTCTTTCCTAATGTTCTGCCAAGCCAGGAATTTTTTTAAAATCTCCACGTAAGTGTAAAGAACAAGGAACTGTTTTATCTTTAATTTGTGTAAAGATTCTTCGTGAAAAGTTTCCCTTTTATTCCAGGAATTTCCCTTTGAATGGAAGAAAAAGAAAATATTTGTTGCAGCAAGCCATCTCACTGTGGTCAAAATGTATTGAACACTTTTTTCTTTAAAGAGCAAAAACTTTTACTTTAACTTGTGTAATGTATCTTAAGTGTTTTTTTTTTCTTCATCTTGTAATATTTTTGTATTGTTACCTCATTGTTTCATGCCATTTATATGGCCACTCTTGGCAATAATATCCCTTCCTTTTTTCTTCAACAAACCTTCTGGATTTTGTAAGCAAAGATCTATTTTATATTATTTTATTTATGTACTTTTATTGAAAAGTTTTTTTTTTGTTTTTATGTTGCTACTTTGTGTCAAGTTTTATATGTCCAGTTAGAAAGTTCAATGAAAAGTCTGATTTAAAAAGAATATTAAAACCATTAAGTTAAACCCGATACTAACTAATAATGGTATTTATCTTCATTAAGAAAATTAATTTTATTTCTTAAAACAATATAGTTAGCAGATAGTAAGCATATTTTCTAAGTTTTGGATGAAAATGCTGTCTGTAAAACAATTTTTTTGTCTTCAATATTAATAAAATATTTTACTTAATTATGAAATTGTTTTTAATGTTTTGTTTTCATATTTTAAAAAAGTTTATTTTTTTATTGTTACCATTTAAAAAAATTAATTGATGAAAACAAATATCACCTTTGAAAACTAAAATGAGTTCACGTTTTCAAAATTCAATCATACTCGTTGATGTAACGTTAGAAAAGAATCGACAGCAGTTTAGCCTTTCAAGGTCAAGATTAAGATTCCCGATAAGTGAGACGACAGACTGACGTAGTCAGTTATAGAGATGCAAGAAATATATCCAAATAAAACAATTATTCAGCAAAACTTGCTTTTTAAAATCCTTCTGCAAATTAAACATTCTATTTATTCTGTTTAGAGCCATTCCTTAGTGTATATATAAACATTGTAAGTTGATAATAGAATGCGTTTGTTTCTTTTACTGGACATCAAATTCTGCATAATTGTTGAGTACCGGCTGAAAGAATTACTCGGAACAAATATTACAAAAATAAACTGATATTTTCTTGTGTTTTTAAAGTCTTTGTTAGTCTGTATTCAACCTAAAGCAAAGATGTTCGATCTGCCTTGTGGTCAGAGAGAAAAAAGATGGTTCAAATTCCTTTTCTTTTTCTTCTGCTCATGTGCTCAGATTCTGTCACTTGACCATTAAAAATCTGTTCATTATTTGTTGGTGTACACTGACTTTATGCACTTGCTCATTTTTGACGGTCAATCTCATTGTTTTATTGTATATTTGTACCTACAATATTATTTGCTCTGAAAGTTTTCTTTGGTGCATATGTTCATTTAGAAAAGGATAATAGTATTGATAATAAAACTATTAATCCTTAAATGCTTCTTTTTTTTTTCAAATATGACACATTTCAATAAAATGCTTATTTAATATTATATTCAAAACTGAAACTTGTTTCACATCTGTTGGCAAGTGTGAGTAGGTATTTGTATGATGTTGCATCAGCACACCCACTAAATAGGTAATCAATATCTTTGATGATAACATTTTTTTCAAACCAATATAAAAAATAAAGCATTTAAGGGTTAAAAATAAACTTTGAGAATATGACATGTCTTTGAAAAATGTGACAGACTTTAATTTTCCTTTAGTATCATTATAAGGTTTTGTATAACCACATATCTGATGAGATTCAAATGCCTTTCCAAACGAAACACATATTTTCAAATTGATTTTGTTTCAGACTGGAAGAATTCATTGAATTCATTTGCACATAACACTTGAACGGTACCATCACAAAAATGAAGGCTCAGTGCACATAAGGAAAATATAATGTCAGTTAAATTTGGGAGTAGGTATCAAAACCGAAGTGAACCATTCGATGTATTTTAACTAACCATGGCAAAAGAATATAACCATAAAAGTAAAAACTAACCATAACTGCTAATTAATTACTAACCAAAACACTTAAAATAAAATGCACAAACAAAAGTAAATCTCTAAAAGTTTTTTCAGCATCTCATCATATCATTGATTTCTGGTCGTTTCCATAAAGCATTTTACGGAAAGAGTTGATTAGTACCTTTTAATCAGTCCACACAGGCATCATGGCTTCAGATGATTCATGTTGAAGAAAAATAAATCCTATTTTATTTGGAAGATTTGATTCACTTTATTACTCAAAACTGATGTCACATCTGATGTCAAATCTCTTGTAGATGCCACAAAAGATGACTTGAAATTGTAATCCTATCATTTGTTAAGAAACAAAAATCATAGTTTGGGGTCAATTGTTCTCTCTGAATGAATATCATCATTCTTTTATGTTTACCGATTATAGTTGAGAAAGATCTTTTTCAAAGTTGAAAAGAATTTAAAAAATGAACAGAGAAGCACCATTGAACAAGACAGACAAAATCATTTGATACTAATGAGCAATAATATAACACTACTTTTTACATGAGAGTGACATTATAAGTTCTTAATCAAGTTCTCTCATGATAAGTCTTGAAATTGCCACTTATATATATTTTTTATTATATGGCATTTCTTTTTATTTCTTATTGTCTTAACTCTATCAAGACTAGAACACTTAAAAACGGCTGCTATTTTGGATGTAGTCACCTCTAAGAACTTGTATTAAAAGAATTGTCCTAAAATACATTATTATTCTTCTGGTGCAACTTTTAGAATCTTTGTTTTTCAGGCACTCCAACCTACTAAGGTTGCCAAAATGATGGTTGTTTCCAGAAGCTCTGGTCTTCATACTTTTATGATGCTCACAGATAAATATAGATACCATTTTTTTATTATTTTTTTATGTTTTTATGACTAAAGTCATCTTTTGAAAGTGCCTCGCTCTGAAATGTGCGACAGTCTCAAATGATGAAATGAAAACAAAATCTATGATAATATTGTTTTGTTTTCTCACTCAAAGCCAGTTCAACTTTCAACAAAAAGTTAAATCCAAATTAAATTTTTTTTTTTTTGATCTTTACCCTTTAGTGTACTCTTCAGCGTTGTCCAAATAGTTGTAACGGAAAATGTCCTTTGGGTGAGGGTCTGAACCTCTCCAGGGTTTCTTGATTTTCTTCGGAGAAAGCTTGGATGTCTTTTGTTGTTTCTCACGTTTGTTGTCTAGTTTTAACTTTTCTAATTCAAGATCAGGGGATGATTCCTTTAAAGATATAAAGGAGATACAAAATAAAAACAGATAAAAGTATATTTTGTCAAACCAGATGAAAAAACAAAAAACATTAAGCATAACAGATGAACAGAGTGTTTTATAAAGATGTGTGGATGAATTCAAAATGACTATTTCAAACATAAACATAACAGAATTTTCAAACTTAAGCACCACAAACCAATCAACAGAACACCTCATATAGAGATGCGTGAATGCATCTAAGAATTTCAATCTTAAATATGATGAACAGATTGAATGGACACATTTTAGATGCCTCTATTCTGTACATTTAGCAATTGAAATGCTATTTCAAACTGAAACATCATAGACCAACACATCTAAAAACAATCGGGTGAAGAGTTCAAACCCAAAATACTTCAGTGCAATTGCCTTTGTTTTTATTAAACCTGCTTTGGAGACAATTAAATGAAAATAGAACTTACATGACAGTTCATTTTGTGTTGTTAAATTTTGACTCACAGATAAATTTTGACTCACAGATAAATTTTGACTCACAGATAAATTTTGAGTCACTGATAAATTTTGACTCACAGATAAATTTTGACTCACAGATAAATTTTGACTCACAGATAAATCTTGACTCACAGATAAATTTTGAGTCACAGATAAATCTTGACTCATGGATCTCTTAACATAAACTGAACCATCATTTCTTTTGTTATATACTAAGGCTGCCCCTCCCCTTTAGATTTAGGCCATCATTATGTATTTACAAAGAAGGCATGTTTAACTAAAACAATGATCTAAAATTGAATAAAAACAGAAACGTGACCAGACATAAAATCATATACCAATCAATTGCTGATCTAGTATGTCTAGAAAGAATGGTGGAACGGTGCAGAAAAAGATGGAAACCACAGAAAAGATGGCATGATAAAATATGTTCCAAATCAATGAGTCAACTAAAGTAATGAGAGACAAGAAATCTTGGAGACAGTTAAGACATGATGATTCATATTTTGAAGTTTGTGGAGAAAACGTTTGATGATGACATGTATTCATATTTTTACTATCTCCAAATGACATGAACCAGGTAATGGGAAGAGATGAATAAACATGACAAGATGGAGCAAAGAGCCATCCAAGGACACTGTTAGCTGGCTCAAAGCCAATACTCTTGACTTCAGTGAACCAAATGAAAAAAATGTGGATAGAGAGGAAACTGAACAAATGCTGGCTCAAAGGCATAACAACAGAATTGGTCTGGATAGAGCACATGTCAACAAACTATGTTGTCACATCAGGGGTCAAAGGGGAAAAGAGGAAGTGAGTTTCCTGGCAAGACTTTTAGATTTGTAACCACAGCTAAATCAACCAATGCTTGACTGTGCCGATTATCATGTGATTTGAGACTCTACGTATTAGGAAAAATCAGCGCAAACAGGAAAGGCAAAACAAGATGCCATTGAATTGGTCAGATATTTCCTCTCTTCCAGGTGGGGGTGGATTTTCAACATGGCCAAAGATGCAAAGCCGGCATTTATAACTTAGCTAAGTTAAAAAAAAAACTATTATTTTCTGTTTTCTGTTTTTAAATTATTCATGCCCTAACTCTTGTGATTTTTACTTTCATTTCAATTATTTTTTCATTCATATATTTCTTTCTTTTACGCATTTTCTTTTTTTTCTCATATTCTGTGACATCATAGCTAAGTGGTCTTTTTTCTGACTTATACAAAAGTAGATTTGCCCTCTCACCCCCTTTACTGGCCGGTGAAATCTCTCCACATTTAATATTACTTATGAGAGGGGAACCCTATCTTCAATTTTCTGTTATCTCTGGAAAGTAACACATATATATATATATATATATATATATATATATATATATATATATATATATATATGGAATTTTTTTTTTTTAAATACCTGCAGGAGCTCTGAAATACCTGACTAATACACGAGTGCAGGATTACCCCTTTCGGTGTGATGTACCTGTAAACCTTGTCAGGTCATCCATCTAGGAGAAGGAAAACTGATATAAATACTATGCTACTGACTACTCATCTCATGTCCAAGACATCATAAAGAACCTTGACACCTGCAAAGCATGTGGGTCTGATCATATACCAGTAATAGTAATAAAGAAATGCTCTACTGAACTGGCCCCTGTCCTCTCCAAACTCTACAACAAATGCCTTGCCGAATCTTGCTTCTGAGGTATCAATCTTCAAGAATTCTGGAAATAAAACTGACCTTCAATATTATCAGCCCATCAGTCTACTCCTGCTTTTTGCTAAAATCTTTGAATCCTTAATCAATCTAGCGATAGTCCGGCACTTCTTTTATGCTAACTTCTTTCTGACCATCCGTATGGATTTAGGCAAGCACGATCTACTGCGGATATTTTAACGGTTATCTCTGAACGCATATATCATACACTGGACAAGGCAGGTGAAGCTAGGGCGGTAGCACCTAATATAACCAAAGCCTCTGACAAGGTCTGGCATAAAGGTTTTCTCATAAAAATTAATTCATATAGTATAACTGGATGAATATTTAATATAATTGGATCCTTCCTAACCAAAGAAAGATCCAGGTTGTTCTCGATGGCCGTTCATCCAAACATGACATAAATGCAGGTGTACCCCAGAGATCGATCCTTGGACATTTATTGTTACTGATTTTCATAAACAACCTCCCGGATGACATTGTGTCTGAGATGGGTATATTTGTTGATGACACCATGCTCTACTCTAGTCATGTGGGCAAAATGGGTGCGTACATATCCGAGGCAATGGCTGAATCCTTAGAAAGTGACCTCCAGGCTGTAGTGGAATGGGGTCATAAATGGATGGTTACATTTAATGCTACGAAGACAAAGCTCTTTTCCTTCAACATCTACAAGAAACCTCTTCAACCACCGATTGCCATGGCAAATAACACCCTACCTGAGAGTCCAACGGAGAAACTCCTCGGCCTAACATTCACAGGTAACATGAACTGGAACAAATACATTGAAGACATTGCCAAGGCTGCTGCAAAGAAAGTGGGCTCCCTCTAGCATACTAGAAAACTTCTCACACCTGACAGTATCCTATATGTCTACAAAGCCATCATCCGCCCATGCATGGAGTATTGTTGTCACATCTGGGCTGGTGCACCATCCACTAGTCTCTCCCTTTTAGACAAGGTCCAAAAAAGAGTCGCTAATCTAATAGGTTTCTCACTATCCACCAAGCTTCAGCTTCTGCCCCATCGCCACAATGTTGCATCCTTGTGTTTGTTTTACAAATACTTCAATGGATTGTGCTCCGATGAACTTGCTGCTCTGGTGCCCCCTCGACGTAAATACACTCGACCAATCCGACAATCAGTTAAATCCCATCCATTCACTGTTGAGGTCCCCAGATGCCAGAGAGCCTTCTACTCCAATAACTTCTTTCCTAGTGCTGCCGGCCTTTGGAACTCCCTCCCTGCTCCCTGTTTCCTCGACTGTACCGACATGTAGAAATTTCAAACTAATGTGAACAAGCATCTCGCTGCACAGCTCCCAATTTATTATGACCCCCAAAACTTTCACCCTAATTCTCAGTAGCCCCTTACGTCTACCGTGGCAACTTGCCTTGTTTGGGGTGAACTATGCTAAAAAAAATAAATAACTGATGATAACAGAAATGATCTGCTAAGGCTATGTCAGAAGTGTTAAGAAGGATTTAGTGGTTAAAGTGGATATAAATTTATTGTATTTTGGGTTATAACCATCTAGTTTATGCTATGATCAATAATGCAGGTTTGAAACTTGTTTGTTTTTAAAATAGAGATTTTCTTAGAAATTTGTAGAAATGACTGTAATTTTTTTTCCCTTGATATTATGAACTTCATTTCTTAACCAACTGATGGTGTGAATATCGAATTTTTAGTAGAAAGCAGAACGAAGTGTAAACAAATGCCACCTTTAAAATTTTCTTGGCATAAAGTGAAGACATTATTTGAAAGCTTTCTTATAATTTATCACAGAGTGTGACATTTTTATTGTTGTTTTTAAATCAAAGAACAAGTTTTGCTCTGAAATGTATATCTGTAACATTCCTGCATTTTCTTTTTGATTTAATATCAACCATATTTTAACAATATTTTAACCATATTTGCACTTGATAAAATTGATGTTACATTTCTTGTTTCACTTGCAATATTTTGTCTCTGCATGTTCATGCAAACTTTAGCTGCAGACATAGCATCTCTATTATTGGCTATATCCATCAGCCAGTCCCACTTAACGATGACCTTTAATGTGGAGGAGGTTAACTAGCTGCTGCTGCTTGTTTTTGTTTTCTTAAGTTACAAATTAATGATTTTAGCAAAGATATTTTGCTTAACTTTTTAGTTTTATCAATCCTATATTTAAAAGAAAACAAAGTAAATATAAAAAACAAACTTTTATCAAAATATAAAAAAAAGTGTTTTGTATTACATGATTAAAATTAAATATTTTATAAATATTTTATGAACCTTGGAGACTTAAAAAAATTTACAGAAGTTATTTTCGTCAAAAAAAATAAGACAATCATGCTCTATCTGGTCTATCACTTTAATGAATAAAATTAACTTTTTGAACGAATATGAATACCAACTACTATTACTACTATTGCTTAATTTATATATTTCCATTTTTATTCCAAAAAAATTTTAAATAAAAATTTTCATTCAATTTTATTAGTGTTATTATGGACTTGCTTTATTGTGGGTTAAACCAATGGTGTGTGCTGAATTGCAGTTTTTACAGCTGTTTTATAACAGTAAAAAAAAGAAGCAATTTTCAGCATTATTATCTGCACAGTTTGACACTTAACTGATAAATAGGCAAAGGCAATTACGTCATGTGTGCATGTCCATGCATATGGTTCCTTTATGCTTTTTAACAAGAATCAAAAGGAGAGATTTATTTGATTACATCCACTACAATGTATTTCTAGTCAGTCATTTTAATCTTTTATTAATAGTTGTAAAAAAGAATGAATTACTTTGTGACCCTTCAAAATTTGAAAGGAATTTGGAAACATTTTAACTGCTGAATAGAAAGTTATTTCTGACTTTACCATTTTTTAACAAATCTCCATCCATTAAAAGATTGAAAGATATGGAAGCTATTTATATCCATTACTTTAACAAAATTAGTTATAGTTTTATAATAATTTGGTTCGATTAATAATTTAATAACAAAACAATACCATAATTAAATTTAACTTTCAAAACATAAAAACAATAATAATTTAGTAAAAAAACAAAAAAGAAAAAAAAACAGCAAAGAAAGTAAAAACATTTCCGGGCAACACCGGTTAAGTACAGCTTGTAAATAATTAACTATAAATAACCAATGAATAAAATTACTTTTGTTCTAAATAGTCGCAAACTCCGGATTTGGTCCAAATAATGTCTTTTCCATACACACGTTTCAAATAGGGTCGGTAGTTGAGGGAGATACCAACCAAAGCGTACACATTTTTGTAACCATAACTGATCCATCTCAGACAGATATTTCCAGTACCAACAAACCTATTTGAAAATCAATAAAAACATTTTTTTTATAAATAAACATTAAAAAAACAAAATAAATATAGATTATTGTTAGAGCTTTTGAAATACTATATGATATAAATGTTGACTGATGCAGACCTCCTCCTCCCTGTAAAATTTTATGAATGACCTATTTTTGATTCTTTCGACTATTATCAATTAAGCACCAGATTATCAGATTATACAAAGAAAAACATAATGTTTCTGAATTTTTGAAATTTGGATTATTCGGACTACTGTTCTCATCTTGAGTGTCATTATCACAATGTTTCAGCCACTGTAACCTCCGGCCTTCTTAAGGTGTATATTTTCGAAGTCGGGAATATTTCTGTCGAACTTGGGAATCTGGACAGAATTTTGAACAGAATCCTTTATTTAATCCACGGGGGTAGCATACTCTCGTTCCGTCAGCCATGACTGGGAGAAGTCTTCAGTAATTCGCAATTCTTTGTATCGAGGATTGAACCTTCAAATGACTATCACTTAGAACTGAATTTTACTTAGTACTATACCCACTGCGCCATGGGTCCTTGCAGACAATACTAGTATGAATGTTGGGAGCCATAAACTTATTCTTGTTTTAATGTGTAGTCTTACTACTTATCACTATATGTCACTACTTTTATTAGACTGGCTGAAAAGAGGATCTCTCCACTATGATCAGGAGAGAATGATAATGGCTGCTCAAGATCAAGGCTTGATGACCAATGCCTTTAAAAAGATGAGTGGTCTCAGCAACAATAACAAGTGCAGGTTCTGCCACACAAAAGTAGAGAGTGTGAGCCACCTGACATCCAGTTGTAAGGTTCTCCTGGGGGATGGCTATTATACAATGCGACACAACGGAGTGTGTAAATATCTTCACTGGACTATTTGTAAAAAGTTGAATATCCAGTGTAGCAGCAAGTCCTGGAAGCATATACCAGAAAGAACAGTTGGAAATAATTTATACACCATCCACTATGACTATGCAATCCCTACAGCTACATATCTAGAAAACGGAGCTGTTAAACCTGACATCGTAATATGGGACAAAAGGGAGAAAGTAGCAACCCTAGTTGAAGTCAGTGTCACTCATGATGCAGGATTGAACAGAGCAGAAAGGGAAAAGATTACGAAATACCAAGGTCTTATGTAAGACATGAAAAGAAACTGAAATCTTAGGAAAATCTCCATCATACCAGTAATTATAGGAGCAAATGGACTAATGAAAAAGAATTTCAAGAGCTATCTGGTGAGTATACCCGGTGAACCGAGTGCAAGAGAAATACAAACAACTGCACTTAAAGGGACGGTTAGAATCTTAAAACGATCTCTAGGCTGGAGTGTCTGAAATAGCCGGTGAATGTCTGGCATCCAGTAGGATGCCCCATCTCCAGCAAAAACAGAAAGATAAGAAAAATAAAAATAAAAAGGGATATATATATATATATATATTATAACCTTATCTATTTTTTATAATTAATGGTTCCCATATTGCATTAAATTACATACCATTACTAGGTCTGCATAGTAAGTCATTGTCGCCTAACATATGTGCTGCTTCTTTGAGTCGTCTTACTCTCCACCGTTCTTCTCTATCTATAATTTTTACTTTGTCCCATAAGAGTATATGGTTTCCCTTTCCCCTCCACATATTACGGCTTCCGGTGTTCTTCTAGCCTTACTTTTAGTGGGCAACATGTCTCACCTTTGTATATTTTCCCACACTTACATGGGATCGCATACACAGTTCTTAGTCATACATTTTTCCGTAGAAGGTTTGACTCTCACACAATGCTTTTGGAGAATTGAGTTGCTCCTGAATATTATCCTGATGTCATATGGATTACATATTCTTTGGATTTTTCGACAAGCCCTTCATATATGGTATACAAACTGTGGTGAGTTCTCAGCTAGTGTCCTTTGGTGTTTGGTCTAGATTTCTCTGGATAATTGTTTTGGTGGAGGGGCTCTCAAGCTGCCCATCTCCTCTTGATATGTATTGCTGTTACTAGATATCGTCTTTGCATGAAATGTTTAACGGAAAGGATACCGTTTCCAGAATGGAATGAAATAACTTGGCTTGTCGAGCTGCGGCTGTGTAGAGCTTTCAAGATGAAACCGAATACACATGCATTATGCAATGTTTTTATTGCTTCAATTTCATAAATATTCTTTTTCAAAACCTAGAATGATTTCTATGCCCTGTTTTGCAAAGAACATATTGTTTTCAAATGTTCGTGATATCACCTCCAACCCTAAACCGAAGCACTGTTACTTAAAACAACAAGATATTACCAATGGGTCAATTGGGAATCCTTCACAGATTTCATCAGAGATGCCCCATAGAGTAAAACTTTTTGTCTCCCTGCTGAACAGTGCACAAATGAGATAACAGAATGTGTCAAAGCAGGCGCAGAAGCAGTTGTCCCCACACAAAAATTCTACAGTAAGAACCACTCTCTCCAATGGTTCACTCCGACCTGTGCACCTGCCATCGTGTATAGACAGCAAGCATTCCACCAATTCAACCGCCATTTGTTTTTTACCTGTGTTCATTACTATCTGCTAATTAAAGTGTTTAAATTCAATAAATTGTTTCTATACTATATTTAAACAATGTTACATTAAGCATGGAGATCTTCCTCCCAGGCATTATCTCCTTTTGTATAGGGGAGGGGTTTACAGCTTGTAAAAAATGTAGCAGATGTTTGTACCTACGCTCATAACTATCTACTATTGAGAGTGTTCGCAAATTCAATAAATTATTTCTATAAATAAATACTGTATTTGAACTTTGTTACATTTTGCACGGAGATCTTCCTCCCAGGTATTATCACCTCCTTTCAGGTGGAGGGAGGGGTTTACAACCTGCCGCCGGAGTTGTTTTAATCCATGGGGAAGTGACAAGTCTGACAAGGACATTTTGGGTCAACATTTAATTTCTTCGGTTCCATAGACTATAAATTGATTTTTCGTGTTTCTGCTATGATCGCTGAGCATGCACTATTTCCGTCTAATTTTTTGCCTTTTTGCTGTTTCCTATATTGCAACACAGACTTACTCTCACTGTTAGGATAAAAAAAAACAACAATACTTGTTTGTCTTACAACAATGCTTTTGTCTTATTTCAAATTCACCACAACTTTTAAAGGCCCTCCGGCCATTACCACCCCCTTTTCAAAGAGAGGATGGGTTTCTGTTGTCTGCGGCACTCTCATCCGTGAGAGAGTGCCGATGTGATCGACATAGAAATTTTTTATCGATCACTTAGACTATTAATTGACTTTCCACGATTTCATTACATAAATTGTGCACACCTTTTTTATCTATTTTTTTAATTATTTCTTTCCAGAATGAGGGTTAGTGATAGAATTACTGCAGGGTATGTATTTTTTCATTACCTTCCTTCCAGTATTTGCGTATAGATGATCCCACCCCCCACCCCCCCCCGAAACAAAAACGTTTCCCCTCTCCTAATCATGCAATAATACTAATGTTTAAATGTTATTTATGAATAAAATACGAAAAAAAATCAAGTAAAAATATTCATACGGATTTTAGAGGTGGGAGCATCTGTTTACTGACTCTTTCGATTTTCCCGGGTAACGCCTGTGCATGCGTCCCACTAGTTAACAATATAGTAAATTACAAGTGTAACACCACTCATCTTCAAAGTCAATTATTACATTCGTTAGAGATATTTCTTTGCTTATTCAAACAACAACAAAACATGAAGAAAAATATTTTTCAGAATTTCTCTACATGTTTCTACATGAATTCATGGAAGTGGCAATGATGCAGTGATTGCCAGCACAGGCTTCAAACAACAGTTTTACAATTACAATATATTAACATAATAAATAATAAAACAATATATTAAAATAAATAATAAAACAATATATTAACATAATAAATAATAAAACAATATATTAACATAATAAATAATAAAACAATATATTAACATAATAAATAATAAAACAATATATTAAGATAATAAATAATAAAACAATATATTAAAATAATAAATAATAAAACAATATATTAAAATAAATAATAAAACTATATTAACATAATAAATAATTAAACAATACATTAAAATAAATATTTCTTTGCTTATTCCAACAACAACAAAACATGAAGAAAAATATTTTTCAGGATTTCTCTACATGTTTCTACATGAATTCATGGAAGTGGCAATGATGCAGTGATTGCCAGCACAGGCTCCACATTCCAGGTTCGAGTTCTGATGTGGCATCTGCAACACTTTCACTCATAATACCCTTGGAAAAGGTATAAATCCATATTTCCTCCTAATAGTTATAAACTAAATAGTAGATATCAATAGACTCTCAAACCTTGGTAAAGCAACTAATCTAGGAGAAGGAAAAATCTAAAATAACACGAGTACTTCTCTGTTAATGCTGACAATATTTCCAGTCATCTTAGGGTTCTGTTTGCCACTGGATTTAAGCAATGTCATCTCAGGAGAAATGTGGTTAGAGATTGTGCAACTCTTGCTTTACTATAAATTCCTTGTTGCACAGCTTCAATATAAACTTTTTGTTGAGACAGAATAGCTTTAAATTTGAATTATCTGACAGAAAATTATTGCAAAAAAAAAAGAAACTTACCTGAGCAGACCGGCACAAACTTCTAGGGTCTAGAAATGAAAAGATGTACAGAGTAATAACACGCGGGAGGATTCGCGTGAAATCGTCTTGTTTGGTTGGTAATCTGCTGTTGGCAAACTGATCCACATATCTCAGCTGCTTTTGGGTACAAAGCTGCAGTAGTGAAGTCAGCACACTTACTCGTTGCTTTTCAGACCATTTGCTAAACTGGATAATGAGAATATTTAGAAAAAAACTTTAAATCACCAACATTAACATTATTGAACATTTGAAACTTGTTACATTTGTTTTTCAGTTTAGAATAAAAACAACACTGCCTATTTAAGTCAAAGTTTTTACAAAGTCGCGAACCTAAAAAACACATCTCTACATGTTCGTCCCTATAATAGGAATAGGGATGGCCATGTATCTGTAGAAAGAACTAGAATGGTACTTAGTAGAGTGGATATCTCTGTCAAGGTTCAAGAGTGAAAATTATAATTATTAAACAAATAACAAAAAAATAAAAAATCATGATGATGATGATGATTGATTAATTAATCAATTAATCCTCTGATGAGGGTGGGGCCTGATTGTCTAGTCTCCATCTAAGTTTTCCTCTCCATTTTTGTCTTTGGTGAGGCCTGACGGAATCCATACCCATGGCTTTCCTATCATTTTAGACCACGTCCTCCCAAGACAATTTGGGTCTGCCAGTGGTGGTCTTCTCTGCTGTCACATTCAACTGTCGGACTTTAGCAATCCAGCAGGATTTCATTGGTTACAATATGTCTCTACGATGAAATGATCTGAAGTTATTGCCAAAAGTGTAACTTTCACCTGTTCTGTGATCTTTATCCTAAATATCCTAAAATTAAATTAGTTCTAAGTTACACCATGGCCGATATTTTGACCAAGTTTGGTGACAGTTGGTTAAGCGATGTGGAGGACACAAACAAATAAACATAGTGACAAACTCGACCGAAAACATAACCTCTGCCTTTGCGGAGGCAAAAACTAGTTCATTTAACCTGAGTATATCAACATAGGGAATTATAAAAAAAAAAAAAAATTTGCTAGATAAATTTCAATTTTACCCTCCTCCCGCACGTACACATTCTAATCCCCCCCCCCCCCCCGGTGACAGTGCGATCACACTTTCTAAGCAAATGCCACTGATAGCTTCATGATTAACCATTTACTCCCCTGCAGGTTTCTGATATGGTCTGCTACTCCATGAACTAAGATTTCTCATAATCGTCAATGAATAAAATAGCTGAAAAAAAAAAACCCAAAAAAAACCTTCATATTCAGGACTGTGGAGTTTGAGTCAGAGCAAATTCATTGCTTTACAAACAGGAATTGGATACATTAGAAATGCCATTCAAAAACATGTCCATCCTCTTTAAAATTAGAATGCTATAAATAATATATTGTATATATAAATTACTACAAGTGAAAGAAGATTTCTACTTAGGCCAAACTCAGTCAGACTTTTCAATATTTCAGGAATCAGAGTTAGAGTTAGAGTCAAGCAGTTGGGCTACAGACTCCCCAACCCTTACATACAATGGAAACAATTTTGTTCTAAATCAAGTACAAATATTCATACGGATTTCAGAGGTGGGAGCATCTGTTTATTGACTCTTTCGATTTTCCCGGGTAACACCTGTGCATGCGTCCCACTACTTAACAATATAGTAAATTACAAGTGTAACACCACTCCTCCTCAAAGTCAATTATTACATTCGTTAGAGATATTTCTTTGCTTATTCCAACAACAACAAAACATGAAGAAAAATATTTTTCGGGATTTCTCTACATGTTTCTACATGAATTCATGGAAGTGGCAATGATGCAGTGATTGCCAGCACAGGCTTCAAACAACAGTTTTACAATTACAATATATTAACATAATAAATAATAAAACAATATATTAACATAATAAATAATAAAACAATATATTAAAATAAATAATAAAACAATATATTAACATAAATAATAAAACAATATATTAACATAATAAATAATAAAACAATATATTAACATAATAAATAATAAAACAATATATTAACATAATAAATAATAAAACAATATATTAACATAATAAATAATAAAACAATATATTAAAATAATAAATAATAAAACAATATATTAAAATAAATAATAAAACAATATATTAACATAATAAATAATAAAACAATATATTAACATAATAAATAATAAAACAATATATTTAAATAAATAATAAAACAATATATTAACATAATAAATAATAAAACAATATATTAAAATAATAAATAATAAAACAATATATTAAAATAAATAATAAAACAATATATTAAAATAAATAATAAAACAATATATTAAAATAAATAATAAAACAATATATTAAAATAAATAATAAAACAATATATTAACATAATAAATAATAAAACAATATATTAACATAATAAATAATAAAACAATATATTAAAATAATAAATAATAAAACAATATATTAACATAATAAATAATAAAAAAATATATTAACATAATAAATAATTAAACAATATATTAAAATAAATAATAAAACAATATATTAAAATAAATAATAAAACAATATATTAAAATAAATAATAAAACAATATATTAACATAATAAATAATAAAACTAGATTACAACTTACCCATTTCTCAGTCAAATGTTTTCTTTCATCAAATATCTACAAAAAAAACAACAAAAAAACAATTATGCCAGATTAATCATTTTTATTATTTCCAATTTAGATATTATCTCCATGAAACAATTTTATGCATACACACAAACTTCGTCTAAATATAACAAACAAAATATTCAAAATTTAGTGTAGAAACCTTAATTTGCCCGGGAACAATCGTTTCAAATTTAAAAGTTTTGGTCAATTTTGATCACAGCCAGGGTGGATACCAAAGAAGCAAACGAGATATGAAGAAGAAGAAGAAGGTTGGACTAATGGCTGAATATGATCAATCTCTGGATGTAACATTGGTAACATAAAAACTACAACTTAACCAACAGACTGACCGGAGTGTCACAAGGATCGTACGGTGCTATAACAAAGGACGTTGAAGCTGTATCACCGATATGTGCTGCTTTTGTGGAGGGGCCAGGTGAAATGAGGATACACCATTTCAGTGGATCCCTGTTGTGAAACACACTTCAAAACCTGTCAGTGTCCACAAATGCTGTAAGGTCCATAATAAGGGGATGTCGATACTGTCAGTCAATAGATTTCACTCGAGTCAAACAGCGAAGAGTACAGCTGCACATAAGCAGCATTTGGAGCAGACGGGGCATAGACATGACCCATCACGTCAGTTTGCATTTCCTTTTGCTTTTAGATTACAAGCCGACACGATTCACAGTATGGCAACCCTTGCCATGGCGAGATTTTCAAGTCTAATCCATAAATTGGAATCAAGGTTTTATGAACAGGGCCCACTAGAGGAAACCCTTACTAACCAAAGTACTGCCTTCTGCAAAAGACATTTAAAAAAAATTTTTTTCATCTCAACTCAAACAAGGCATATTGTCACTTAAGCATAAGGGGCTACTGTGATAGGAGCCAGATTTATAGGCAGCAACCAAGATGTTTGTTCACATTACATTTAAATTTATGCATGTTGGTACAGTCAGTACAACAAGGAACAGGAAGGGAATTACAAAGGCAAGCGATCCGAGGAAAGAAGCTGTCGAAGAAGAAAATCTTTTGCCATTTAGGGACATCTACAGTGAAGGGGTGGGATTTTGCTGCTAGTCAAGTGGGTCGGTGATATTTACGTTGAGTTGGGTACAAGTAAAGTAAGTTCATCAGAGCACATTCCCTCAAAGTTCTTGTAAAACAAGCACAAGGTTGTAATAATGCGGTGATGCAACAGGGGCTGAAGCTTGGCAGATAGCGCGAGACCTATAGAGTAGAAATTCTTTTTGTACCCTGTCCAAGAGGGAGAGGCTAGGGGTTGGTGCACCAGCCCAGATGTGGTAACAATACTCATGCATGGGCAAATGGTGGCTTTTTAGAGATATCGGATACAGTAGGCAGATGTTATAAGTTTTCTAGCTCCGTAGAGGAAGCCTACCTTTTCTGCAGCAGACTTGGCAGCATCTTCTATGTAAATACATAGAAGATGCTGACAAGTCATTCCAACTCATTTTGCCTGAGAATGTCAGGCTAAGGAGTTTAATCTGATCTCTCGTTGGATAGTGGGGGAATTGTTGATTACCCATTGTTCATCACACTATTATAGATTTTCCAGAAATCACAAGTTTTTAATTTCTGTGATTTCTAGCCATCTCAGTATGCCTACTCTTAGCTGCGGCGCTTATTGTGGTTTCTTGATACGACAAATGATTATCTGTTTTCAGCTGACTTATGGCGATTGGAACGGTGGAATGCTTGGTACCTATGCACAATAGCAGCTGCAAAACATTATTAGTTCTTTGTGGTTTAAAATACTGCGATAATTTGCCTTGGTGACAATATCAGTCAATTGAGTTATCTCCCCTTTGCTGTTTATGAAAACTAATCTTTTGATATTAAAAAAAATCAGTTGACTTCTCCCAGAATTCTTGCGTTCAAATTGTTTTTTGGGAGCGACCAGCCGCTCAGCCTCTTGTGTCCCTTTTTTAACTAGGAACTTTCTCTGTCCTCTGGGAAAGTCCCTTTTGGGCGCCATTGTTTTTCCCTTTTAGGTGATCGCCCCTCTTGGGTGATTTGTATTAGTTTTTGACTTTCTTTCTTCTTTTCGGGTTCGTTTTAAGCGCAGGCGCGGCCTGAGCAGCTGGCTGCACTTGGTTTAACAGCTAGAGTAGAGTCTAGCAAACGTTTTTCCATCTCCAAATCGGCGGGTTTCGAGCTGGGTTCAGAACTGGTTGTTTATTTTCCAATTATTTATTTATTTATTTTTTAAATAATAATAACTAGGTGTTTTGTCTTTTTCTACCATTGTGCAAGGGAAAAATGAAGAGGGCAAGACTGGACCGAGCTCCGGTGGAGGCTTAGTGCCTAGCTCGGGCTCTATGTTAAGTGAAAAGGAAGCAGAAAAAGGGTCCAGGGCCGACCTGAGATTTAAATATCTCATTCTCAGGCCGAAGTACTTGAGTAGAAGGACACTAGTGACTGTCCTTGGCGTCCCCTGCTATATTAGCTCAGAACAGCTTGGTGCTGTCCTAAGTCAGTATGGAGACGTCAACGCTATAATCCCGGTCTATGGTCTCCGTAACCTCATGGTAGGAAACTATTAATTACAAATCAGAGTGGCCTGGGATGGCTCTGATAACATCCCACCCCTACTCAAGTGCGACACCTAGACGATGAGTGTCATCGTTGAGGGCAGGAGGCCACATTGTTGAAAAAACCCAAAGATCCTTTCTCTTCCCAAAAAGGCATATTGTCACACCTTCTCCTTTTCCAACCTACTTCTCTAATCCTTCTTCCTCTTTCGGGGGTGGGTGGTGTTGGGTATCCTGACTTACTCTCTTTCTCTCTCCCATCCCTTTTTCTGTGTCCCTCTTCCTCTCTCGGGGTTGGTTGGGTTGGAGTTGGGGCGGTGCACGCGATACGGCAATTGAAATTCCTCTCTTTTAGACATTATCTATATGAAAAAAACAATCATTCTGTCTCTCGCTGGGGAGGAGCTCTAATTAATGGTGACAGCTTTTAGATGACTATTTCCAACCATCAACTTGACCACCCAGCTAGTACTGATATGTCGGACCGTATGTTTTTCGTTGGTGATAAAAAGATTTTGTCCAAACCTTGGGCAGCTGTTTAAACTCAGCCGGTGTGGGATTTAAATGCAATTGACAATCTCACATGGCTTTCCCAGCCAGCCCGGCGCCTTAACCCAGTTTGTTTGGAATAGCTGATTCCATGTTGAGTCTACGTACTAGCCTTATATCTCTACTGTGTTTCTACGTAGGGTCCAGCATCATCACTAAGATGCACACTAGTGCGCCCCCAGGTGCCGGATCTCCGTTGGTCCTAATCGTTGTGTCATAATTAGCCATGAACAGACCTGTGCTGTAAAGGGTCGGACCATTCAAGATAATTTGCATTCGATACACTTGATCATAGATAAAGTCGACACAGAAGCCGCACTGATCACTTTAGATCAGTCCAAAGTATTCGATAGGGTGGACCATCATTACTTGGAGGCTGTTTTGTCTGTGGACGGTTTTGGCCTGCAATTTCGCTCTTGGATTCGCCTCTTGTATGCGAACCCCGGTGTGCTGGTGGAGGTGAATGGTCTGAGGTCTGAGCCTTTCAGATTATCCAGATCTCTTCGTCATGGATGTCCGCTTTCACCGATGCTCTATGTGCTTGTGTTGAATCCCTTCCTTCACAGGCTAAGGGTGAATCTGGTCCTACTTGGGATTTCTTTGGCAGATGCTTGCACCACGTTAAAGTACTCCGCCTTTGCCGACAACTTGACTGTGCTTGTAACGAGCAGTGCCGAGATTAATGTCGTTGACAAAGAAATCAGAATGTACGATAACAGGGACCAAAATTAACTGTGACAAGTCTGTGGGCTTGTACATTGGTCCCTGGAGAGGTGTATCTGCTCTGTGGATCCGTAGAAATCTTTTTTTAAAGGGGAGAGCGGAGGTGTGTTGCTCTCACATTTATCCGATCATCCTATATGTCTATCAGTACTTCCACTCCTGTCGAATACACTACCTGAGATGCAGCGGGCTCTTTTCAAGTTTTTGTGGCTTGGTAAAGCCTCCATGGTCTGTTGCGAGATTTGTTATCTACATCCTTCTGAAAGTGGTCTTAGTATGCCAAACGTTGAGATTCGACGTCATACACTTCGGCTATTTTATCTAGATTAAATGAGTTCACAAACTGAGGGAAATGGTGACTTCTGGAAGGAAGACACTAAGAAAACCTTTCCGGCTTTAAAAAGTGTGCACTTGGATGAGGGGGAGGCACACAGGTTGCCCCGAGGCGAGTGCTCCTTTTATCGCAAATGTTGACACATTTTGAAGTTCTTCTTACGGGTGACAGAAAGCCTCTCTGACACCCTACTGTTGTCCAGAGGGCATTATATCGGGTTATGGTGAGGGGAACCGTTCGAGATGATAGGATTGAGGGGCTCGCTTTGGTGAAGGAGGAGCTACGCTCAATACGGCCTTGGATACCTGGAGAAAGGTGCTTTGATAATAACAAGGCAACTCTAGCCTGGCTGGTGATAAGAAATGCACTCTGGGTCGGTAAGAAGTTTCATTCAGCTGACTTGGTGAATTCACTGACTTGTGTTAGATGCGGTGATGAAGACCAGACAGTGAGTCACGCCTTTTTTATTGCCACATCGTTGTGCTGCTGATTAGGCTTGTTGCAGGTCTCATGGTTCGCATACTTAACGTATCATCTTTTGACCTGGAATCTATCAATGTATGTAGCAACTGAGCTCCGACAACAGATAGGCAGAAATGTTTTGTTTTCTTAAGCATACTAGCTGTTATGAGAAATGCGATATGGAAAACTCGTATGAAGGCAGTCTACGGAGGTGAGACTTACACTTCTCTCGACCTTATTGCGATTTTCAAATATTACCTGAAAGCTCGCATTAGAGCCGAGAGGATAAGACTCTCTTTGTCAGATTTTGGTGAAAGGTGGGTGAGAGGTGCGCGGACTGTGTAGAGTGACTGGAGCTAGATTTAGACGTACCTTAGGTACAGGATATTGGGTTACAAAAACGAACATTGATTATGACCCGGTTAGAAGTTGACTAGAAAACATGTTTTCTGTTAATTTTAATTCATAACTTAGCTAGTGTATGAATGATTTCATTATGGCCCCTTTTATTTTTGTCCTTCGCACCCCCCTCCCTTTTTTCTCCTCTATTTAGTTGGTAACTCCCCAATCCCGTCCCCAAGTAGGTCACAGAGCGCTTGATTTGCCAGAGATGCAGTTCACCTTTCGATATTTTCCAAGGTGGTGTTCGTGAATAGAGTGTTGGGGCCTGCATCACTCATTTTTTCGATTTCGACTGATAAATTTGCGTATCTGCCACAGTTTAGTAATGGGAGTCTTTTTACTAACTTGCTTTTTTTAATAATATTCATATATATATTTTGTACATATAATTTTTATTACCATACCCCCCCCCCCCACCCCCGTTACATATTTCACATCTATTGGTTTTAAGTACGATTTTCATAGCGCGAATTGTTTTGGTGATTGTATAGTATAAATGCAGTATTTTGGTGAATCATGGTCTTGAATGAAGTTAAATTAGTTCAATTTGTTAGTGAAAACCGAACTTTTTCCCCTCCCCCTTTTTGGCCTTGTGCCACATTTTATAAATGTGTATGCATTTGTGAATAAATACTCAATTGGCAGTTGACAGTGAAACGTGAACAGTTGAGTGGAGATTGAGATTTTTCGTGCTGGTGACACTAAAGGAAAGTTCATTTAATTCCATTATCAGATTAGTCTTTTCTTTCTGATCAAATGTTTGCAAGTAACTTTGGACGGTGTCTCTTCATTCTCTTTTCCTATCAATGCTGGTTTCCTCAGGCCTCTATCATAAGCTCAACACTTTTTTCTCTATATAAATGATCTTCCAGTGAATATTGTTCAGAAAATTAACATCTATGCTGATGATACCACTCTCCATTCTGGTGTTGCTTCTCGCCTATCTCTCTCAGATCAGTCGAAATATAGAGCTGATCTAGAAGTTGACCTGGGTTCAGTTGTGGATTGGGGTATGAAATGGCTTGTTTCATTTAATCCAATTAAGACTCAGCTTGTGTCTTTCAATCATAGGTGTGTCCCTTTTCTTCCTGAGATTCTCATGGATGGCTCTGCTCTTGAGGAGAAATCGACTCTGAAACTTCTTGGTCTTTCTCTCATCAAATCTTTCTTGGAGTTCATACATTAGATCCATTGCTCTTTCTGTTCATCGTAAAGTCAGTTCTCTCTATCGCTCCAAACACTTTCTCACACCTGAAGCTATTCTCTATCTCTACAAATCTACAATCAGACCATGTATGGAGTACTGTTGTCATATTTGGGCTGGTGAGTCTTTGGCCCATTTTGAGGGTTCTTGATAAGGTGCAGAAACATATCTGTAATTTGATTTGCCCTACCCTTTCTTCTTCGCTACACACCCTTTCTCACAGACGTAATGTTGCGAGTCAGTCTTTTCTATAAATACTATTATGGCATGTGTTCTTCAGAATTATGTGATCTATTCCCTGCTTCTTTTGTTCCAGCTCGTTTGACCCGTTGGTCTAGTGGTCTTCATCAATTCATTGTTTTGATACATCATTGTTATACAGCTTCCTAGTCCAGTAGATTCTTTCCAAGAACCGCAAACTTGTGGAACTCTCTTCCTGCTGACTGTTTTCCTCCTACCTATAACCTTGATCTTTTCAAGACTAAGGCCAATAGGCATCTGCTGTCTTTGCGATAATCATCTTTCGTTTTTGTTAGCTCCTTACATCAAGTGGCTTTATGCTTTGTCTGGAGCGATTTCCATAAAAAAATAAAAAATAAAAACAACATATTTATTAGGTCATCTTCGTTGCGGTGTAAATGAAAGGGGATGTTGAGAAGGGTGTTGATAATTGAATAAGTCCATGAGACGAAGACAAAGGTTAGAAAGTCTACAAGTAGGATAAATATCCTGGATGTAAAGAATAGTTAAGAGCCTATGTTATGAGAATGCTTGTATGAGAAAGTCCGTACGCATGCAGGTGTTGAAGTCAGGCCGTGTCCACGTGTGCATGTATGTGTGTGCATGCATGTGCGTGTGTGTTACATTAAGTCCACGTGTGTGCAGCTGTCGCCATGTTAAATTCTTGGTTCTTTTTGTCGAACCTAGGGTCAGACTGGCCAGGGGTTTTTGGTTGCATCCCAATAGAGAAGTTTTGTGTTCAGTCTGAGCAACGTAGATGAGTAGTTAGCAGTGCCATCTCATGACTAAGAAAAAGGAAAGAAAGCAGTGGCCATCCCTTTTATAATCTCCTGCCACATGCTCAGCTCGCATGAGATATGTCCTCTGATTGGGCAAGCCAAAAATGAAGTTAAATGCTTGCACCAATCAGGACCCAGCTTAGAAATCAAGTACAGATTCAAAATATCACTAACTGCGACTTGTCGTTACTGTTGTTGATGCTATCGCTTGTAGTACTGCTGCTACACGTTCGGGTAACAGTGTGTGTGTGCTATCGCGAAGCCTACAGTGGTTTGTGAATGTCTCTCGTCATGTGTGTGCTGTTGTTGATGGACCTTTCGGACGCAAAGAACCTAGGCTGGATTGTGACGTACATACATGTGTTGTCTCTGGAAGAAGAAAAGGAAAGAGAAGGAAAAATGCTGTTTGGGTTTTTGTATTATCCATGAGATTTGGAAGTGAATATCTTTTGTGCTGTAATGGTTGAAAGAAATTGCTGATTTGAGCTTTTGTGCACTCGAGAGTCGATATGTTAAAACATTTGCTGGCGCTGCTACTTCGAACAGATTCCTCAACTGGCATGTCAAGTGCACATTGGATTATTCAAGGTACTCATCTGAGCTATTTGAGGAGTAAGTTTATTGCTTACTGCCTGAGGCGCCTCTACCGGGGAATGCCGACGGGGCTGCCCAGGCAATTTTTAAACCCCACTTTCCCGACCCGACCTTGGGTCACATCTTACTTGTGGGAGTAAGATAAAAACTGGCCTTGTGCCTAACTCCTGGAGAGAAGTAAATCAATACTCATCTGAACTATTCAGAAACTTACAGATTTAGCGTGCTACGCTGCGATTAGTTAAACAGAATGTGTAGGCGGTCGACTGGGCATGCGCAGATTCATTATACAACTTGTACATCGCCGAGTAAAGGTCTCCACTCGTATTACTACTACTACTACTACTACTAATAATAATAATAATACTACTACTAATAATAATAATAAAAATAATAATAATAATAAAAATAATAATACTAGCAACAGCATTCGGTTTAAGTAAAAATAACTTATTTAGGAGTAATGCTAAAACGATGGCGAAACCCATTTCACTATCAATAATTTAGGTGACTGAAATAGGAATTAACCACAATTTTAATTTTAAAAAAAAAGGCGAAAATCAAGCGAGATATTTTAACGTTCTTTATACTACAAACAACTGAACAAAATAAGAAATGATGGGTATTTATGACGACAGCTAACAGAACGAAAAAGGGGTAAAAAAACAAAAAACAAACATGTAACAAAACAATGTTACCAAAGGCAAGATAAGTTACTCTTCTACTAACCTGGATAAGTTTATTTGTGTTTCAACTTATTTTAAAGCGTTTTTGTTCAAAACAAATCTGGTGTTCACCTGTTCAGTTAGAACGGAAAAACTGGCTAAAATTAGTTTCGATAATCGCTCAAAAAATGAAAATTAAACAAAATACTGGTAGAACATTACATTTTCCCAGTATTGGTGAGATTTATTGGATGTGTTTCTAACACTATTTTGTTTATTTTCGATTTTTCACCGATTATCAACGGTCCCCATTCAGGGCTCATGAACAGCCATTTTGCTTTTCGTTCTAATTGAACAGGTGGACACCAGGTTTGTTTTGAACAAAAAAAAAAAAACGCTTTAAAATAAGTTAAAACACAAAAAAAAACTTATCCAGGTAAGAAGAGTAACTTATCTTGCCTTTGGTAACATTTGTTGCCTATTTGCTTTTTCACCCCTTTTTCTTTCTGTTAGTTGTTGTTGAAAATGCCCGAAATTATTATCCAGTGTTTGTTGAACTTAATGTTTGTTTATTTTTATTTCGACCCCCCCCTCCTCTACCCACACGCACGTTATGAACTGATCTACATTTGAACAATAATCAACTGTATAAATTAGAGAATAATAATAAAATCGAAATTCAACTTGATTTCTGTGAGTGCTTTATATGAATAATTCCATTCTGATTACGGAGACGACAGCAACCATGACGTTGCGACAAGTGCGTGTCCTTAGCAACTTACCTTGTTATTTGTTTCTTCATTAGTTAACGGAGTCCAAGAACTTTTGAGTCTATTTTTAGCAAATGTAGACATTGCCGATTTAGTTAAATAAACTTTGTTTTAGTTATACTTGGTTAAAAGTTAACTTTAATCTCGTCAACTTAATGTTTCAGCGTAGCGATAGTCGCCATAAACAAAGTGTATACAACTTTACATTTACTACGACTACTACTACTACTACTATTGTTAAGCTTCTTTTTTTTTCGATCAGAAAGATAACACTTTTAAAGGTAATGCAATTTTTTAAAACTTTTATATGCATGCATCAATATGAAACAATTAAATTTGATTTTAACACAATTAGATGAAAAAATAGTTTAAATTTAAATTGCTTCAACAAAATTATGATTATGATGGTGATTGTGATTTACTGAATGAAAAAAAATAAAAGGTCAGGTCAAAGGTACGTAAAGCAGGATAAAATTAATTTTAATTTTTAATAATTAATTGTTTTTAATATTTTATATAAATGTAAAAAAAAAAAATAGTTATATTAGGTGCAGTTATTTAAAAAAAAAAAACTTGAATATAAGTCGAGTTGTCGGGCAAGAAGCGGGATTTTCTGCGGTATTTCTTTCACCGGTAGGCCCAACATGGCCGAGTGATAAATCTCGTTATTTTCTTTACTGTTTGCCAAACATTTAATATATTTCTAGACAAGTCAACGTAACTTTTAGTGAGACAAATATTTTCAACTGTTGAATTCCACACCGATTTTAACAGAGGAAGGTATGTTAAGGAATTTTTTGATTGTTAATTTGTCGCTAGTTTCTTCGAAGTCTAGCAAGGTCGATCAAAACTGAAGCTCAGACTCGTATTACATTTGAATCATAAGAACCCCCCCCTCTCTCTTCCTCGGTTATTTAACATGTCTTAACGAGAGACGATGACTCTTTATATTAAAATAGAAATCAGTCGTAGATGTTTATTTTTAATATTTAGACTTCTGTTTTTTTTTGTTCACATTTTATTTTTAGACTTTAACTCCCACCTCATAACCGCTGCTATTCGCGTGGTAGTGTAGCAGTGGTAGCGTGCAGGTACACACACACACACACACTATATATATATATATATATATATATATATATATATATATATATATCACACGAATGAACACACAATATTTTAGTAAGGAGAAAGATCTTTTAAAATATTCATAATTAATTGATTGTTCTGTGTCAGATAAACCTATTAATCTATTTTTCGCGTGACAATTTTTTTAATATGCTGTTGTTTTTTTCTTTTTTTCTTAACCACGTTCTTTCGTTTTCTTCTGACTCTAAACATAATTTGCCTGATTTAACGCGATCAATTTTTTTACTTGAAATAATTTTGCGGTTCAAATGGAAAATAAGGACTTTTGAGAAATTGGTAAAAATTTTACCTTTGCCCCCCCCCCCCCCACTATTAATGGAAAAATAAAAATGAGATTCTATTTTTGTTCGTATGATTACGTCTTGGAAATACCTGGAAAAAATAAAATATTTTAGATAGACGGGGGGGGGGGGGGGGCATTTTACTATGTAACTATAACGTAAACTGATCACTCATTCTTGACCACATAACGTAAGACAGAACGGGTAATCATTTTTTTTTTGTATTTCCAAAAGATCCGCGATTTTGGAAAAAATGATTACGTGCTGTCCTACGCTATGTGGTCAAGAAGTGGGTGATCATTTTACGTGATAGTTATACGTGAAGCCCTACTCGAAAATATATATATTTTTTTAATTTCAAATTTTCCAGGTTGCACGAATAAAATAGAATTCTCATCTTTTTTGTTTTCTCCGTTGACAGCGTTGGGGCAAAGGTTAAAATTTTACCGAAAAATCTCACCCCTATCGCTTGTTTTTCTTCTTTTTTTTTTTTTTTTTTTCGCACATATTTTTTTATTAAATTGATCTTAAATTTTACCTTGAAATAAAATGCTAATTTACTTTCGAAATTTTTACATCAGAAATATTTGTACTTTAGAAAAGGTTATTCTACACATAAAACAACTGGTGCTTCTGTTGTTTCACAATGACATGTTAGGCCTTTCTTAAAAAAATAGCTGTATAAACTTTATTATGTACTTACGTGGTAGCTGAAAAGAAGACTACACCAAAAATTACGCAAATTCATCAAGTATTTATTAAAAATAAAAAAAACGATTTATCTACATATCACCATATTCTTATATTTTGACTTTTTCCGAAAGTTATCTCCCTTGCCGACTTAGTGAGCTGAAATGTTTACTGATACGTAATATCCTTTTTTTCTTCTTCTTTTCCTTATAATTTAATAAATACTCGATGAATATGCGTGATTTTTTTTGTGTGCAATCTTATTTTTAGCTAACACGTAAGTAGATAGAAAAGTTTATACATTTCTTTAAGTGTGTTAATAATATTAACTTAATATTGTGAAACGGCAGAAGTACCAAACAATTTCTTGAAACAAGAATAAACTTAACATACGGTAAAAATGTTTTAAAAAAAAAAAAAAGTAAAATTTCAGATTAACGTAAAATCATCACCCGTTTTCCGACCAGATAGTTTGACATGTAACCATTTTCTGGTGTTATTTTAGGGTTTTTGGTAAACATGCAATTTTTTGGCAAATGTAATTTTATTGGAAAGACCATATGCAGTAGATAAAAAAATGTGGTAAAGCGGCATAACGACAGAGACCTTCAAAAATAGAATTTGTACTTTTAGCTTTTCTAGATATGGATGTCCCAAAAGACAATAATCCGAATATTGGTGAATCTCGGTAAAAAATCAAGGTCAATGCGTAAGGAAATCTGGAAAGTGAGTGCTTTCATTGGAATATGTTTATGTACGTACAGAAATATTGGGTATATGTTACGACGCTCAGCAGAGGCGCGAACGGGGTCCAAAAAAAGAACGAGAAAGGGTTTAAAAACATAAATTTGCAACAAGTAAAGTTGACCTACGTCTAGAATAGATATTTTTCTACTTACCTATGTAATTTGTTTTTATTTTTACGTATTATAAATGGGTTTGATAGTTTAAATAACTTTTTTAAAGTACCATTTCATAATGGTAATATTATGAAATTAACATTAATGTTATGTAATACATTACATTAAGTTAACATCATTGATTTTTAAATTTTTTTACAAATACTCAAATGAATGTTTATCGCTTGTTGTTGTTTTTTTGTACCTTAACGACGCCAAGTCGATTTTAGCTCGTGTCCTAATCTGAAGAAACAGTGTTTTTTTTTACATACAAATTTTTTATTATTACTATTGAAAAAAGGTTACTTCTGCAGTTTACGGACCTAATAACGTTATTATTTATAAACCCATTCTTAAGGGGGTTAACTATTCTGTACTTTCATCTAACAATGTAATAAACAAAAGATACCATAAAAATTGAATTTAATTTGAAAATCCTATCTAAAAAAAATCACTTTTGCAAAAGTACCAAAATAAGTTTATAAAATAAACGTCATGGAATTTTAAAAATTTAGTAATTAGAAATTTAGTAATCTTATTAAAAAAAAAGTCTTGGAATGTTTTCTTATGCTATTAAAGAATTTGTTTTTGTCCAAAATGGAATTATTTCTTGTATTAATAAATAATTTACTTGTTTAAACTTCATAATATAAACGATATGTGGACGTAATCTGGCGTGGAAATCAAAAAACACGGAAACAAAATGTAGCGCGTCCGTACTGATTCAGCTCTCGGGTGTTTTTTGTGTCTTATTATTGTCGTTTTGGACATCCATACTTACTAAAGCTAAACGTACAAATGCTCTTTTTTGAGGTCTCTGTTGCTCTGCTGGATTACCAAAATGGCATTCCAGAAAGGTTCACTGACTTCCGGTTTATCCTGCAGTAAATTTCAAGTACGGATGATCAGAAATGATAAATAACTTTTTTTAAATTCATATTAATTTGAGACTTCACAAATACATTTTATTAATAATGTAAGTGTTTGAAATAAATACAAAAATATGATTTGGGTATTCTTTTTTTTAAATACTTTAAATTATGTTGCCGTTTCACAAAATACAAAACATTTAAAAACTTTGTTTAAAACAATGTTTATTTTTGTTACGAAATTATAAAATATTTGCTTCAAAAATCACTATTTTACTAAGCTATTTTATTATATTTTCATCAAAAGTCAAAACATGTTGCTGTCTCACAAAATACAAGACATTTCAAAACTTTAGTTATATCAATGAAAAGACATTTCAACATATTTTATTCATAAAAAAGATTTTTTTTATTAAAGATTTGATGTATTTTCATTAAAAAAACAAAACAATTTGTTTTGCTAACAGCTTATTTTATAATAAAATACCATTCTAAATTTTCCGTTAAAAAAGTTTTTTTATCATTTCTGATCATCCGTACTTGAAATTTACTGAAGGATAAACCGGAAGTCAGCGCGGCAGTGAACCCTTCTGGAATGCCAGTGTAGTTAATAATAAACAGGCCCAATTTCTCTATTAATCAAACTATCGGACAAAATCTCGTGTGTGTGTTTGTAACTTTGATAAATACATTGAATTATCTTTTTTATTTGAAATAAAAAATAAACGGGAAATTAAAACGGATTAAAAAAAAAAATTGTAATCGTTTCTTTATTTTAACTGCTAAATACAAAGTAATAATTTTGTTCGTAATTTTTCTTTTTCAAGGTTTCGCTACTTTAATTAACCTAACCAACTGAAATGCTTGTCAATTAAGGGTATTTATGCAGATTAAGACGACCCAAGCTAACCGACGCCAAGTCGATTTTAACTTGGGTCCTAATCTGCATAAGTACCCAGTCAAGTTTTCATTGCAATGTTATAATTATTGCAAATTTAACGACCCAATGTTATATTTTTTGTCATGACAAGTGTGTACTATTTTTTCTTTTTAGTGTGTATCGATCAATCGAGTAGTTTGAAATCGGATAGATTTTCCTTTTCCCCATTCTAGCTGTTGCCTATTATGTACAAATACACATTAATAATAATAATAGTATTATTAATGTGTACTCCGACATTTGATGGTCGCACGTGTTAGGTACAGGCCCGTACAATCGTTGCATTTTGTGTGTGTACGTACGTACGTACGACTGTGACATTGTCTAATTATGTTACTTGATAAATAATTTTAACATGGTTTTATGCCGTGTGTGTCTGTAATATGAGTGAACGGGACGAGAGGAAGAGGAATGAAGTCGGAGTGAATCTTCGCATTATTGAAGCCATCTCATCACGTAACATGTTTCATCGCGATGGTGATATAATCTAAGTGACAGTTGTAGTAGTAAATATATATATATATATATATATATATATATATATATATATTTATATATATACATGAATTCACCAAGTCCTACGTTGGCATATGGTGTGCGGCACGTGATCTTGTCGGCACAAATACATAATGGTGGTGGTGGGACTGGGAGGGAGATGGTCTTCGGCCGCTATTTTAACACATTCCAACATTTCTAAATGTCGGAAGTAGATTTTTTTTTAACAAATGCAGAATAGTCATCTAAGAATTTAACGGAAAAATCCCGAGTTTCACCGGATTTTGCCGAGACATGCAGACGATAAACGATGGAGACAAATATTTGGAAGACCTGCCCCTTTTGCCAGTTTTCTTTTACTACAGATTTCTAGTTTTTCGGATAAAGAACACCACCTTCTTCCTCGACAAAATCGCTTCCTACGATTTCTTTGCCTTCTAATATTTCATAAATATGCCTGAATCCAATTTATCGTAATTCTTCCTCGCTTTGTAGGGTTCCATCCGTTATAAAACAAAAACAAAACAAAAAAAATAAAACCCTAAGCTAACTAAAAGTCCAAGTGGCAACTCCAGAAAAAGACCGAAAGAAAAATAAATAAATAAAAACAAAAAAATTTTTTTTATCGGCCTTCTACCACTATTTGCAGTCGTTCTTCCTCTAAAAAAAACAAAAAAAAACTTACCTCTTCTGGTCAATCAAGAAAAAATACACATTGCTTTAAAAAAAAGTCTATTCGGTCAGCGATTGGGTAGCTGCGTACGTCACGTATATACTGAAATTCTTAAGTGACTATTTTGCACAACCACCTTTTTTTTTGTTATTTTAATAATTAGTAAACAATATATGTAATAATTTCTATCTAAATAAACGGTTACAAGTCAAAACGTCATCAAGTCAAAACGTCACCAAGTCAAAACGTCCCCAAATTCTTTAAGTGATATTTATCGTCAAATAATTTGTTACTTGTACCAGTGTTCTACCGGGGGGATGCTTCCTTGGTCTTTTGGCTAGGATCAAAGTGTAGTATCTGTTCCCACTGTCCTGTGCAGTTATGGGAGGTTAACACCCTCCCATGCTTTGCCTCCCCTCTTTGGAAGGAGTAAGTTTATTGTTTACTGTCTGAGGCGCCCTGCCCAGGCAATTTTTTAAGAAACTCCGTACTCTTCCTCTAGAGTACAAATTCCCACCTTCCGACCTTGTGTCACATTCTACTTTGTGGGACGTAGATAAATAGGAGTCTTCTACTTTTGTAATAATGAAAAGGTTTTCAAAAATATGAAGCTTTTTATTAATAATAAAATATAAATATATATATTTTTAAATAGCCGGCATGTAGATCCGAGATGCTTTTCGAAGCAAACTTAAATCACCGTTATCATATTCGACCCACATTGCAAACAATATTCTTATTATAATATTTTTTATAAGCTTGGTGACGAGTGGAAACACCCCCAGAAGTGGTGCGGCTAGCCGTCGAGAGGGGGTCTCCGACGCCGGGACGGGGGCCAAAAAATTTTGACTTGGTGACGTTTTGACCTGTTCCCACCATTGTAATATTGCATAGTTGGTCCTTTTAAAAAGTGCGAAAATGTCTTTTAATCAGTTCTAAAGATTAGACTTCTGATTGTGTGAGTTGTCAAATGCCTCTTCACCTACACATTCTGATTCTTAACAAGAGAGCATTTTAGTTTTTAATATTACCCCTTTCCTTATCTTTGTGACTTTATTACACTGAAAGAGGAAATATTAACTCTGTTCAGTTACTTTTTCAGTTCTTTGATACAACAGAGGCGCGTTCAAAATGCGCGTTTTTCTTTAGTGTATGTCAGACGACATTGTGGTGAGCAAAACACGACCTGAACGAATGTTAAAAAGCAAATGGCGTGAATTGCTACTCTCTTTCTTTGCGTCGTTGGGGATGCGCTTTCCATTTTCACACATCAAGACAGACAAAGGATTTCTCGCAGAAGCGTGTTAGCCCAGTATAGTCCAGCCAATCGAAAACTGGCACGTCGATAAGCAACGCAAACATTGTGACCCCTATAAAAGAACGAAGGGAGTTAGCATCTTCCTCTTTTTCACCAGACAGACCTTGAAGGAGCACACAAGAAGACATTCCACTCTCGCCCAGCCTGTTGGCCGGGGCAAAAAAAGATACACTGTAATAGTATGTACAAGCTTGCCTCGCACGCACATGGATACATACACAGTAGCAGAATAAGATAACAAACCTACACACCTACAGATCACATAGCCACATACACGCTCTATGACTCATGCACTAACAAATAGCCTTTAGCGCCCTCATGTTCGCCTAATTACAATGAACAATTTTTAATGAAGAACACGAGTTTGAATAGACTTTACAAAGAACATTTCACTTATTAAAACAAACTCTTATATTCCATGTAAACTGATAGCTGTACAACTACCTTATCTCAAATAAATTGTTTGTTAATTAATTTCTTTGATTTTGAATTCACTAAATGTTATTCTGTTTGTAGTCTTTTCCCTCCTTCGTTCATTTACAAAACACCATACATGTAGAGCGAGCACTTGCTCGCTGGTGACCATAGTATTTCTCCTCTGATATATCTATATCCTTCCTTCGCCATTTCATTTCCAGTTTTATTTACCATGCATGTATTAGATGTAATAACAACCATTGACTTTTGCTGTCTTTAAACTTTAAAAAAAAATTCTATTAATTAAATTAGAATGGCTGACTTATTGACTTTTGTGGGTGTTTCAAATTTCTGAAGTTAGAATGTGCAGAAGTGGGGGTGGCTTATAAGGACCATGTATATTTAAACCGCTTTATTATAAAAGTTTTTATTTATTTCTGTTAAAATTTGATTGTGTTGGGAAGATAAAAGCATAAAGTCTTTACATATGAAAAAAAACTTTAGAATGAAAAATGTTTTCCCGGTGGCTAAAATCGCACAAAAATTTTGTGAAATTTAAAGAAATTAATTCTAAAAATCTCTTGAAATATAAATATCAGTTTGCAGGAACTATTTCAAAGATAATTAGTCAATTAAGATCTTAAGAATTAAAAAAAAAAATGTAGCTACTTTTTACTAAGAAATTGCATAGTTATCCCAAAAGAGTTAAAATAAAATCCGTCGGCGGTCAAATGTATAGGAGAAAATTACTGCAATATTTAATTTATTATTTTAAATTTTATATAGAAGATATGGTTTTGTAATAGTTTATAGAAATTGAAAAATTATATCATAATTTCTTTATTTTTTAAAAATAATTAATTTAATGTAGACATTTTTTTATAAGTAACCACAACCACAATTTTCCATTTTATTATTCTTAACCTTATATAAAACAGATGGTTTTCTAATAATTTTCCATTAATTTATTTATAATTTATTTATTTTATTAAAAAGGTAATTCTACAGTTTTAATTGAATACCTATTAATTCCATTTAATATTTTATCGAGCTAAAAATGAGATTTTATTTCACTATCTTGTTCTAAAATAATATTAAAATTCTTTAAAATCGACTAATATGTTTTACTTTTAACCTTTTGATTTTGTGTTAAACAAGTTTTTTTCTAAATTTATTTTGTATCAAAAACTTTGTTTTTTGTATGTAATAAAACTTTTACGTGTAAAAATATTTTTGGTGCATGGGAAAAAAATATGGCCGCCAACAATTAAAACATTGAATTAAAATTTGATTCTCAAAACTTTAAAAAGTAAATTAGAATTTTATATCAGGACAAGAAATACAATTAAGACCAATTCATTTTATCTAAAATTTGAGCAAAATAGGCTAAATAAAAACGAGGTACATTTGTACCCTTCTGCTCCTCAACCAGTGATGTCACCAATTTAGCTGTTCTTGAATTTGGTTGGTCACCTGGCATTGCTCGGGAAAAGTTGCTGCATTGATAAAGACCGAAGATGGCGGAAGGTTCTGTCCATCAATCACAGCTCTCCCACGTTGTGATTAAACGATCAGTGGGCAATTTTCCGGCGCTGGTCAGTAACTTGGTATCACTGTGAAGCGAAGAGTCATTTCAAGCAGAACAATGTAAAAAAAAAAAAAATAATAATGCAACAACTCAGTCTGTCGGGTTTTTCTTAAGAATTATTTGGTAAAGAAAAAAAAACTTGTTCCGTTACAAGACGAGGTAATTTCACACTTCTATCTTCTAACTCTGTGTTTCAGACTGGCAAAATCTTAACACGTTTTGGGTGATCTTGTTTTGGCAGTATTAACCATAAGTCCGGGGGTCCGGCTTTTTCACGTCGTAGACTTCAGGTGGCAAGCAAGAAGTTATGCTTCGCCTTATATTGGAAACCAGATGTTTTGAGATTGGGTGTGATTCCACCCATCTCCCAATATAATTAATTCAGTAATAAAAAAAATGTATTCACATTATTATTTTCTTGCCATATTTGGTATTTCCAATCCGTCCTTAAAATTCTGGAATGGTTAATCATATTTTTATCCCACTCTTTTCTTCATCTGTTTCTATCTCCCACTGTTACCTCAGTGGGGGGATTCCTTTTTTTACTTTGGTTCACCCCAAACAAGGCATATTGTCACTGAGACCTAAGGGGCCCCTGTGAATTAGGGGCCAGATTTAATGGGGGGGAGTTGTTCAGCAATATATTTATTTACATTACATTTAAACTTCTGCATGCAGGGAAACAGGAAGCAAGAAGGGAATTCCAAAGGCAAGTGGTTCAAGGAAAGAAGCTATCAGTAGAAATTTTTCCAGCATCTGGAGACCTATTATGAAGGGGTGGGACTTTGCTGTTTTTGAGGGGGTACAAGTAGCAATACACATGCAAAAATTGAAATTACATAGAAAGTGATTGATGTAAAAAAATAATCTTTTTAATTTTTTAAAATCTGACTAAAAATAACTTTCTGTGCTCGCATGTTTGGATATTTTTCCATCTTTAAGACTGTTTTGTCACATTTTTTACACTACTTTTTCAGTAAAAATGTTATATCTTTATTAAAACACAAGATTAAGCAATGAAATTTGTCATAAGTGTATTTTTGTGCAAGAAATCAGAATATGCCACTGAAAATCTCCAGAAATTAATGGTTTCCAAGTTATCTGCAGTAAATGCACATAAATATGCTGCAATACCTTAAAAATATCATGTATCCATTAAAAAAAGAAGTTAGAGAACTTAAAGTTGAATTGTAATACATTTTATGTACAAGAAACTAAAATTGATACTAAAATGAATATATAAGATTTTCCAAATAAATTGCATAAATTATAAATTCTACACAATTTTATTTCTATTGCAAGATTTCTAAAAAAAAAAAAAGGCTTGACTTTCATAATTATTGGCCGATTTTGAAAATTTTAAGGCTTAGATTTTGAACATCAAATTACTTCTACATATGCAAACATAGGTAACAGGACTACTTTCAGTCTTTCATCGAAGATTTACTTTTTTTACATTTTCATTTTTCTAATTCAATAAGTTCACTCAGTAAAATAAATATAGATATTTCTATATTTATTTTTGTACAACTATATAACACTTCATAGTGAAAATTTCAGGGCCATTCCATAAAAAAAAAATTTTTTTTTTTTATTGTAGATTAACACTTTTTGTTACATGAGATTCTACTTTTTTAGGCGATTATGTGTCAACACCCTGAAAAACTTGCTGAAAAGTAGAAAAAAAAAAAACAATTATTTTAGAATTTAGAGTGGCAGATCAGTTTTGTATATTAATTTAATGTAAAATAACCCCCACCTCCCCCACCGGAACATTCTAGCGTTTTAGGGCAGTTGACCTTTTTTTTTTATATATGGATTATAAATCATGGTTTTGGGGGGTGGAAGGGAGCAGGGTCTACTCTTTTTCTTTAAACGATTGTAGTTTTAAGAGATTTTGTTGGGGGAGAGGGCTTGCCACTCGGACTAATGGTTAGTGGGGGGTGAGTTTTTTTGGGGGTGGCTTTTGAATCAGATGTATGGTTAGTAAGGTGAAGGGAAGTTTTTTAGGGGGTGTTTACTACTCGGATCTAGGGTTACTGGTGTAGGGTAAGTAATTATAATTTTTATTTTACTATCTTTTTAGCATGAAAAAATGGGGGGGGGGTAACTACCCTAAAATGCTAGAATGGCCCGGAAGTGGGGGATCGTTTCATAATAAATTTATATCTCCTCCACTCCACTAAACTAAATGTTTTTTTTTTTGTTGTTTTTTCCCCACAAAATTTTTTACGGTGTTCACACGTAATCGCCTAAAAAGATAGAATCTTATATTTTTTAATTAGCGGCTAGAAAGTAATTTCTGACTACAATTAAAGTTCGAAAGTCGAGTAAACCTAAAAAAAATTATTTCTCAAGAAAACGCATCAACTTTTTAATAGTCAATTTATTTGAAAAAGAATACTTGAACACCGAGAAAAAAAGGTTTTCTTTTTGTTTCAAGATAAAATATAAGTTATTAATTATATTTTCTGATAACAGAATAGCTACTACCAATTTTTTATTACCTCATCCGAAAAAATATTGTTTCGTTTCTGCAATACAGTCGACTGTAGTAGTAGTAGTAGTAGTAGTAGTAGTATGAGCAAGCAGCAGCTGACGTAAACAAATCTGGCGATTTTTACAAACTAAATTTGTAGGCTATTTTATTTTTGAAGAAAAAAAAAAAATTTTTTTTTTTTTTTTTGCTTGATATTCGAGTACTCTTTAAATAAATTGACTCTCAAAATATTAATGCAGTTTGTGGATCTTTTCTTAAATAATGGCTCCTTTGAGAAATAATGTTTTAGGTTTAAGATTAAAAAAATACTCAACTTTAAAACTTTAATTCGAGTCAGAAATGATTTTCTAACCACCGATTAAGAAAAAAATGAGATTCTACTTTTTTTTTTTAGACGATTACGTGTTAGCACTCTAAAAATCTTGGCAGAAAAAAACAATTTTTTAGAATTTAGAGTGAGGGATCAGTTTCGCATATAAATTTAACGTGAAATGATGATCCATACCATTCTTGCCTTTAAAGCAGTTAGGACTCCAAATTCTTTTGATATTTTTTCATGCTGAAAAGTTAATATAAAAAAAAGGACTTACTCTTACACTAACCCGACGGTTCCAGTGAAAAGCTCACCTCTTAAAAACGCCTTCCCTTGACCGTACCACTAACTGTAAATGTGAGTGATAAGCCTGCCCTTACAAAAAACTCCCTTAACCTCATCTCTAATCTTAGGTATGAGTGACCATCCCTCCTAAAAAAAAAACTCCCTTAACCCTACCACTAACCCAAAGTCCGAGTAACAACCCCCCCTCCAAAACAAAAACCCTACCAATAACCTTAAGTCATAGTGGCAAGTAACCCCCCCCTCAACAAAAACCCTCTTAAAACCATACATAATCAAAAAAAAAAAAAAATCTAAAACATAAAGAAAAGCACAGGATTTATCTACCATAGAAAAAAAAATGTAATTGTCCTAAAACGCTAGAATGGTCCAGAAATGAAGGATTATTTTACACCAAATTTATGTGAAACTGATCCTCCACTCTAAATTCTAAAATAATTGGATTTTTTCTTTCTCACAAGTTTTTCAGGGTGTACACACATAATTGCCTAAAATAGGTTGAATCTTATATTTTGGGGAGCCGGGGGTGGGGGGTGCGGAAGTTGTTATTCTACAACCAAAGAAATCTTGGTGCAGTGAAGAAAAACTCCCATCCACCGACTCCCTAGGTTGCGAATAGAAGAACAGCCTTTAAATATAACGGTTAGCTGTGAATATCCAATAAGCAGTGCCGGACAAAATCGCAGGTTGTCCTTTGACGAAATATAGTACCCGGAAGCCACCCTGCCAGGGATACGATGAAGATTTTCAGTTGGATATGGAGAAGTGGTAGCACCTTTGGAGAAAGACAGCCGCTGATACCTTGGTATCTGATCAGCAGCTTCCGCTCCACACTGCATATCTAGCTCCTGTATGGCTCCAAGAAGTCGCAATGTATGTGACGGCCACACCCCAGTACCAAGTCTTGGCTGACCTGACAATCTACATGAGTGTCCCATGTAGTGGATTCAAAAATCCCTATGCCTTCAGGGGTAGGTCTATTGCCGTCCAAGGACCATGGGTGAAGTCATGGGAGCATGTGACTTTTAGGGTTAATGCAGTTCTGTTAGCTATGGTCTCAACCCACAATGCCAGGCAGATGATCCACTTTGATAGACAATGGCCGGGGTTACCCGGCTTATAAAGGCAATGCCTAGAGAGATCATCCCTATAAAAAATCTGTGTCCCTTTGTTGCGAGTTTGTCATTCCATATGCCTCGCTTGTGTAATGAATGGGAAATGCTGGTAACTTTGCAGCATCTGCATTTCCTTTTTCTTTTTTTTTTTTTTTTTTACTTTCTGCCCTCATCTCGGCGAAGCAGAACACGGATAAGAGGCAGTTTACCGGTTATAATCTCTGACTAATGGCTGTAATGAGGAGCGCCAGGGGCCTCTTTTTGACGGTGTGAGGGATCTTTGTACCCGATTAGAAAGCTACCGCCCATTCCTCAAGCTGGGCAGCAGCGCCCCCCCCCTTCCCCCAGGGCTAATAAGGTGCTTTCTCGTGCCCGTCTAACCTGCTTCATCTGGGTGTGTGGGGCTAGGCCAAAAGCCGAAAAATTAGACGCATCGACAACACGAGGCACTAAAACAAAGCTTATACCAAAGAGTCCATCTCTTAAACTGGGATTCTGGAATGTCAGTTCTATGCTCACTGGCGTTTCAGACGATTTGATAAGCATAAATGACAGTTATCAACAACAAGCTCCATAGACTAGATGTTGGCATTGTTGCACTGCAAGAGCCGCGCCTTGCTAAAAAAGATTAATTATTCTTCTTACATGGTAAACCAAAAGATGAGAGGAGGGGGTTGGCTTTGTTGTGAGGAATAGCCTTTTTAAAATGATAGAACCTCTTAGAGACTCCTCTGAACATATCCTCACACTGAGACTCAACGCCACCACTTGCCCTATCACACTCATCAGTGTCTATGCCCCAACTCTAATGGACATCCCTGATGTTAAAGATGAGTTCTATGAGATCTTTGTTCCATCCTCCTTAAGCTCCTTCCCAAAGATCAAGTAATTTTACTTGGCGATTTCAATGCTCGAGTTGGAAGTGACCATGAGGCTTGGTCTTCCTGTCTTGGTAAATTCATTAATGAAAATGGGCAGAAATTATTTGAACTATGCACGCGCTTCCAACTGTCTGTTGCCAATTTATTCTTTGACACACATCCACAGCATAAAGTTTCTTGGAGACATCCACAGAGCAAGCATTGGCACCAGCTTGATCTTGTGCTCATCCGCCGTGCAAATCTCAATTCTATCAAAGTTGTCAGATCCTACCCCAGCGCTGACTGCGATGTTGACCACTCGCTTGTCTGTTGCAAAATTAGGTTCTCACCAAAAAAGTTGTTCTTTTCAAAGGCTAAAGGAAAGCCCCGTCTAAATACTGCGAACATGCAGGATTCTATGCTTTGTATCAGTTTGCAGACTTTTTTGAGAAGGACTATTCCACAATTGAGTCTGAATCGGCTGACGAGCGATGGCAGTCTCTGAAAAGACCAATGCACAGCTCTGCTCTGGCTACCTTTGGTAGGAAAAAAGCTAAGTCAACTGATTGGTTTACGGTAAAGTCCAAGGAATTCAGTCCACTCAGTAACCGAAAAGAAGGAAAACTAATGTAAAACCTGTGTACTAACTTGCGAGTGCAACAGGCTCACCAGCAATCAAAATCTGCGCAAGCTCAGAAAAGAGGCCAAGCAGATGATCAGGCATTGTGGCAATGAATACTTGGTGGAGCTTAGCCATCACATTAAAAATGCATCTGCCACAGGCAACATCACGGCCATGTATGAGGGCATAAAGGTTGCTACGGTCCTACTCAGATCAAGTCTGCCCTCTTGAAATCCTCCTCTGGAGAAGTTATTATTGACAAAGGGAAGCAGATGAATTGCTGGAAAGAAGACAAGGATGAGTGAAGTTTCTGAGTCTGCACTTGCTGCGATGGAGCAACTCAGTGTAACAATACCCATCGACCATAAAACAGTTTGAATAATTACGGATTTCAAGGTAGTTTTACTAAAATAGTCATATTTAAAAAACCAAAGCACTTTAAGTCCTCAAAATACCACCATTTTGTTCAGAAATGCATATCCTTTCACATGCATTAATAAATAATAATCTACATTATATATTTGAAGAGTTTTTAGCAAATAAAGGCATAAAAATGTTAACACCATTTATGTGACTTTCTTTTAGCCCTGTTCTTGTAAAAATGCTGTACCATTCGTGTATGAGAAATTGTGTCATGAAATTTGGAAAACAATCAGGAAAAATATCAATTTCAATTATTGTCGGGTACGAAATTAATTGATCCATTATTTTTTTGTAATCTTAAAAATAAACCTTCAACATGACGTGTATCGAACATTAAAAAAAAACTATTTTTCGTACTAGTAAATAAATTAATCTTTTATCTTTGTTTATGCATTAAAATTATAATTATGTTTTGTCTTTCGGTAGTAGTAATTTGTCCGCTTTTGAGCGAAAGTCAACAGTGACTGCTAGTATTGCTGATATAACAATCAATCAGCAGCAGCTAGCTATAAACTAGCTTTGTTAAATTCGTTTACGGACTTTTGAAAAAAAAAAAAAACTTTTTGTGCTTAAAAAAGTTAATGCTGTTTGTGGTTCTTTTATAAAAAATACCTCAAGAAATACTGATTTTCATTCAACTTCCGAACTTCTAGTAGTAATGACTTTCTAGTCGGCAATTAAAAAAAAAAAATAAGATTCTACTTTTTTAGGCGATAACGTGTGAACACCCTAAAAGTCTTGACGGAAAAAAGAAAAAAAGACGAGAGGAAAAATAATTCAGAATTTAGAGTAGGGGGATCAGTTTCGCATATAAATTTAACGTAAAATGATCTCCCATTTCCTGACCATTCTTGCCTTTTAGTGCAATCTTTTAAATATTTTTTCAAGCTGAAAACTTGATATAAAATAAATAATTACTCTACCACTAACTCTAGGTTCGAGTGACAAGCCATCCCCTAAAAAACTCCCTTAACCCTAACACTAAGTTCGAATGGCAAGCTCCCCAATCCTACAAAAAGCCCATTAAAACCACACATAATCGTCTAAAAAAAAAAATTAAAAAATAAATAAAAAAGCAGACACCCATAAAGAAAAACGCACAGGATTTATTTCCCATAGAAAAAAAAATGATTAATGCCCTAAAACGCTAAAATGGCCTGGAAATAGTGAATTATTTTACATTAAATTTATGTGAAACTAATCCCCCACTCTAAATTCTAAATTGTTTTTTCTTTCTAAGTTTTCAAGGTGTTCACATGTAATTGCCCCCTACCACTAACCCGAAGTCCGAGTGGCAAGCCCCTCCTCCTCCCACAAAGACCCTCTTAAAACTCTAAAAAAAAAAAGAAAGAAAAATGCACAGAATTTATTTTCCATAGGAAAAATGATTAACTACCCTAAAACGCTAGAATGGTCCTGAAATGAGGGATTATTTTACATTAAATTTATGTGAAACTAATCCCCATTCTAAATTCTGAAATAATTGAAGACTTGACAGACTACTCGGTGTTGCCCAGGTTCTGGAAAAGGAAATAGTTTAAAAAAGAAAAGTGTGTGTAAGATCTCTATTTTAAAAGTTTCTCTCTGCTGAGTCATGTTACTTTTTTAACCCACCTCTCCCACTGACTGTTTCACTCTATAATTCATGCACAAACATTTGCAACTGCTTAAATATAATAGAAAGCAAAGGAAAAAGTGATCACCAGCCAACTGTTGGACATAGTTTCAGTGTTGGTTTATGGTGATCTAAATCAAATGAATATTAGTTTGTTTTTTTGTTTTTTTTTCTTACCATAAGCTTCTCAAGGATTGAATGGTGAACCATATCCTCCATCATGATAGCAGTTTACCATTTTTATTCTTACTTTTATATTTTATAATATGCAATTTATCGGCTGAAGCCCAAAGATCTACGCAGCATTGATTAGATGAGATAGGAGTGTAAGTATAGTGACATTTGTAGAAATAATTTTTGATAAATTTATACTCTTGAAGCACACTCAGCATTTCATGGAATAAAGTAAAATGTCGCCTTTCCTTTTTATGAATATCAGGCAGGAGCGGAAACCATATGATATTATTGTACCACCTTTGTTCAAAATGAAATATATTTATTAAAGTACTCTGGTTAATGTAGTTTCCTAATAGATCTTGGTATTAATGTCCATCTCTAAATCCCTTGTAGGAGTCTCTGACATATGTCCATTCTATGGGAGTCCAGTGCTAACGCGGACCCCACAATAATATGAAGAGAAATAATGTTGATGAGGATAATAGTTTAAAGAGAATGTTAATTCGTTACTTTCCAGCAAAAAAATTAGAGCCTTCAGAAATACTAAAATAATCTTTCTCTTTCTTCCTCTCTCTCGCTTTCTCTTTCTTCCTCTCTCTCGCTTTCTCTTTCTTCCTCTCTCTCGCTTTCTCTTTCTTCCTCTCTCTCGCTTTCTCTTTCTTCCTCTCTCTCGCTTTCTCTTTCTTCCTCTCTCTCGCTTTCTCTTTCTTCCTCTCTCTCTCTCTCGTTTTCTCTTTCAGTCCTCTCTCTCTCTCGTTTTCTCTTTCAGTCCTCTCTCTCTCTCTCTCTCTCTCGCTTTCTCTTTCAGTCCTCTCTCTCTCTCTCTCGCTTTCTCTTTCAGTCCTCTCTCTCTCTCTCTCGCTTTCTCTTTCAGTCCTCTCTCTCTCTCTCGCTTTCTCTTTCAGTCCTCTCTCTCTCTCTCGCTTTCTCTTTCAGTCCTCTCTCTCTCTCTCGCTTTCTCTTTCAGTCCTCTCTCTCGCTTTCTCTTTCAGTCCTCTCTCTCTCTCTCGCTTTCTCTTTCAGTCCTCTCTCTCTCTCTCTCGCTTTCTCTTTCAGTCCTCTCTCTCTCTCTCTCGCTTTCTCTTTCAGTCCTCTCTCTCTCTCTCTCTCGCTTTCTCTTTCAGTCCTCTCTCTCTCTCTCTCTCTCTCGCTTTCTCTTTCAGTCCTCTCTCTCTCTCTCTCTCTCGCTTTCTCTTTCAGTCCTCTCTCTCTCTCTCTCTCTCGCTTTCTCTTTCAGTCCTCTCTCTCTCTCTCTCGCTTTCTCTTTCAGTCCTCTCTCTCTCTCTCGCTTTCTCTTTCAGTCCTCTCTCTCTCTCTCGCTTTCTCTTTCAGTCCTCTCTCTCTCTCTCGCTTTCTCTTTCAGTCCTCTCTCTCTCTCTCGCTTTCTCTTTCAGTCCTCTCTCTCTCTCTCGCTTTCTCTTTCAGTCCTCTCTCTCTCTCTCGCTTTCTCTTTCAGTCCTCTCTCTCTCTCGCTTTCTCTTTCAGTCCTCTCTCTCTCTCGCTTTCTCTTTCAGTCCTCTCTCTCTCTCGCTTTCTCTTTCAGTCCTCTCTCTCTCTCGCTTTCTCTTTCAGTCCTCTCTCTCTCTCGCTTTCTCTTTCAGTCCTCTCTCTCTCTCGCTTTCTCTTTCAGTCCTCTCACTCTCTCGCTTTCTCTTTCAGTCCTCTCTCTCTCTCGCTTTCTCTTTCAGTCCCCTCTCTCTCTCTCTCTCTCTCTCTCGCTTTCTCTTTCAGTCCTCTCTCTCTCTCTCTCTCTCGCTTTCTCTTTCAGTCCTCTCTCTCTCTCTCTCTTGCTTTCTCTTTCAGTCCTCTCTCTCTCTCTCTCTCGCTTTCTCTTTCAGTCCTCTCTCTCTCTCGCTTTCTCTTTCAGTCCTCTCTCTCTCTCGCTTTCTCTTTCAGTCCTCTCTCTCTCTCTCTCTCGCTTTCTCTTTCAGTCCTCTCTCTCTCTCGCTTTCTCTTTCAGTCCTCTCTCTCTCTCGCTTTCTCTTTCAGTCCTCTCTCTCTCTCGCTTTCTCTTTCAGTCCTCTCTCTCTCTCGCTTTCTCTTTCAGTCTTCTCTCTCTCTCGCTTTCTCTTTCAGTCCTCTCTCTCTCTCGCTTTCTCTTTCAGTCCTCTCTCTCTCTCTCTCTCGCTTTCTCTTTCAGTCCTCTCTCTCTCTCTCTCTCGCTTTCTCTTTCAGTCCTCTCTCTCTCTCTCTCTCGCTTTCTCTTTCAGTCCTCTCTCTCGCTTTCTCTTTCAGTCCTCTCTCTCTCTCTCTCTTTCAGTCCTCTCTCTCTCTCTCTCTTTCAGTCCTCTCTCTCTCTCTCTCTTTCAGTCCTCTCTCTCTCTCTCTCTTTCAGTCCTCTCTCTCTCTCTCTCTTTCAGTCCTCTCTCTCTCTCTCTCTTTCAGTCCTCTCTCTCTCTCTCTCGCTTTCTCTTTCAGTCCTCTCTCTCTCTCTCTCGCTTTCTCTTTCAGTCCTCTCTCTCTCTCTCTCGCTTTCTCTTTCAGTCCTCTCTCTCTCGCTTTCTCTTTCAGTCCTCTCTCTCTCTCTCTCTCTCTCTCTTTCAGTCCTCTCTCTCTCTCTCTCTCTCTTTCAGTCCTCTCTCTCTCTCTCTCTCTCTCTCTCTCGCTTTCTCTTTCAGTCCTCTCTCTCTCTCTCTCTCTCGCGTTCTCTTTCAGTCCTCTCTCTCTCTCTCTCTCGCGTTCTCTTTCAGTCCTCTCTCTCTCTCGCGTTCTCTTTCAGTCCTCTCTCTCTCTCGCTTTCTCTTTCAGTCCTCTCTCTCTCTAGCTTTCTCTTTCAGTCCTCTCTCTCTCTCGCTTTCTCTTTCAGTCCTCTCTCTCTCTCTCTCTCTCTCTCTCTCGCTTTCTCTTTCAGTCCTCATTCCTAGTGCTTTGTTAGGCCCAATGTCTGGGGATTCTCATTAACCCAATACACCAATGATGTCGCAAACTGAAGTATAATGACATCGCTTAAGCACCAACCATCACCTAGCGTCGTTCAGCCAGTAAATTCTTCAGAATCAACCAGGCCAGAAGGAACTCATTTTTCTTCAAGACCAAGCGTAAAGAGGAGAAGGGGGGGGGGGTCAAAATGACACTTGCCGACATAAGGGTTCCAACTGGCATCTAGTTGACAAACTAGACGTGCCCATCTAAGCACAATGGAACATTCCAGCCTGCTTATTAACTGATTTCCATTTAGTTCTAGCTCCACTGGTCAGACAGCTCAGCACTAGCATTTTGTCTCCGAGCAAAGTGTAGTATCTGTTCTGATACTACACTTCATCTTTTCAGTCCTCAGTCAGTGAAGGAGAAATCCATCTAGACTGATGCAATTTTTATTTTTATCCAAATCCAGAGTGCCCCTTTTTGGGGAACTGGATTTTCCCCACAGTAAAACCCGACTTTGTGACTAACTTTGCCCTTGGAGGGAGGCAAGTAAATAGCATGGGTTACTAAATTTGATAGTCTACATAAAATAAAAATCCTTTTAACCAGTAATGTTTGTCTCACTGCTTGCTCATCGATTTTAGAATCTTTTAACCTTATTCACTGTTTATCCATTAAATCAAATGTTTCATTTAATGTAATCTTTTCACAATTTCTTTATCTTTCAGTGTAATTATCACTATGACTCCCTGTTAAACCAACAAGAATATTGTTATAAGTGGTAAGTCTATTTTTCTTTTGATATTAATGCGACTTGATCCTAAGATCACCAATATTGATGTAAAAGCTGGTTATTTGGATGTTCATTCATTCCTTGCCAAAATGTTTGGCATCTTTATCTTCTCTTTTCTCTCTCGATAATTTGTGTTTCTTTACAATCACTCTGCCATGAAAAGATGCTGCTTTAGTTTTCAAATAGTCCAAGTTTTTGCACGAGTACACGAATAGGCAAGTCGATGAGTTTTGAATGTCAAAAAACTTTTACTTGTTACAAACACAAACATGGCTGAAACCCTTATTGATAAGCTATACTATGAATAATTTTAGTACTGAGCTCTATCTGATCGATGATTGTTGTATCGTATACAGTCAATAGAATATTATAACACATCACTGAGTAAGTCCCAGGCCTGACATATAGATGGTGCAACTAACAAAAAGTACTAACCTTCAAGTGTCAAATTTTGAGCCCAATCCGATTATTAGTTTAGTGAAGCTACTGTTGCAAATGTTCAAAACGATGGGAAATCTGAATTTCTTTTCTGATAATACTGTTCAAGCCAAGCAATGCCTTGATCAGTGTTATTTGGACTCTGCCCAGTTGGAAACAATGGATAAGAGGTGATATGCTCACTGTACAGACACAAATGATGCTGAACGCTCAGGTCGGCCAAGTTCGGCAGTTGTCCTGGAAAACATCAAAAAAGTTCACTAACTCGTCTTGGCCGATCGTAAATTAACGTAAGTGAGATAGCAGAAGGGATTGAAGATATCAGAAGACAGTGTGTTCACCGTTCTGCATGAAAATTTTTCAATGAGAAAGCGGTGTTCAAAGTGGGTGCTACTTTTGCTCACAGTCAATCAAAAACAATGTGTCGGCTATTCAGATTGTTTGCGCAACTGTTTCAACACAATGTGTGACAATGGGTGACTTCACCACAATTTCACTCCGGAGTCAAATTGGCAATCAGCTGAGTGGGCAGCAGCAGGTAAAAGCCGTCCAAAGCGACAAAAATGCAAAATCTCTGTATTTTGGGATGCGCAAGGTATTTTGTTCACCGATTACTTCGAGAAAGGAAGAACCATTAATAATGAATATTATACAGCATTATTAGCACGTTTGAATGAAGAAATCACCAAAAAATGGCCACAAGTGAAGAAAAACGTGCTGTTTCACCAAGACAATGCACCATGTCATAAGTCAATCACAACGGTGGCAAAAGTACATGAATTGCACTTCAAGTTTCTTCGGATCTTGCCCTCAGCAACTACTGGCTGTTTGCAGACCTCATAAAAAATGTTCCAGGGAAAGATTTGGCTCCAATAAAGTGATATCGGAAACTGAGGCCTATTTTGAGGCCAAAGACAAATGATTCTACAAAAAAGGCATCGAATTGTTAGAGAAGCATTGGAATCCATGTATCACCCTAGAAGGATGGATAAAGTTGTTTTATTAGTTAGGCCCGGGACTTATTGAGTGATATGTTAAATTTTTTTTTTAATTTTGGTTTTGTTTATCAAATACTGATTGAATCTTTTTTGCGAACATAAGTTCAGCTGATGACATTCCTGAGTTTGTACTCTGGTCTGGTGTTATTCGATGTACTTTGAAAAACTTGTAGCAATTCATCTTCAATTTCGTCTGATTTTCTTAACGCTCGCTTAAATGTATCTATGAAGTGTTTGGTTTGACCAATAGATCATGGATGGTACAAAACCGTTTGTCATGTGACAAATTGAAAATTCTTTGCAGAAATCTCTTAATTTTTGAGCCATAAATTAAGTTCCATTATCAGAAACAATTGTATGAGGAATTCAAAATCTTGCAAAGATTTTGTGAAAAAAATGTTTATAGTACTTTTTTGCCTGTAGATTTCTTATATTTGACAATTTCTGTCCACTTCATAAAACTATCCACCACAGTAAGGTAATAAACCCCATTTATTTGTTCTGCATACTCAATATGTAGTCGGGACCATGGTCTGTCAATATGTAGTCGGGACCATGGTCTGTCCATTTTTACTGGGGATGCTTTTGCTGCCATGTTATAGGATTTACAAAGTTTCATGAGATCTTCAATTTCTTTATCCATACATAGTATTAAAAAATAATTATCCTACCACTAACTCCACGTTCAAGTGAAAAGCTCACCTCTTAAAAATGCCTTCTCTTGAACGTGCCGTACCATTAAACCTGAGTGACAAGCCACCCTCCTAAAACAACTCCCTTAACCCTACCTCTAACCCTAGGTACAAGTGGCAAGTCTCCCACCTCTTAAAAAAACTTTCACTAACCCCAAGTCTGAATGGCAACTCCCATCCAACAAAACCTCTCTACACATAATCGTCTTTAAAAAAGGCAAACCCCTTCCCTCAGAAAAATGCATAGGATTTATCTCCCATAGAAAAAAATTGACTAACTGCCCTAAAATGCTAGAATGTCCTTTAAATGGGGGATTATTTTACATTACATTTATATGTGAAACTATTCCCCCACTCTAAATTCTAAAATTGTTTTTTTTTTCTTTCTACCAAAATTTTCAGTGTTCAGACGTAATTGCCTAAAAAAAAGGATGAATCATTTTTTTTGGGGGGGGGGGGGGCAGAAATCTCGCAATATATTCATTTTTAAATGGTTCTTGTATTAGGTTTCAGTTTCTTGTACATAAAATGGATTACAATTCAACTTTAAGTTCTCTAACTCCTTTTTTTTTTTGATGGATACATGGTATTTTTTTAAGGTATTGCAGCATATTTATGTACATTTACTGCAGATTACTTAGAAATGATTAATTTCTGGAGATTTTCAGTGGTTTATTCTAAATCCTTGCACAAAAATACATTTATATGGCAAATTTCATTGCTTAATTTTGTGTTTTAACAAAGATTGAAAAATGAGTGTAAAATGTTTGGCAGAATATATGGTGTTAAAGCGGTAAAAATATCCAACCGTGCGGAGTAAAAAATATAGTCATAACTTTTTTTTTTTAGTCAGATTTAAAAAGATCGATTATTTCTTAGATCATCAAGCTCTTTCTATGTATGTCATTATTGAGATATTTTAAGCTATTTTTTTTTTTTCATGTGTATTGCTATAGTAATCAGATTACTAGAAAATTTAAAAAAATGAGTGAATTGTCACCATTCTTGATTGAAAAAGTAAGAGTAGCAATATCCACCGAGCATAAGACATTTCGGATAATCAGATTTCAAGGTAGTTCTACTAAAATAGTCATATTTAAAAAACCAAAACACTTTAAGTCGTCAAAATACCACCATTTTGTTTGTAAATGAACATCCTTTCACACTCATTGGGTAGGCGCATCCCTTTTTCACCTGGGGGGCTGCACCTTTTTGGAGAGGGACTTCTCTGGTCTGGAACTTGGTTCTTTGGTGAGGTTGGCCTTTCCACCTTTGACCACCTTGTTCCGGCCATCTTTCGTTGTTGTTGTGGCGCCCCTCTGGTCGTTGGTGGAGGAGCTGCTGATGCCACTGACGCCGCTTTCACTCCCGGGCCCTGAGCAAAAGGGGTCTTCTTTGGTGGAATTTTTTTGGGGCAGGCTTTCGCCATATGCCCCTTCTGCTCGCAGTGCAAGCAATGTGGCCTCCTGCCCTCGACGATGACACTCATCATCAAGGGGTCACACTTGATTAGGGTTGGGATCTTACCAAAGCCATCTCTGTCCACTCTCATTTGTAGTTTCCTACCATGAGGTTACAGGGACCACAGACCGGGATTACAGCTTCGACGTCCTCATACTGGCTTAGGACAGCACTAAGCTGTTTTGAGCTAATGTAGCAGGGGACGCCAAGAACAATCACTAATGTCCTTCTACTCAAGTACTCCGGCCTGAGAATGAGATATTTAAATCTCAGGTCGGCCCTGGACCCTTTTTCTGCTTCCTCTTCACTTGGAAGCAGAATATCTCAAGTGGCGAACCCTCTGCGGCACAAATAAGATGCTTGGACTTTGAGTCCCCACAGAAGGTCCGCCATTTGATTGCAATCGACCCCAGCCAATCCCTTAGTCTTGGTGTCGATGGTGACTAGCGATACTATCCTTCTCGCTAGTCGTTCCACTGCACCCGGAGCTGCTTTAATGTTGGTACCGTCGGTCAACTGTTTGTATTTTTCATCAAACAACTGATGGTACTTCTCGGGACTTAGCTGGAACTAGTGTCCCACTTGTTCTTTGTTGCTGAGAAGGCAGGAGATGCTGATACTGCAGGTGATGATGGTGTTGCAGGTGGCATTTTCTGCCCGGGAAAGATGGTCCTGTCCTGAATAATTGGAAAATAAAGAAACCTGTCGATTTGGAATTGGAAGAACGTCTGCTAGATTTTACTCTAGCTGTTCAACCAAGTCCGTCCAGCTGCTTAGGTTGTGCCTGGGCTCAAAACGAATCTGCAAAAAAGAAGGAAACAATGTAAATTAGTGCCCAACAGGTGCTATACAAATCACCCAAGAGGGGTGATCACCCAAAAGGAGTGGGAAGAACAATGGTGCCCAAAAGGGGCTTGCCCGAGGACAGAGTCCCCGGTCAAAAAAGGGGCAGAAGAGGCCAAGTAACGGGTCGCCTCCCAAAAAACAATGCAGACATAAAAGTTTTGGGAAGAAATCGACTGAACTCTTCAATGTCAAAAAATAAGTTTTCATACTTATAAACCCACCACCTATGCAAATTGACTACTAGTCAGCGCCACTTATATCGATAGACTCCAAACAGTCAATCTGCAAAGATATTGTCACTAAGGCAAATTATCACAGTATCTTAAACCACAGCAGTCCTCTTAAAGAGTGTATGATCTGACTTTAAAAGAGCCGTTGGTTCAAGCTCGAACGTTGATTAAAGACAATGTTGAGGTGGGGGAACCAGTCGTGGCGGCGGCACAGGCTGCCTGTATACCCCCCACCTGTGGGCATGGGCTGATCTTTTTATAAATGCAATATGTCCTAATAATTTCACGGGAGACTGTGTACAGAGGAGGCAGACCACCCGTCAACGCTGTGATTGGTGCAACAAAACCGGTCATCTTGTGAGAGATTATCCGGGAAACAAAGTCAGGGATGAGACGTCGGTGCCCGTCTATTCCTCAGTCAGAATGTGAACTCGGCGCTACCTATCATTACCATCTCTGTTTATGAAGCACCATGCTTGGTTCTCCTCGACACTGGGTGCTCACGTTCCATTTTGAGCACAAGGCTATGTCAGTCTTGTCCAAAACAGATGGCGGTAACCACATTGACAGGCGCTACACAGAAATGGCATCATTAGGATTTGTACAGAGACTGGTAACGTTGCCACAATCAATGTGCTGGTTATGCAAGAAAACCCTCTTGATTTTGATATGCTACTTGACATCGACACCATTAAGGCACTTCGGCGGCGTTCACATCAGTCTGCAGGTGTGAATTGTGGAGCGCTTTGTATTAACGAAGCTGACTTTGTTGCAAAATATGACGAGTGGAAGGGAGTATATGTTGAAACATCGATAACACGTAATCAAAGAGTGCTGAATGGAGAGAATCAGATTTTGATGCAAGTAGAAATGGTTCCACGTCTGAGAGTGAGGGAGAGGTCGGACCTACTTTGGTTGAGCTGCCTTACTCCACTACCAATTCAGATCCTGGTACATCTGAAGTTTCGGTCAGATTACAGAGGAGTACTAGAGTAAACCGACCAGCCACCCACTGTCACTTGTGTGATCATACGATCAGGGGGAGTGTGACAATAAAAAGGAATACTTACCAGCTGAAAAGAGAATGAGATGCTGTCAGAGTAAAAAAGAGCTTCTCTTCACAATTGTAGACTTTTATAGTTGGGACTAATTAACATGTGTGTAGACCAACTGACATACATCAAAGGATTAATAGAACGCATGGAGTCGATTTCCAGAGAGAAAATGGTAGTGCTGGAAATCTGTTTAAAACTTTTTTTTTTTTGCAGTTAGATTACACGCATTCATTTCTGCTTTTCTTTGATACACTTCTCAGCTTCCTCATTCCATCACCATGTCCCCCTATGCCTTGAGGGCCCCTTTTCATCTACCCACAAGTCTGGTTTGTTACCTCTAACAGTGTATCTTTCAGCTTCTTCCGTTGTTCTTCTACACTTCCTGTGGTGGATTTGGTAGCCAAAAGCTCTATATTTTCATCTTTTCACGTGTTCCTTATTCAACCTCCACCACTTCCACATCATCATATCTGGTTTAACGTCTTTCTTACATGCTGGCCAATCGTGTTGCACAATCTTTCTTAGATATTATTTCGAGCTGTTATTTTCACGTTTTAAGAGATGTTCTAGATTGAATTCTACCTAGAGTTTGTGATTTCAATCTCTGGTCAAGTAATTTCGGAAAAAATTAACTGATGTGACATGCAACACGGGATTAGTGGATTAAATAAACGGTTTAGTCCCAAGTTCCCAAATGGTTGTACGAAAAGGCATCTGAAGAAAGCTGGAGATAACAATGCCCAAAACGTTGTGAAAATTCCAACAATCAAGATAAGGACAAGTTTGAAACCTGTAAATAATGATTTGTTTTTAGGTGCGACCCTGTATCTGTCTGAAAGTCTTTGTCAGTCATTCATAAGGTAAAAAATATCGCTAAGCACACAGATTGAATGGCCACATTTGATGATAAATGGATCCATTGTTATCTCCGCAGTGCGAATTCATCTTCGTGTTTATCTTCTAAGCAGAAAATGTTTTTCATTTTTCAATTGATTAGCCTAATATCTTCAAGAAATATTCCAAAGCCTTCAGCTATTTTCTGATTAGTGTTTAAATTTTTTGTTTAATTAACAAAAGACAAAATTTAATCTGATTCTTTATTTGCTTCAGTCACTGATTATCTCTAACAAAATTGTGTGACCACTTCTCTAATGTTTGCGTTTCTCCTGTCACGGTAATTTTGATAATTTCACATTGACTTATGTTTTTTTTCACTATGAATCGAATATTTATTGAAATCAAAAATGCAATAGTGTAAAATAAAATGCAATTTTAAAAATCCTACTTAAAAAAAAAATTACACAATCTACCAAATTACATTTCCAAGTCGAGTCATTGTAATCTTTTGTTAATTAATAGTTGAAAAAACAAAAAATAAGTGGCCCTTAGAAATTTAGAAGGAATTTGGAAACATTTAAACTGTCAAATGGAAAGTGAATCCTCATTTATTTATAGATTGTAAAATTTTGGAAGCTATTTACATTTGATAGATTACAATCACATTGTAACATTACTATCAGTGAGCTAGGTATAGAAAGTAATTACAATAATATTAGATGGAATAATGATATTAATGTGATAACTAGCAATGAATATGATGTCTTTGTTATTGAAACAGATTTTTCATCTGGAAAATATATTCTAAGTGAAGTAACTCTTTGCCTTACGTTATCTCTCTTGCTTCAAAGAGATTTGTCTCTTGCAGCATTCCAGATAGACATCTTGAATTAAAATATGTCACACACTTTTCTCCAAGTAATATGTCTAAACTAGGAAGTAATTCTTTTCTTTAGTTGTGAATGGAGAATAAATGTTAATTGTTGAGGAGTTTTATTCAATTCTTTCTTTATATTTGTCCCGTATCTCACATTAAACACCATTTCACCTCAGTTACAAAAGTGGGTTATACAGAATTCATCTATAATTTAAAGCCAGGGTCGTTTTGACAGTTTGTGATTTAAGAAAATTCAGTAGATGAAATGTGTTCTGCTTTTAGAAAAAGAATGTGTAAAAATAAAAAAGTTTTTGATAATTACGGTGAGCTGATCGAAAATGGGGAGAGTAAATTAGATTTCAAAAAGTGAGGAGGTCCTGTGCTTTGCTCCTTCAGTGGAGCTTTGCTAGAGAACCCGCTGCACATAAAGTAATAAAAAACTTATGTGACGTAAATTCCGTTTTCATTTCGAGTCTTTTTTGTGTTCTAGTGCACTGTCCAAAATGACGCTCAGTTACTAAAAGATACCGAGTAAGTCCAGATTTTGAGTTTTTTTTTATATGTACATAGCATCTTCACGGGTTACATGATAAGTGATACATAACGAGAAGAAGCAATATCACACATAACAATCAGATGCTTTACAAGAAACAGGCACGTTTGAACCTGAAAAAATATTCATTCAGCCATCGCTGTGTTGGTTTGTGGAATAGATTGCCATCAAGTGTAATTGAAGCCGAAACTGTAAAGATATTTGAGAAGCGGTTGGATAAGTTCTGGATTGACCAAGAAATCAAATTCAATTATAAGGCTGCTGTCATCACTGGACGCATACAAAGATGAAGACAAGGAGCTGGTGCCATAGGACGACTCATGTCCTTCTACCAGAATTCATCTATGTTTCTATGTTTCTATAACTATTTCAGGTTCATTATAGACATTCATACCAAGCACATATTGAAGCCACGCACTTACAAGGATCATTTAAAAATGTATTACTTAGTATAGAGAAATTCTTTTCTCTATTAAATTTTGTGTATCCGTCTTATTTCAAGTGTTTTGGTTAAATAAGGGGCCGCTAGTTGCACAACGATTGTGTGAACTCGAGGGACCTCCCCCCCCCCCCCCCACAGCTTATCTTGGATTATAAATAATAGAGTAACCCAGCGTAGTCTGAGTGTCAAATATGAATTCCCACATTCCGCCTCCCCCCCAATTTTAGAGTTAAAGCTCTTGCATCAATACTAAAAACTATATTTAACTATAGCCAGTTATCTTCCCTTGTTCGGAACTCTTCGCTGTCTGGAACCGATATTTGCGTTTTTTACTTTTTCCTTTAGATTGGTTTGAGGAACGAAAATAAGAGGGACCACGTTATGACATTATCTTAACAAAATTATAATCTTATAAAAATTTACTTCAATTAATAATTTAATGACCAATTAATAATTTAATGACCAAACGATTCTGTAATAATTAAATTTAACTTTCAAGATCGTATTTTAAAAATACTAATTTGGTTTAAAAAAAAAACTGCAAGTAAAAAGACTCGTAAGCAATGGCGGTGCAGCTCGTTTCGAATAGGATAATCTGTCCTGGGTACGATGACATGAAACGGCATCTAGTCATTTATGGGTGGGGGCTGGAGTCACCGCTTAGTTACCATTATTCCTAGGCTCCCATCTCTGGATTAAATAGAATCTATTGTTTGTAGACTATTTACAAAATGTTTACCTACAAAACAAATGCATCTACTAACAAATTTCTATATAAAACCTGTGGTTTCAGCATAAAAATGATCTAACAAGGCCCGACGCTACAACGAGCCAATCAAATCACTACGAAAAATGGATTGATTTCTCCACTTTATTTTACACATTTTCTTTCAAGTATTTAATTCTTTCATTTGCATATTTCGGGTGTTTTTTCTCGTGTTGGTTGTTGGTATTTTTACAATATTTCAGACGCTGTACATTTCTGTCTTCTTCCGGTGCCTTTTCACCTATGAATTTCCGACAAAACCCGTTATTTAATCTCCTGGCATTGCTTTCTCTTATTCTGCATTCCGTGCTTTTTAGATTCTCATAGAAAAATCGCCAAGAGCATATCAGAATTGGTTAAGAGATGTTCTAGAGTGAACTCAGAGGGTGTGAGTTCAATTCCTGATAAAGGAACTTAAAAAAAAAATAACTGATACAAGATATCTTAATAGTCCAGTCAAATCAGTGAAAAAGGTCAAACTAATTGCAACACAAGTTTTTTTTTGTTTTGCACAATGCATTTCTATGAGGTGTCTATATGAACATATTAAGTCTAAAAATCTACCGAAGCAAAATATGAAAATTTTAAGATTATCAATCTGTGATAATAGCGTGTGTTTATGACAAAAAAATGCAAACAACCTCATTTTCATTTAGATAAAACAGAAAATATTGACTATGAGATTCTTCAATCCATGGAAGGTAAGAGGGTATCTAACAATTAATTCAAGTGAAAAGAAAACAAGCACTTACCCTTGAATGAAAAACAGATGGGATTATAGACAAAAAAGTAGTGCACATTAATCTACAAGCACTGTTTGCATGCATAACATTAGTTGCAAAAAAAACACTTTAATATACATGACCTCTTTAAATACGAACTGTTTCGTGAAATAATATCTGTTTGATTCCATTGCTTTTCCCAGATTTGCAAATAAAGCAATTCAAGGAAGTGCCCTATGGAACCATCTCTGATGCTAAGAATGCAAACTTCCCACTGGTAGACATGTTGTTTTGGATAGAAGGGCATTACTATGTCGGATCATTTCACATCATGGTCATACATTTAGATAAATATATTATGTATATATTAAATACGTACTGTGCAAATATGACAAATGCGTTATATTTGATGGTTACAGTGAACAATCTTCAGTTAAAAACATAATAATTTATTGGGGAAGAGGAGTAAATACTGTATCTGTACACTGAATCAACTATGGTTTCAGCAACGAAAAGAGACATTTTCTTGGCAAATAAATCTAATAAACATAGACTTATCCAGATGTTTTCTGAATGTTTGGAATGAGCAGGGTGTCGGTGTATCCACGCAATGGTGATGCTGTCTTATTATTGAAACTGCTGTTAAAATATACACAGTTCGAAATCTTGGCCCCATTTACCATTTTTTTATGCTTTACTTGGATGTGACACAACTTCATGCTTATCCAATGCAGGCAAAGCAGTTGCTATTAAAATTTAAAAAAAAGACTTACAGCATTGTTCCGAGGTCTTCTGTTAGTGTGAGACATAAAAAAAAGCATTATTGCATCTGAAAAACGCCAGAAGGGAACGTCAACAAATTGCGCTATTATCAGTTTTCCCAAAAGATACATAAAAACATAATTACAGTGGATTAAATATCTTGCCTCCAACAAAAGCTGCTGCAAAATTCTATTCTATTCTATGCATTATACTAATAAGTACAGATATGGTTAGTAACTTGTTTTCTAAATCCCATCAATTGGAGATGACAGGTGATCAATGGTGTCATCATACCAGAAATGACTGATATACTACCAGCACCAGAAAGTCTTAATTTAATCCGGTGCAACTGAAAAAATATTGCCATACAGCACGGTGTACATGTAAAAAATATGGACTTAATTGTTCAACACAGTTGGAGAGTGTTGTAGTACAGCTTGTGCTAATTTGTCAGTGCTTGATGATAACATTAAGTTAGATGATTGCAAAATAATTGAATAACAAAAGCACTTGGAAAGCACAACCCTCCACCAATGTTTATTGTGTTACCTTACTATGCAGATGAAACTTGGTAATGTTTTTGAAAATGAGACACTATATAAACATAGGAAAGTTTACACCGATTGATTGAGAAATGCCAGATTGACGGAGATTCATATGAAGTTGTTAAATGGGTGTTCTATGTTAAAATGAAAAATGCTGCCAAATCTTGAATCTGTATTAGATCTATGTGAAATTTGATCTGGTTACATGTGATACTATCTGGTATGTTTCAAATTTCAAAAGAATAGACGAGAAATTGACTGATGTGATCTTTGTAAAAACTTTGACATTGATGAAAAATAGGGATTATCTGAATTTCAAAAAAATATTGCATTCAGATACTGAACTGGATCAGATTCAGAATTTATTATGGGACTTCCCCGGGCCAAGATGCAACTTTGGTATTAAAAAAAAAAAAAAAAAAAAAAAAGCATTGAAATCTGATGATTATTTTTGCATAAAGTTGATAACAAACGGACAAATAGACGAACAAATAAAGGATGATTAAAACATGACCTCCTTGTGGGGGGGGGGGGGGTAATTTATAATATTTTTTAAAAATTGAAACATAATGATGTAGAAGTATATCTAATAAAAATAATTCCATGAAATATCCCAATAATTTGATAATGGGAGAATATTCTTTGAATGCATACGATAAAACGGTGTATTTTAACGAAAAGAACTGTCTCTAAACTTAAGATGTTCACTAAAATACATTTTATATGGGTTAATTCTTGCTGTGAGATTAAAGAAGCATTCTATATACATTATTTCATATCCTAATTCTTACCTATAAATTTCAAATGATGCTTTGGTGCGATTGGTAACATACATCACGTTCACTGAAAATACGGCACCTGTTGAATAAAAAAAAATGCCAAATTTGCATATTTCGCATCAGTAGATTTTTCTCGGCTTTTATTGTGTTAAAATAGAAACCTTATAGAAATGTATTGTGTTACAATTAGTTTGACCTTTTGCCAAAATTGGGGCTTATTTGACTGGACTATAAAGGCACTGAATACGGAGTGAGAATGGTCTACTTTAGTGGATTCCATAAATGGTTCAGTTTGACTATAGTCAAACTGAACCATTTATGGAAAAAGAATACAATGGTGGAAACATTGTAAAAATGGCAACAACTGAAGGATTTTTACGTACAATTGAGAATTTAAAATATTCTTTTAATTAATTTGATATTCGTTACAAACTTTTATTTAGAATAGGTTTTGATTAAACAAAATTTGAGAATATCTCATGATTTGCAATTAGATCTAATTTAAATGTTTGAGATCACAAAACAATAATTATTCAAATTTAGAAAAGAATTCTGCTTGTATGTTGCTCAAATAATAACTTTTAGAATATAAAAATATATGTCTGTTTTGTATATAAACATTTTCCCTTTCTCCCTCTCTGTGCCTAAAACTATCAATACTGCAGGAATGCTTCCCAGCTGACTACAACATTGTTGTTTTCAAGTCCAATGTAAACAAATTCCTGTTAAGCCATTCTCCTAAATAACCAAATTCTGCCAAACCTCCACCATCGTTACCAATCATCCAGGTGTTGTCTCACCGTCCACCTGACACTCATTAACCCGTATCCTCGAATGGCCTTTGGGCCTGGATAAATGGTGACCTTTTAGGTAAAAAAAAAGAATAAAACAAATTAAATGCACTCGACCTTGAGATTTGGTAAGTTCAAGGTCAAAAACGTTTGTTTTTTTTTCTCATAAAATAAACATTAAATATGTTAGCATGTTGTCAGCTTTTCATATGGGCAAGATGACTGGTTGATTTTTAACTATTTTTGTTGCATATTGCAGACTTTACAAATACACAATTGGATTGGCCAATAATAGTCATGGGGTAAGAAAGAAAGATTTATTCAAAACCTTCACCCAAACCCACCAAATCACTCTGCTCTCATCTATACAAAGAAACCTATGTTTTTTTACCAACAGTCAAAGCACCTATACTTATATCTTGTACTTGTATGCTACTAGCTGTCCCTACCAGGCGTTGCCCGGGTGGAGAAATAGCGCTTAGAGAACAAAACTTCAAAATGTATTAAAAGTTGCCATATAGCTAAAATTAAGTATGGAAAATGGAAAGGTAAAAGTTTGTCTGTCTGTCATTGGTACGTTACACCATTTTCTGATAGATTTCAATGGATTAATGAAAGAAGAAACTATGTAAGTCACGTAGCGGCGAAAAGCACACTACTATGTTATTCATATTAGTAGTAGTAGTAGTATAGTATTGATTTACTCCTCTCCAGGAGTTAGGCACAAGGCCAGTTTTTATCTTACTCTTACAAGTAAGATGTGACCCAAGGTCGGGTCGGGAAAGTGGGGTTTAAAAATTGCCTGGGCAGCCCCGTCGGCATTCCCCTGTAGGGGCGCCTCAGGCAGTAAGCAATAAACTTACTCCTCCCCAAAGAGGGGAGGCAAAGCCTGGGAGGGTGGACCTGCTAGAACTGCACAGGACAGACCCATAGACCGGCGTAAATCAAGTCCCGAAAGCAAAGACAATACCAGTTTTTTATGGGGTTTAGTATCCATCAGAACAGATACTACACTTTGATCTTAGCCAAAAGGCCAAGATTCATATAGAGTAATTTACTGTTTTACACTATCCTGTTACTGTTAAACCCTCTTATTTAAAATATGTTTGTATATTTAATGTTTAAGTCACAGAATTGTTTGTTACAACCCGAAATGGTAGATGTTGTAATTCAGAAAACAATTTCAGAAACTGTTTTCTTCCCTTCTCTCTTTCTTCCATATTCAGTGTTCTCCCATTTCCCCCTCTAATTGTGAGTCTCCTTCTCTTTATTCTCGCTACCTGTTTCTTCTCTCTTGTGTGCACTCCCCCTTCCTGTTTCATATCCATTCTTCACCTTCAAATTCCTGAAAGGAAAAAGTTTGGTGTTTATTTTTAAACTAAATGATTCATTTCATGTGGGAGAAAATTCAAGTGTTAATATTTATTTTTTATAACTGTGTTGTAAAAAATAAGAAATAACTCCCTATACGTATGGTAAAAGAATCCTTTTTTTTATGAAAGCAAAGTAAATTTTTCAGAACTAATCCAGAGTTAACTCCATTTTTTTTTTTTTTTTTTGGAGTGTTTAAAAAAAATTATTCAATGTTATCATTACTATTTAGAGAAAAAAATGGTTCTTATTTAGATTAATGCACAAGTGAAATATGGCAGTTCAAAATAAAATAACAGGAAAACTATTTGATATACTTATGTATCAGGTAAAAGTATTTGTGTACACCAAAAATGATGGGAAAATATTAAGTAGAATTTTAATAAAAAAGTAAAATTAAATTACTGTTCGGAGTCAGTGAACTCCGATCACAAGACGACATGACGTTTTCATATTAGAAGGTAAATAGTCTTCTACAACGAATTAATGCCTGAAACTTGTAACCAATGGTTTAGAAGTTGGTGTTAATTCTTTCTCTTTTTGTAAGCGATGCTGACTGAATAGCGTAATACATGTTTCTAAAAGAACATACAATTTGTTATACTGAAAGAGTTGTGTAATGAAAGCTTTAAATCAGAAAAAGCTCACCTTCTGAGGAATTCCTTGTTAACTACTAAAAAGTGACTGCATTATGCTGGAATAATGATAGACCGCTTATATCACTGAAAAAATAATTAAGTCTTTATGCAAACGAAAATTATATTACCTACAAAGTTTCTATAAATGGCGTAAGTTGAATTTTTTTCTTTTTTCTTTTTAGTTCAAACAAAAGATTCTGTTAGCAATAAATCTGTAGTTGGATACGAACATGTAGGAATATTTTTTGCAATTTCACAAGTGGCTGGTTCTATTTAGGTTTGCTGCCAAGACGTAAGTGGTTAGTAGCAAGGTTTTATTATCAGTTTTCCTTCTCTTAGATGGATGACCTGACAAGGTCTACGTGTCCAACACTCTGAGAGAGGATAGCCTGCGCCTGTGTACTAGTCGGGTATTTCCGAGGCCCCGCAGGTAAAAAAATAAATAAATTTTCATCCACATATGCGCGCACACACATACATACATACATACATACATACATACATACATACATACATACATACATACATATATATATATATATATATATATATATATAATTTAAATTCCCGAAACAGTTGTTCATGGTAAACAACTGATGATCCCTTAAATAATGTTAGAAGCAAACTATATAATAACTGAAAAAGTTAAATTTACTTACATGAGTGATTTTTCACTGAACGACTTGGGACTTAAGTTTTTTTCATTTTTTTTTTTTAAATATAGTTTTAATGGTTGAGAAACTTCCAAGACTATATATACAAAGCCTTTGTTCGCGGGAAGCCCAACGATTGGCTGAAGGAACAACAAAGAATCTGATTGGTTAACTAGCAAGCCATGTATATAAAAACACCTGACAAAAATAACTCCATGCATTTAGCCTGACGATTCTCCCCGGGGATGAAACGCGGGAGCCTCTGTGTAGCTTGATTGCCATATATATTTTCACTGCTTACTATATATATATATATATATATATATATATAGATGAAATAAGTTCGCTGTGCACTTAACAGAGGGAACAGAAATTTGAAGATATGTTTCCCTCTTATAAGTTAGTACAGATAAGAGATAGACAGCCAGTAGGGTTAGGGTTAGATAAAAACTATTTAACTATTTATACAATGGAGGCTACGGAGAAGATAGAGTAAATTGAAACTCAATATTTTTAAAAAGATTAAATAAAGAAAAAAGTTTTAAAAAACACAAGGTAAATACAAGTAAATTTGGTAACATGATTAGAAATTAGTAAAAAAAATGGCAAATATATTTAAGATAGTTAAAAGAACAGAAACTCAGCTGAAAACTTTGAGTCTTTTTCATTTCAACAGCCATGGGTCTGGCATTAATTGAAGTTAATAAAATCAAATAATTTGACTTTTGGTAAAATTTTAAAATTTTGGTTGATTTAATAAAAACATGTGACACATTTCATATTTTTAGTGTTAAAAATGTATTTATGAAATTCAACATTTTAAAATAGTTTAAAAGAAATAATTTTCATTGTTTTTTTTGTTTTTTTCTTAATACAGCAAATTGAATTTTTATTTTACGAATTTTTAACCTTTTTTGTTATGAAAGTTAAAAAAAAAACAACCAGTACACTTAAAATCTTATCTGGAAATGCAGCACTTAATCGATAGTATTCTGAAGAATTTAAATATTCTATCTTGGAGAATTTTGTTTATTCATTCAGAGATTAAAGTAAGCTTACATTTACACTATCTATATATATATATATATATATATATATATATATATATATAGTAATTCGGGTAAGGTTTGTATTCACAGGATAAAAATCTGGATAATTTTTACTTTGTTTATATAATATTGCTCAATAATAAATAGAGCTACTTATATGTAATAAAAGTTTTATTTATACAAATATATTATGGCTACGCATCCAGAACATGTTTCAATCGTAGCTTTGATAAGCTCGATTTCCTTAGGCCGAAAAACAAGTGCCCGTTCTGTTTTCATATTGAAAAATGGAGCAGAATTTCCCTCCATAAGGGTCATGTGGCTAAATCCAAAACACTACTTCTGAAACAAGATTACTGTTAAATTTTTGAAATTTTCAGATTTTAGAGATCGGCCGATCAAATTATATTACATGAGACTTCAAAGTGTCTGTCGCTAGATTTAAATTGCTATGTTTTCTCGTCACCTGTACGTTTTACGCATGTGCGCCATACAAAAAAATAAACACAAATTCTAAAAGTGTTCAAGTGACCTATTTTTCCTCCGATTTCATACTCTCTTTGTTTGGCGCGATGGTTAGCGATAAAGAACGAAGACCAAGAGGTTGATGGTTCGATCATCACCAACTCCTAAGAATTTTTTTAAACGGTAACTTAAATATACATCGAAGGAGGGGGGGGGGCGACCGGGAAAGAGAGAGTACTTTTGATAGAAATATGTTACACTTTTGCCACGGGCAACGGTGAGAGGAAGGAGGCGACCGGGGAAGAGACAGCTTTTGCCCCGGGCAACTGAGGAAGAGAGATTGTTACACTTTTGCCCTGGGTAACCCCTACTAGTCTATTAAATAAAGGGCAGTTCTACAAAACAAACACCCGCAAAGTTGGGATTTTCTTGATCGGTGTTGCCCCGGAAGAATAATATCTAAAGTTTAGAAAGAATTATTCATTCTTTGATCCTAAACTGCCGCAGATTTCGTCGGGGGGGGGGGGCTGTTTTCCAGCCATTTGATGTACTAATTAAAGGGAAGTAACTGAATTTTTAAAGGAGTTATTTCCCTTACGCAAGCTCATTCCTCGAGTAATCTATAAAAGTGTATGTGCAGAGAAAGAATAGACTGGGCGGAGAAATGGAGAGGGGGAGGGGGAAACTGAGGGAGAGAGAGCGATCAAAGTTTTAATAGAAATGTTACACTTTTTCCCTGGGTAGCCCTGCTAGTTATAAGAATAATAGTGAAAATAATAAAAACTAATAATAAATCATAATAATAAAGTAAGATAAATTGTAAATAATAAAGAAATAAAAATAAATTAAAAATGATCATAATAAAAATAATGATTATTACCACAATATATATATATATATATATATATATATATATATATATATATATATTAGTGATATATGTAATGTAGTGTACTTTTGGCTAAGATCAAAGTGTAGTATCTGTTCCGATGGATACTGCACCCCATAGACTGGTATTGTCTTGACCTTCGGGGCTTGATTTACGCCGGTCTATGGGTCTGTCCTGTGCAGTTCTAGGAGGTCCACCCTCCCAGGCTTCGCCTCCCCTCTTTGGGGAGGAGTAAGTTTATTGCTTACTGTCTGAGGCGCCCCTACCGGGGAATGCCGACGGGGCTGCCCAGGCAATTTTTAAATCCCACTTTCCCGACCTGACCTTGGGTCACATCTTACTTGTAAGAGTAAGATAAAAACTGGCCTTGTGCCTAACTCCTGGAGAGGAATAAATCAATACCATACTAATAATAATAATAATAATACCATAATAATGGTAATAATAACTATAATAATGAAAATTATAGGTTAGGTTGGATGGATGAGGTAAATACAAAAGAAATGGGTTATAGTAAAATGTATTGATTTAACCGTGACTCTTAAAAGATACGAATAACTGAATACTGCAGTTGATATGTAAAAAAAAACAAAAAAAAAACGAATCAATCAACATTTAAATAAGCATTTTAAGAGTAGGATTATAGTTGTATGCTAACTTAAATGTAGAGGATGGTCAGTAACTCTTATTAACTCATATAGCTGTGAATAGGTGCCCGATACATACAGAATACATAAGTCAATGGACCAAATCTATACGTATGAGGTATAATAATACATCACTCCATATATTCAAATCTCTTCAAGCAAGTCATACAAACACACCTGAACTTTATTATACACTCAACACTAAAAATACTCCTACTCACACCAGGGCCGCAAAATACACATATGTATACAAAAGTAACAAATACATAATTACACAATTCCATAGGGTGCATCAGATAAAAATAAAATGGGCCACAAATCCACAAAACGATACAGGTAGGAATATATGTGTGCTGCAAAAACCCCTGTTAACCAGCATATAGCCAAGTATACATATCAGTTTAAAAACAAAATCAAACATTGAAAAGCATTGCATAAAACATACATATATAAATGTATAAATAAACAACAATAATACATGCCTATCCACGCCGATATACCTAAATCGATAGAATGTGTCATGTAGAAGGAAAGGGTATGAAGGGGGACAGCGTCTATACTATTAGGTGGGATAGAAAGTTTAGATTAGTAAATTAAAGGTTATTATTATTAATATTAACTAGTTTTAGTTGAACTCTTATTGATTCAGAGGGTTTTATGCAAATTAATAAGTATGTATGACTTGTTATGCCTACGATTAACCAAGGTTTCACATTTTTTAAAGTTTACCCCTGTCACTAAATCTAATAATCTCAAGTTTCTCATTTAGTCAAAGATAACAGGGTGTGTTTAGGGATCTACAAGAACTAGTTTTTCTAATAATATTCGATTAAATTGTTAGGGTTTTATTATTTGTGATTAGGTACAAGAAATGTTGGGCAAGTGAAATTTTGCTTTTATTATTAATATTATTAAAGTTACATTTATGGTTGTTGAATCTTTCTTTGAATGTATTTTTGGCAATGCCAATATAAAATTTATTTTCAGTTGGCTCTTTAGTTTTAATGGTAGCTAGCTAAACTATAGCGGATGATAAACACTTTTGTAGTGGGCACAGTGGTGGGGTAGGGGTCCTGGGCGTAACAATCGGGGAGGGGGGGGGGTTGAAGTACCCTCAGGTCATGAAAAAGCTTCTAAAGTGCACGCATAGTTTAAAATGACATTAACTGGGTGCCACCCTCGTTGATATGACATTTCATATTTAAATTTAATTAAATGTTTACCATTGAAAATTCAATTTCTATTATCCACTGAGAGGAAGTAAAACATCTCGTCCATAACTCAATTGACTTACAAAGTCGTTTTAGCTAAAAAGGAACTTTCAATTATTGATTGAAGAAGCGCTGCCATTCTGTTCTTTCTACAGAAAGCATTGGACTCAGAAAACCACCATCTCCCTAAATTCCCATTGCGGACTGAAGCCACACTTGAAAACCTGGTCATCACCCCATCCCAGGTCAGACACATCATAAAAAAATCTTGACACCTCCAAAGCTTGTGAAACTGATCTCATACCAGTAATAGTAATAAAGAAATGCTCAGCTGAACTGGCCCCTGTCCTCTCCAAACTCTACAACAAATGCCTTGCTGAATCTTGCTTCCCCGATAGCTGGAAAATTGCCTCTGTGGTACCAGTCTTTAAGAAATCTGGGGATAGAACTGATCCTCAGAACTACTGCCCAATCAGTCTACTCTCGATCTTAGCTAAAATCTTTGAATCCTTAATCAATCTAGCGATAGTCCGGCACTTAGTTAATGCTAAACTTCTTTCTGACCTCCAGTATGGATTTAGACAAGCACGATCTACTGCAGACTTACTAACGGCCATCTCTGAACGCATGTATCATACACTCGACAAGGCAGGTGAAGCTAAGGCAGTAGCGCTTGATATATCCAAGGCCTTTGACAAGGTATGGCATAAAGGGCTTCTCCTGAAAATACGCTCATATGGTATTACTGGGCAAATATTTAATATAATTAGATCCTTCCTAACCAAAAGAAAGATCGAGGTTGTCTTCGATGGCTGTTTATCTAAGCAACATGACATAAATGCTGTTGTACCCCAGGGATCTATCCTTGAACCTTTATTGTTCCTGATCTTCATAAACGATCTCCCTGATGACATTGAGTCTGAGATTGGTTTATTTGCTGACGACACCATGCTTTACTCTCATGTGGGCAAAACAGACGTGATCATATCTGAGGCAATGGCTGAATCCTTAGAAAATGACCTCCAGACTGTAGTGGATTGGGGTCATAAATGGATGGTAACTTTTAATGCCGCAAAGACAAGGCTCCTTTCCTTCAATAACTACAAGAAACCTCTCCAACCACCGATTGACATGGCAAATAACACCCTACCTGAGAGTTCATCATTCAAACTCCTCAGCCTAACCTTCATAGGTAACATGAATTGGAACAAATACACTGAAGACATTGCCAAGGCTGCTGCAAAGAAGGTGGGCTCCCTCTATCGTGCTAGTAAACTCCTCACACCTGACATTATCCTGTATCTCTACAAAGCCACCATCTGCCCATGCATCTGGGCTGGTCCATCATCTACTAGTCTCTCCCTCTTAGACAAGGTCCAAAAGAGTCGCCAACTTAATAGGTCCCTCACTATCAACCAAGCTCCAGCTCCAGCCCCTGTCCCATCGCCGCAATGTTACATCCTTGTGCTTGTTTTCCAAATATTTCAGTGCTCCAATGAACTGGCTACTCTGGTGCCCCCTCGATGAAAATACACTAGACCAACTCGACAATCAGCTGAATCCCATCCATTCACTGTGGAGGTCCCCTCCAATAGCTTTTTTCCTGTGCTACCGGCCTCTAGAACTCCCTCCCTGCTCCCTGTTTCCCCGACAGTACCGACATGCAGAGGTTTAAAACTATTGTAAACAGACATCTCGCTACACTGCTCCCAACTTAGGATGACACCCAAAACCTACTCCCTAATTCTCAGTAACCCCTTACATCTGCAGTGGCAACCTGCCTTGTTTGTGTTGAAATATGTTAAAAAAAAAAAAAATTTTAATTGTTCGTTAATGGTGTTATATTTCAATTGTTTTTTTTTTACTTGTCTTAAGAAGTATTCCAGAATACATAAATATATCAATTACTGATTGCAAAAAACACAAAAGTTTGGCAAGAATGATAGCGAAATGTAAACTAATAATAATTTTGGTGATTAAACTAGGAAATAACACTATCGCCGTATATCTTAGCCAGAATTAATGATTGATTCTGAATCAGCAGGTGAAACATCGACTTTACTTTATTATATAGATTAACAATACCCGTACTTCGATTCCTAATAAATTTTTTCGTGTTTTTTCTCCTTTTCCTTTAAACAATTATAGACTCACTCCCATAGTTAAATGTTGGGGCCCGGAATTTCTTGATTGAGCAAAAAAACAAATCGGAGACTATTCTACATCACCAACAAAACAAATTCACTCTTAGTAAAAAAAAAACCTTTAAAAACAGTTTGGTTCAAATTCTGTAGAAGTACTAAACAAAACATACACACTTTGAGAATTTATAGTGGGGAATTAATTTCAATATACCTTTAACGTAACATGTTGCTGTTTTTTTTATTAACTTACAAAGTATTCCAGAATAAATATATATGTAAATTTAACAATACCCGTACTTCACTTCACAGTTTAATGTTGGGGCCTGAAAATTATTGATTAAATATACTTTGCCGGGCAACGCCGAGATACGGGTCCTGCTAGTTATAAAATGAATTACTCAAATGTACATGTATTCAATAATATTGAAAATATATATTCCATAAAGTAAGGATTGAATGCATAATCTTTAAAGCAAGTAGGCTTAATTATCAATCAAGAATTTCCAGTTCTGGAAATCTCGATTGTAATCTGTACTTTTGATTTTCAGAATTATTTGGATCGTGTTAAAAACTGACCTGGCGTCATTTTTTAACATATTTTTGAGATTATTTTTTTTAACAAGATTCAATTATTCTAGATATTTTTTTCGGACCAAGACTACAATAAGGCCCCCAGTTCAGTAACACAACACGCGGAACATGTTCCGGAAGTCACCGGCGTCTTCCGGTTGACCTCGCAACGCAACCCAGAAAACACCTTTTATAAATTGTGCGACACCATCTCTGCACAATATCCATTTGTTTAACTGTATTTTGTTTCAATGTTTTGTTCCCTACATTAAAAACCTACCTTGTGTCTATCTTTGCCCTTGTAGGGAGGCGAGTAAATAGCGAAGTTTTGTTTTTTAATAAGAAATAAGTTATAAAAAGATTTGTAAATAAAATTATACATTTGTTAAATCTTATTTCATTTGTTGCTTACAGAAAAAAATAACAAAAACTTCATAAACTTTAAATTGCTTCCGTTTAGAAACTGATTTTTTATGTCTAACTCCGCCCTCGTGAGAAGGCAAAACGAAAGATTACAAGTCAGCCGATTTTTAAAAAAGCGTATATATTTCGTTTATTTATTAAAATAACTTGCGTAATCTTCCGTTTTGCCTCCTCTGGCTAGGAGCAAAGTGTAGTATGGAAAAATCCTTTTAAACTGAGGTAAGATCCAGAGTGCCCCTTTTTTGGGAAGCTTGATTTTTCCCTACAAAACGGAAGATTACTTAAGTCCGGCGATAAATATTTCATACCCCCCATTTCTGCCCTCGTGGGGAGGCAAGTAAATAGTGACACAACAACATGTGACAAAACATCTTTTAAAAGAAAACATGTTAATATTTTATTTGTTTTATTTATGGACCCTCTGCCTTAAAATAAATATTAATATGTTAAAAGAAAAAAAAAATCCGAAAAAGAAAAAGGTTTATTTACAAGTAAATAGCGACCACGTGTATTGCGAGGTCAACCAGAAGATGCCGGTGACTTCCGGAACATGTTCCGCGTGTTGTGTTACTGAACTGGGGTCCTTATTGTAGTCTTGCTCCTTTTTTTCTAACATGCAACATTCTCCTTGTCTAATTTGTATTTCTGGGAAATTTTTTTTTTTTTTAATTTTCTTTAATTTTTTATATTTAAGAAATCGTCATCTAGCGCCTTTTATTTCATTTTTCCGAGTGTTACCAGAAGCTCCCTAATGAGGTTACAATGTATTTTTTACTTTTACTTCAGTTTGTAGGGAGGCAATCGCAATGTTTTTAAGGGGTCCAGCATATTTTTTGATAAGTCTAGATAATTCGTCAGCATTTTTTCTGCAGGTAGTAATGTACGAGACGCGTGGACCATAGGTTTTTAGTGATCCGTCTTCCATTTTTTTGTAATATGCAAGCTCCAATGCGGTACAGGCTAGCATCAGTAGCCACAATGATTTTAAGATCTGGATTGTAATGCCTCAAAAATAATTCTGATGTGAGTAGATTTTTTTATTTTTTCTGTCGTCCAGACCCAATCTTTTTATTTTTTCAATAGCTCATTAAGAGGCGCTCGCAAATCGTGCAGGTTTTGAATAACCACATTCTAATAATTTTCTAAACAAAGAAAACTTTGTTGTGACGATAAGTTTTCCGGAGTCTGCATAGTTTTTGTCGCACTCGCTTGCTCTGGTCATCTAACATCTTTGTCTATAATTTGACAAAGATATTTTTTTTTTGTTTTCATGAAGAAATCGCATTTTTCTTCCTTCAGTTTAAATTCATAATCCTGGAGTCTTTTAAATACTTCGTGTATATGTGATTTGTGTTGCCCAGTGTTTTTACTGATCACTAGAATGTCATCTAGATAGGCTGTCGCAAATTCCAGTCTGCTAAGCAATGTGTCCATTACTTGTTGAAAAATGGTTGGTGCAACCTTAATCCCAAATGGTAATCGTTAGAATTTGTACAAACTCTTAGCTTTGAGTGCTCTTCGTCTACAGGTATTTACGCATTACTTCAATCAACCTTTGAAAAAGATTTTCCTCTGGTGAGTTTAGTGAATATCTCTTTTAGGCTAGACAGAGGGTCGTGGTAATCTTTAGGGCATGGTTCAATCCTGTCGAGAAATCTGCACAACACGGATATCTTTACTCCTATTTTTCAGAGTCTATTTAATTGCTCGTCAATTTGATTTAATGACGCAAATGGAATATTTATTTTTTTTAAATTGGTTTTAATTCAAACTTGGCAGTCATTTTTTTTTTAATATCTTCCCAGTCCACCAGAAAAACTTCTGAAAATCTTTTAATTCTTTCGTTAGTCTCTCTGCTTCAGTGTCAATATTTTGACAGAATAAGTTTATGGACATAGTCCATTGAAATTTTTATATCCGTGTCCAAGAGTTTGCTTGAGTTCATCACAAACATTTTCAATTTCAAAGTTTTTTTCCTTTTAATGTAATGTCAGCGATTATCAAGCCTTCAAATCTTATTTGTTCAGCAGTAACGCTTTTAGCTATTTTTTTTAGTTTTCATTATAGTTTGTTTTCCAATATTATTCCATTTTTAAAGATTTATTATTGACCAAATCTGAGCCTGAATCAAGTTGTAATTTAGTATTTTTATTTAATATTCTAACTTGCACAAACTTTATAATATTTTCAATTCGTCACTTTTAGCAATTTTAAGTTTGTTTTTTTTTGTTATATTTTTAACTCTGCAGTGTGTACTTTTGTGTCCCATACGATCGCAATTAAAACACTTTCATTTTATATGGACAATATTTGTATCAATGCAATTGCGCGCAATCAAAACACGGTTTAGAAGGCAAATTATTGAATCTTGGTGAACGCTAATAAAACGTTGCCAGATTAATTCTCTAGTTTATGATTTCTACATCCGTATTCGATACTAAACTTTGTGCAAACATTAGGCATTTAAAATTGTTAACGTTCCACTCCGACAATTTTAAATCATCAGTGTTCATTAACTATGCTAACGAAAGTAGTGTAGTCTTCGTCTTTGCTTGTGAAATTCATACATTTTCACTTTTTGTGAAAGAGACGTTTTAGGGCTAAACAAGTCAGTTAATAATTCTATCGCTTCAACAAATATTTTTTGTGGTAATATATAATTGATGATTTGGTATGTTCAACGGTACCCAAGTTTCTTAATAGCAAACAAACATTTTTAAAATCTGTTCAATTCGCACAATCCGTATTATAAAAGTTTTTTATCATCTGAAATACGAAGCAAATGCCATTTCGTTTTCGGGGGTCGTAATTAAAATTATCGATAGTGCACCAAATAGGGTTTTGTGAAAATTCACTTTCATCATCATCGTTTTGACCCTTACGCGTATAATTTTTTCTGTTCATGTTGTGTATGAAGAAACATTTTCTCAAATATTTTCATTTGCTCTAATTGTCTTTCTTGAAGTTTCTCTTCTGGACGAAGCCTTTTTATTTTCATTTTCTTCTGATATTCCATTTGTTCTATTTGTTTTTCTCAAATTTCTTCCAGTCGAAGTTGTTATTCTTGTTGATGATATCCAATATTTCCCTTAAAAATTCCGCAATTTTGACCCCATAAATAGACGTTTTCATGTCTTTTTTTTATATATATGGTTGTAACTTTTCTTACTGAAAGATAAATTCTTAGCAGGAGAAAAAAAAAGTCTGTTTGAACTTATTTTCGTGTTCCTGATTAAACAAAAATAAAACAGAAAAATCAAGACCTTTCTGCTTGTTTTTTGTTTTTTTTTCGTGGTCGAACGATTTAGATTTCAAAACCCCAAGTTGAAATCTTTTTCGTTTTACTCAAGAATGAAAACATTTTTTTTTTAATCCTATTTTCTGACGTTGGAGTGTTTCCTTTCACAGATTTGGCATACCTAGTGTGTAAAAACTTCAGTACAGATTTTAACTTGTTTCTGTTGTAATTAACAATTTTTCCGAGCACAATACTCGAGTCTTTTTAAAAAAAAATCCAACATTTCAGTTGTAGTAATGGTTAAGTTGTATTCGATAAAAGAACATTGCAGGGTCGATAATAAATAAAACAACACGGTGGTATATTTACAAGAGACTTTATCGTAAGCTTCTCTATACATAGTGTCTAGAATAGTTGATATAGTCACGAAATAAGGTAGATAACCATTGCACTATAACAGAATTTATTTAAGATCGAGCATGTCGCAAGATCGCCTTTCGAATTTGTTGCTCTTACCAATTTAGCATGAAACTGGAGATGATGGACTTGGACAAAATTGACAAAAGTGACTTGGCTTCTACAAAAGCTTACAAAGTCAAAATTCAATAAATCTGTTTTAAAGTTGTATGGGGGTGTAAACCAAATAATTATCCTATTTCTTAGTCTTTTAGGTCTATTGTTGGGTGCTACTGTTTTAACATTTAATTTGGGTTCTTTTATAGTCAGTCTTTTATTGCATTGTTATATAGAACTTTATTTTCATTAATGATTTCCACCTTTGAGGAGTTTTTTCATTCTTTTTTCTATTGATTTATGAGTGTTTATGGGTGGTTTGAGTGGGCGCATGTAAATTGGATTTGTGTTGTATTTTGTATATGGTTTCTTTAATTAGTTCTCAGTTAACACTTGCTTTCTTTGAGATACATAGATAAGTGTTTATTTACGGTTCTTTTCTACTTCTCAAACCTTGAGTAAGTATAGCAGTAATGAAGAATATTAATTTTCTTCTCCCCAATTGACCACTTGATTATTTTGTAGTATTTCTTTTTTGTAGCCTTTTCGGGATTCCAGGACAAGAATTCATCTGGTCTGATGGAATATCAATAGTGCACTATTCCTCGTATGAACCCGTGTGTAGTCTTTAAATACTATATTATTTTATTTATTTATATATATATATATATATTTATATATATATATATATATATATAAGAGGGTAGTGCAGTATTAGTGCAGTTCCAACGAGAGAAAAATATATATGTAAAGGAGTAAGGCTACCAACATTTGTAAAAAGTTTTTTTCAACATTTATTATTTTATCATTTTATAATTTTATATAACGCGTTTCAAGCGGTGGTCCGCACTCATCGGATATGTAAATCCATTTGAAGAAATGGCTTTCGATTTGAAAGAGTGTTGTTTAATTTGAGGAAATTTGTTATTGTTTGGCGTTTTTGCTCATGTGTGAACAATAATACATTTCTCAAATGAAACAACACTCTTTCAAATCGAAAGACATTTCTTCAAATGGATTTATATATCTGATGAGAGCGGACCACCGCTTGAAACGTGTTATATAAAATTATAAAATAACAAAATAATATAAATGTTGAAAAAAAATCTTTTTACAAATGTTGGTAGCCGTACTACTTTACATATATATATATATATATATATATATATATATATATATATTGGTCAGAGTTTACTTGCAGGAGAAGCATCCTCATGTCAGGTTATCCTAACAAACCCCTGTACTTCTTAGAATACCCACTCGAGGTCTAGTAGGCCTTCAAACTCTCTCGATGATTGGGCTGTATTTTTTATTTTTTCAACTTATCTTTTTGTTTTTGCTGGAGATGGAGCATCTTACCGGATATCAGACACTCATGTACTATTTCAGACACTCCAACCGAGAGATCTTTTTAGGATTTTAACCATCCCTTTAAGCACTATTGTTTCTATCGCTCTTGCACTTGGTTCAACGGATATATTTATCAGGTAGTTTTTTATATTCTTTTTCATGAACCCGGTTGTTCCTATGATTATTGGAATGATGGAGATCTTCCTAAGATTCCAGTTTCTTTTCATGTGGTATTTTGTTATGGACTTGTGGACTCTCATGTTGTTTCCAACCTGGAACAGCATAGGTACTCTTTACAGCATAGGTTGCAGATTGTTATCCCTTGAAGGAGATAGTTCACCGCTTCTTTTTTGGAGATGACTGTCACTTGTAAGACATGCTTTGCTCAGCAATACTTTACCATTGTCGCAATCGCAGTGAATTGCAACCATTTCATTTTGCATTTCAGAGGCCCCTTTCGTAACGGCTCTCTTAAGAAAGGCTCAAGTTTGATGTTCTTCACCTCGTCTCTAACGACTTTCATTTTTCTTCGTGTAACACCGAAAAGTCTTGCTGGTAACAAGTAATCAATATCATTTCCGACAGAATTTTTTATTTAACTTTTGGTCACTAAAAACAACAGAAAGATTCATATTTGATGCTCTTCACCTTGTCTCTAATGGCTTTTTCTTTTTTGTTTTTCATTGTTCACTGCAACAGGTCAGGGGGAATTAATCTTCACTGCTCATAATCATTTATCTATCTATGTTTCGGCTTTATTTCAAGATTTTCTCAAGATAACTGATTTGAACAAATAACATAAGTACAATATTTGAAAATATGTGGTGCGTTTGTGATGGTGAAAAAAATGTTTTTTTGTTCGTTTTTCGAACGAACCATAGCTGTTAGAATTCAAAATGTGCAGTGTGTTTATGGAGTGGAATGAAGGTTTGTTTTTAAATATCAATGTTTTGTTGGGAATGTGGTGTAAAATAACTAGTCTGGATCTAAATTCAAGTTTGTTCGGTTAGTATTTATTTGTAGAAGCCATTACGTCGTTTAATTGTGTTCGAGTTTATAATGAGTGCTGATTCAAGAAGTCTTCCCCGAGAATAAAGTTATCAACATTAACTTACCGTTTCCTCCAAACATCTTAATAGAAATAATCAGACTAATCACTGACATGACTTATTTCCAATTGAACAATTTTTTCTATAAGCAAAGTTTCGGACTCCTTATGTAGTACTAGCCTGCTTATACTTAGAATTCCTACAATCTAGCCTATTCAAATTTAGATTACCCCCAAATACTGAATACTGTAGACATTTTAATTTTTCTTCCTGAAAACACTAATAGAAAATCTTAACAAATTAAACATAGTCCATAACGTTTACGTATAAAACAGAAAAAATAACTCGATACCATTTCTGGACATACTTATAATAAAATCCAACAATAACCTTCAAAGTACATTGCAGGACTATGCACAAAAATGACTACATTTTTATTCCCACCATAATAACAAAATCAAAACCGGCCTGATAATCGGTTTCTTCCTACGCGCACTCCGAAATTGTAGCCTACTATATCTAGAAGAAGAATTTAAATGCATCACAAATTCACTGCAATACCCCACATATTTCATATTAAATGCATCACAAATTCACTGCAATACCCCACATATTTCATATTAAATGCATCACAAATTCACTGCAATACCCCACATATTTCATATTAAATGCATCACAAATTCACTGCAATACCCCACATATTTCATATTAAATGCATCACAAATTCACTGCAATACCCCACATATTTCATATTAAATGCATCACAAATTCACTGCAATACCCCACATATTTCATATTAAATGCATCACAAATTCACTGCAATACCCCACATATTTCATATTAAATGCATCACAAATTCACTGCAATACCCCACATATTTCATATTAAATGCATCACAAATTCACTGCAATACCCCACATATTTCATATTAAATGCATCACAAATTCACTGCAATACCCCACATATTTCATATTAAATGCATCACAAATTCACTGCAATACCCCACATATTTCATATTAAATGCATCACAAATTCACTGCAATACCCCACATATTTCATATTAAATGCAAAGAAAAAAGCCCTACAAATATTTTCCAGAAGCAATAAACTAAAATCATATACACCGAACACTTCCCTTATAATAGGTATCTAAACCAAACTTTTATTTTCATTATATCAAAAAAATATTAATGTGGACACATAGATCTTTGCAAAACATAAACAATGGTCCAAAAGTTATTTTGGTAGTTCAATTAGCCATAGAATTATGACCGTTCAAAGTTCGTTGTAAATTAAAAAATTGTCCGTCATATGTGATATTGGTCTAGAAGCCAATTTTCAGTGTATAACTAAAAGTTTTGGTTTTAAATGCCAGTTGGACTTTAGCGTTGTTTCAATGAAATTCAAGTGATAATCCGTCATTATTTACTGTTTGTTTATATAAGAAAATTATATATTACCATTTTTTTGTTTTGTTTTATTTTTGGTTTTAAATGATGGAGAGGCCAGTTGGACTTGACTTTAGCGTTGTTTCAATGAAATTCAAGTGATAGTCCGTTGTTATTTACTGTTTGTTTATATAAGAAAATTATATATTACCATTTTTTTTTATTTTTTATTTTTGGTTTTAAATGATGGAGAGGCCAGTTGAACTTGACTTTAGCGTTGTTTCAATGAAATTCAAGTGATAGTCCGTCGTTATTTACTGTTTGTTTATATAAGAAAATTATATATTACCATTTTTTTTTGTTTTATTTTTGGTTTTAAATGATGGAGAGGCCAGTTGGACTTGACTTTAGCATTGTTTCAATGAAATTCAAGTATATTAAAAACAAATATGTATTTCTTTCACTTTTTGTTTTGCTTTTTAAAACAGGACGCTTTCCAGATAGATAACTTGCCTGTTTCGACAATCTCTTAATAGTGACCTATCCCCAAAAAGTAAATATATAATTTTCTTACATAAACAACCAGTAAATAACGACGGAATATCACCTGAATTTTATTGAAACTACGGACAAGTTATGTCTGACTGGTGTTCTGCTCATTAAGACAAAAAATAAATAAAAAGGAAATATATATTTTTTTTGTTCTATAAACAAACAGATTTGAAAGAAACATCATTTGTTTTGCCGACTATATATATATATATATATATAAATTAAAATATATCAATAAAAGATACTACTGGTACCACATAACCCAGTACTAGCTGCTGCGGTTTGGGTCGGCAACGAGTAAAACTGACACCTCCACTGGACTTCGGCTCAGTATGGAGGATGGTGTAGTCACCCAACAGGACTAAAAACAAAACCTGCAAAAGGGCGGATGAGCTCTATTGAGCGAACAACCACCTACACTCACACCTAGTTATGGGCAAATAGTGTCGCCAACCCGCAGTGCCTAGCATGGCGACTATGGCACACTCCCCTGAATGACAGACCCCCCCCCCCCTAAAAAAAATAAAACCCTTCAGTTACCAGTAGCTGTGAAGTCAGCATCCTAAGCATCAAGCGGATGGACAATAGAGCAGAGAGTGCTAAGAGCTTTAAGATTGGAACATACAGGGCCAGAACCCTACGCACATAAAAGAACTGGAGGATGAGCTGTCCAAAATAAACTTTGACCTCATCGGTATTAGCAAAATCCGAATCAAAGGAGAGGGCGGCATAACCCTCAACAAAAGTGGCCATAACTTATACTACAAAGGTAGAGACACCTTTCACCGTGGTGTTGGCTTTGTAATACACAAGAACATCACGGGCAATGTTATCAGTTCTAAAAGCAAGTCTGATAGAGTAGCCCAAATTACCATGAAAATCAGTGCCAGATATGATCTCAACATTATATAGGCATACCTCCCCAACCACCAACCACACAGATGAGGAAGGGGATGACCGTATAACAAACAACAAAGCCCATTTCAACATAGTCATGGGGGACTTTAACGCTAAAGTTGGGAGAGGACAACCAAGCGAGTCAAGTACTGGTCAGTTTGGTCTTGGAAAACGAAATACCAGAGGAGATTCTCTTAATTTCTGTGAAAGACATCAACTGAAGATTATGAACACATTCTTCAAGAAGAAGCTTAGCAGACGCTGGACTTGGATTTTTGGATTTCCCCAAACAGCACCACAAAGAATGAAATCGATTACATACTAACTAATAAATCACACACCTTTTATAGATGTCTCGGTCCTCAACAGATTCGACACTGGAAGTGACCACTGCTGTTACGTGCCTCGCTCTGCATCAACACCAAATTAGAGAGAGTAAAACTCCTAAAGGAATCCAAAAGACCAAACCACGATTTGCCATCCGCCAACGCACAAGAATTCCAACTGAAACAAGCTAACAGGTTCAAAGCACTGGAAGCAACATGCGATTTTATCACACCCACTATATTAGAAACGGCAGTGGACACCGCTGGAAGAGACACGCCACCACAACCGAACAAGCTTTCAGCGAAGATCAGGCTAAGAGAGAAAAGGAGACAGATGAAAAAAAGAGGTACGAATATTCAAAACATTGAATATTCTGAAGTAGGCAAGACCATAGGTCGCCGAATGAATGAAGAAATAATGGCTTACAATGAGAAGGAACAGATGAAAGCTTTGAGAGAACAAAGGTTTTAAAGCTACTAAGAAGAAACAATGTCTCGGGGAAAACAACATCATCACATTGAAGGAAGATGATGACACCTTCACAACTGACTTAAACCGGTGAATCAGAAGATGTGAAGAGTTCTACACTGAGCTCTACAAGACCAGGAGACTCCAAGATCAACTCTTTACTGACAGAGAGGCTGCTGCGCTACCCCGTCCAATATTAAAGTCCGAAGTACAGCCTGCAATCGAACGACTGAAGAGAGATAGATCTTCAGGTGAAGATGGAATTACGGCAGGCATTCTCCAAGATGGGACTGAACCAATCGCAGAGATTCTTACCAGCCTATACAACAAATGCCTTAATAACAACAAAATTCCTAGCAACTGGAAGAATGCGTCAGCTACCATCCTCCACAAGAAAGGAGACTTGAAAGATATTAAAAACTACAGGTCAATAAACCTACTTTCTGTTGTTTACAAGTTATTCTCCTCAAAGGGATGCAAAATACACTTGACAGAAACCTACCCAGAGAACAAGCTGGTTTCCGACCAGGATTTTCCACCATGGACCACATTCAAGTTGTAAGCCAACTCCAAGAGAAATCTAACGGGTATGGTATACCACTTTGTCGATTATGAAAAAGCATTTGACTCCATCAAATTCACCCTTATGTTCACAGCTTTGAAAAGTCAAGGAATTGACATTGCTACCATCAACCTGTATCAGGATCTTTACGACGGAACGACAGCAACTTTAAAACTTCAACAGGATAGTAAAAAGATCAATATAGAAAGAGGTGTCAGACAAGGTGATAACAGTTCACCAAACCTCTTTACATCCTGCCTGCAAGATTCGGTGATCAATAAAATTGACTGGGAAGGCAGAGGTATCAATATAAACAGAATATCTTGCTCATCTAGAATTTGATATCATTGGCACAAGTCACACACTTCAAGAATTAGAAGGGATTCTTAACACCATTCACAATGCTAGCCATATAGTTGGTCTTAAAATGCACACTGGAAAAACCATGGTCATGTTCAACAAATATGTCACAAAAGCCCCAGTCATAGTGAAAGGTGGAAATGTCGAAGAAGTTGATAACTACATCTACCTGGGGAAGATGGTGAGCAGTGATGTTGATGTCATGCCTGAAATCAAACAGCGAATTGCGCTTGGATGGGCAGTCTTTTCCAAAGTAGACAACATCATGAAGAGTAGGAAGTCCACGATGAATATTAAACAAAAAGTGTTCGATGAATACATCATGCCTGTTATGACATATGGTAGTGAAACATGGGCACTTAATAATGCAGCAATAGAAAAGCTAAGAGTGGCACAGTACAAAATGGAACGCATTATGCTCGGCATCAGTTTACATGATAGAAAAAGAAACACCTAGATCAGACAGAAAACTGGAATAAATGACATCATCATACGAATGGCAAAACATAGATGGGCAGCTCATCTTTCGAGATGTACAGAAAACAGGTGAACATATAGAGCGACAGAATGGACCCCGAGGCAATGGAAAAGACCTAGAGGAAGGCCGAAAAACCCGGTGGAGGGACGACCTAGATAGTCAATTAGGTCCTGCTTCGCCACGCCTAACCAGGGATAAAACAAGGTGGAAAGAAACCAGGGAGGGGTTCCTTCACCGGAAGTGAAATTTAAAAAAAAAGATGAAGAAGTAAAAGTGCAGGTTTCAAACAAGTGAAACATCCTCACAAATGTCACCTTGTAGTAAATGAAAATTAATCATGATAGAAGCAATAATTATTATATCAAACCAGCCTAACCATTTGGACAAATTCCCATCCCGCCCCCGAAAATACATGCAAAAATCACACGAAAGCACAACTTTGTTCATACAAGTTTCATTTCAAGTGCTAATGCATCGAATCTTAATGATTCATAGCACATTGGATCAGGCTAGATTTTTCTTTTAATAGTAAATCAATAAAAATACTCAGAATTAGACCATGTAAAAACAGACGGAAACACAATCTGATAATAGGGCAAAAATAGATTTTAAAAAATAATGAAAAGTATGCATTACTGAAATGGCTGTAAAACGGTATTGATTTGGAGGTACAAGCTTGAAACTTTGCCACTTTACTCATTTTGGGATGAGGAATTCAAAAAACCTGTGTCTTCTGTATTATCAAATGTTTTTGTCAGATATATTTTAACTTGGGTGAATTCTTCCAGTTTTTAACTTGCCAAAAAAGATCCGACAACTACAAAATTTAGAAATTTGTTATACAAATAGAATCACAAGTCATTTTTGTTTTTTTCAGGCAAATACTTATTCTAAAGCTTAAAACTTTAAAAAATTTTAATGAGTAAAAATATTTTTTATCTTAACTTGACAGATTTTATTGTCTCCCCCCTACAGTTCTTCTTACTGATTTGTAGTGAGAAAAAAAAACAAATTTTGAAATAAGAAAACTTACAAATAATTTTCAAAAGTTTCAAACTATGCAGGTCAATAAAATATTAAATTTTCTATTATCAGTTTCTTCCCCTCTTTTTTTCATTGTTAACTATACTATACTTTCGTCCATACAGATTGTGAGTCTATTCATGAACGTATTAATTATTCACTTGGTTGAAGATACCGGGAAGATCCTTTATGACGTCATGGTGTCATCCATTAAAATAGATCATAGATTACCCGTGACGTGAAGGTTCCTGTTCGACGACTCATGACTTTCAATATGAGAACAGGAATCTCATTTAATGAAAAAATTTTCAAAATAAAAACAAGACAAAAATATTTTAAACATGGAAACTTAGCACAATTTTGTTTTGAAGAGAATAAACATTTTTTATTTATTAAATAATTTAATAGAAAAAAAAAAGAATTCTACTGTTTTAGACGATAACATCATTTGAATCCTCCACATTAGAGCAAAGTTTTTTAGTTTTCAGATTATTGTTAATATTTATTCGAAAAGGAAAGAGAAAAAGGAAAGAAAGGAGAAAAAGAGAGAGAAAGCGAACTCAGCTGATTATAGTGATATTAATACTACTACTACTACTACTACTAACAGCATGTTAACATTGATTTTCTAGGACTGTTTTGATGCTTTGCTTAACTGTTAAATCATAAACCTTAAATATGGAGGGAGACCTACTTTAATGCGGCGGGTCAACATGATTTCTTAGTGTAGTAATTTGGCACCAACAGATTATTAAAGATGGGATATTTCTCTATAAAAAAAGTGCCATTTTCGGAACATTTTACATTAAATTCAATCAGTATTTCATTCATTGAAATTTCCAACTTGGATTTTCTTTGAGAAAAGTTACTCAACCCCATTTTTAAGCACACTATATTGACAAGGGACCCTTTTTCTGTAAGAAAAAACTATTTTTATATTCATAGATACACGCAATTGTAATGCCCGGCTAATTTGAAAAACATTTTTTTTACATAAAAAAATAAATCGCTTGTCAACGAAAATAGTGACCTAATTTGAAGTCGTGTAAAAACAAATATTAATGGTAAAAGAAAAAGAATTATGAAGAGAAAAGGTTAGATTTTATTTACATTCAAATTTTATCAAAATACCTCCAAAAAATACACGAGTTGAAATTGAGAGTAATTTCACTATATTTGCTTTTTTTTTTCGCACGCTAAACGATCCCGGTTTGTGATACTTACTTATAAACAGACATCTTTTACCTACCCATGTCAATGATACAATACTTTACAACACTCTAAATAAAGTCGGAACCCTAACAATACAAACTGCACCACAAAGCATAAAACAACAAAACATTTTCCTATAACACCCACATCTAATGCAGGTATATAATTGCCATCAGATTTACATCGGTGAAACTCAACGGGAACTAAAGAAAAGACTTGGTGAACATAAGAGATATAAAAAATAACAATTCCTTAACTGTACTATTCTCTCTTTCATGACAACATGATCCTTCTAACTTTAAACAAGCTAGACTCCTTAGATTCATTTTAAATTAATCTCGGCGAAAACTTCTCGAATCGGCACTCGTTATAAGCTCTAACACAATTATACAACGTAACGGCTTCTACAATTTATCTTTTTTAATCAGCGAACTAAATACTAACAGAACTTTAATTTAAATCTAGACTAGCTATCTTACACCACTTTCTAAACTATATACATAACATAGATAGAAAAAGAAATTAAAAAATAACTCTTTCAACTCCATAAACGCACCACACATTTTGAATCCTAACGACTATGGTTTGTTCAAAAAGAGATCAAAAACATTCTTTTCACGTCATAATTGCACCACATTTTTTAAATTCTAACGACTATTTAATTTGAAAAAAAACAAAAAAAACATTCTTTTCACGTCACAAACGCACCACATATTTTCAAATATTGTTATATTGTTTTGTTATTTCTTCAAATCCGTCATCTGAAATCCTTGAAGTAAAGACGAAACGTTGATGAATATATAAATACTTTTGGTTTTTCCTTTTTTCATTTTCCATCACGTTGGAATATATTTTCATAATTATCATATAAAAAAAATAAGTTAATATTATTTACTTTAAATTAATATTATATATTTATATATACACACACACACACACATTCTTACAGAACGAGTGAGGAGTGATGAGAACAACTGAAGAACAGGTACGCTTGGTATCTTGTGGGCTCAGTTTCCAGTGTTTCTTTGAAACCAAAAGTATTAATGGACGATCACAGTAATGTATAGTATTCTTTAAAAAAAACGTTATTCTAGGAAATAAAGAAAATAAATTAATTACATATCACTGTAACTGTCCATTTTGTTAAATCTGTGCCGTATTTTTGAATTATATATATATGTATATATATATATATATATATATATATATAAGTAATATTGGTTGATCGTCCATTTAAAGCATTGTTGGATATGTTAATAAAATTGATATGTAAGCCATTAACAATGCGAGATTAATTTATATATATATTTTTTTTTTTTTTACATTAATCTTATATTTCGGAATAAATCCATCTTCAGAGGTGACCAGTTATTGAGTCATTTTTAAAAAAAAGTTTTTTTTTAATCAAAAACAAGAATAACCAAACTTATTTCTTTGTTACTTGATAAAACGTCTCTTTGCACTGCTGGTGTTGGCGGCCATGATTCAAATTCCGGTGTCGAACGAAGAAAAAAAAAAAATTACTCAATAACTGGTCACCTCTGAAGATGGAATTTATTCCGAAATACAAGATTAATGTAAAAAAAAATATATATATATAAATTAATCTCACATTGTTAATGGCTTACATATCAATTTTATTAATATATATATATATATATATATATATCCCATGAAATGTTAAAATGGGGTTATGCCCAAAGTGACATAATGAATAATTGAATCTCAGATAATACTAAAACTAAAAGAATTACTGGCCCATTGCCAAGATTGTACTACAAGATCTGTTCATTTTTTAAACTGGTGTATCAGGTACTGTTAGATGTCTTGCCATCTTATACACTGAGAATTTCGGCTAATCATTTAAAAGTATGTGATGTTTCTTGACACACACACACAAAAAAAAACAAAAAAAAAAAACAACAAAAAAAAAACAACAAAATTATGCCAAAGCATGTAGTACACTGAGCAGGACCCCCCCCCCCCCCCCCCCACGACAAAAGAATAGAATTATTCTAAATCTAGAAATAAAATAATCAGATTAATGTGCTTAGTCATGTTACATTCATGATTGACTTAGGATCACTTTCAGATCGTATTAAGTAGGTCTTAACAAATAAACTATGTAATGATCATGTTTCGAAATCTTTTAGTATATAGGCTAGCTGTCATCATCATCATCATCATCATCATCATCATCATCATGGCCGTCACTCGAATCGAGTATATGGGTCACCAGGGGCTTAATTTATGAGAAAACGATCCAATTCGAGATCCACACATCCTATCACAGATCGGGCATACATTATCGTTTGGCAATTAATTTTCGTGGCGCACTATTCTTGCTGCTTTCAGTTCTTCAACATGATGACACCGTTTACTTCCGCATCTTTCCACACCACAGTTTATTCCATTCCTCCACTCCACTCTCCCAAGTGCACTCGCTTCCCGTGTTGTGTGATTAATTCCACATCTCTTCTTATCCTCCTTCAAACAAACCATTGTACCACTTCTTTTGTCCTCCAACCCTCAGTTCGGAATAAAATATTTTCTTAGGATAGGACTGGTCACTTATTCTTACCACATAACCAGCCCATCTCACACGATTTTTAACAATTAAAGCCTCGATACTAGAGCAACCAGACTCTTCCAGGATACTGATGTTGGTTCGACGATCTTACCTGTTAATTTTTTTTAAAAAGTCTTCGGTGTAGTTTTTCGAGTGCTATAAGATGTCGACGGTATGTTGTCCAGGTCTCCGATGCATAAAAGAGTGTTGGTAGGACAATGGCTCGATACACTAGTATTTTGGTATCAAGCCTTAAATCTTTATCATCAAAGATTCTGAGACAAAGTTTACCGGAAGCAGCACTTACGCACTTAATACAGTATTGGATTTCGTCATCAATAGTGGCATTGGAAGCGAGATGGCTACCCAGGTACACGAAACGATCCACGTTTTCTAGCAATTCACCGCCTAATTGGATATTAGGAGGGTTTTTGTTATTAGTTTTTCAGCAGATTTTTAGTCCGCGTTTAGAGTGTGCATCCGTAAAGGCATTAATCGAGGTTCGTAAGTTCTCTTGAGTCGGAGCACAAACCGCGTTATCATCTGCATATTGAAATTCAATAGGAGAATAATCATTTATTCTAGTTCTGACTTTCTAGATGTTTCACGTTGTAAATTCCGCCATCCCAGATTTTACCTTGAATGGATCTGTAGAGCTGCCATTTGCGATTACCGTCGCAGTCATATCGTTGTGAAGAAGTTTTATTATTTTGATGAACTTCTCTGGACAAGCAGCTTTTGATAAGATTTTCCAGAGAAGTTCACGGCTTACACTATCAAAGGTTTTTGTTAGATCAATGAAAGCTATATATAGAGGTTGCTGTTGCTGTTGCTCTCGGCATTTTTCCTGAAGCTGCCTTAGACTGAATATCATGTCATTTGTGCCACGAACTGGTCGAAAGTCACATTGTGACTCGGGTAAAAACAGACTCAGCGAGAGGTGTTACTGTCTTTAAGATACGAGCCAAGATTTTTCCAGCTATTGATAGTAGTGTAATACCTCTATAATTTCCAGTCAGTTCTTTCTCCCTTTTTTTTGAAAATAGTTGTAATTAGACCATCCCTTAAATCACTTTGTATTTCCTCCTGTATCCATATTTTGACAATTAGTTGATGCAGTTGTGAATACAGGAAGGGTCCACCCGATTTATAGATTTCGGCAGGAATGTTGTCTATACCAGCAGCCTTATTATTTTTCAAAGCAAAAACGGCAGTCTTGACCTCTTTATGAGAGGGAATTCTGCTCAGTGAAGTGTCCACAGGTCGTTGCAGGATTTGATGTATCGCATTGTCGTCGACGACTGAATGTCGGTTTAACAGATCTTCAAAGTGTTCCTTCTACCGGGCTAAGATTTCTCCACTACTTTTGAGAATTCAAGAGCCATCCCTAGTCTGCAAATGGGCTAGGCCTTGTGTGCTGGAATCATAGAGAATTCTAGTTGCACTAAATAAATTCTTTATGTCGTTTTTATCAACATTTAGTTGTATTTTATATTTGTTCATTCACCAGTTGTTTTTAATGGCTCTTGTAGATGTTTGTACTTTGGCTTTTAATTCTCTGTTTTCTCTTTTTGGTTTCCGAGATCGGGTCATTGAGATGTGATGCGAGCGCTTTTCTTGTTTGCTCGATTAGATCTTTTATTTCTTTGTCATTTTCGTCAAACCAGTCTTGATTCTTATATTTTTTCAAACCAATCGACTTACCGCATGCGTCCAAAATGGCAGACTTCAGCTTTTGCAAATGTTCTTCAGCACTGGCGGGATGTTGGCCACGTAGGTGCTGAAGAATGAATTGTTGTAACTGAAGCTGCTTAGTCGGATCCCGCAGCAATTCGATGTTGAATTTGAGCGAAGATGAATTCCGTTTTTTCTTCCTACGCTGCAGCTTGATTCTCGTTATTGAGAGAATTAAACGATGGTCTGTCCAGCAGTCCTCAGTGAGTCGAGAAGCTTTTGTAATTAAAACATCTCTCCTATCACATGCGCGAACAATAATATAGTCTATAACGTATAGTCTTATAATATAACGAGCACCTTCTCTGTCTGTCTGTCTGTCCGTCCTGGAGAATTTTTGTAAACGAGAGGGGGGAGAGGGGCGAGATAATTACAATTTAATTAATTTCAAAGTCAGAAACATAAACAAATACATTGGGCCAAATATTAAAGACTAAATAAACAATAAATAATTTTAGGCGTCAACGCCGCGATTCGAACTCGCAACCTTGACGCTAACAGCCAAACGCTCTACCGCCTGAGCTAAAGGAACAGTTGAAAATGGTCTCTTAATTTCACTTCATTGTTTCGACCGCCATTAAGGTGAAACCCCCTGAAAGCTGTCTTCCAAGCAGGTTAAGGTGAAGCAAACCATTTTTAGGGCACCTTTTCTATCCCCTCCCCATTCGGGGTGAGCAGAGTTGATGCTAGAAAGGGCTGCTCAGTCACAGATGGCACTGCCAAATCACTCTCTTGCTTCAGGTCCAAGAGCGCAGCGACTGAACTAAACATCCGCCGCGGGACGTGCCGGTTTAACACTAAAGACTTCCAGATATCACAATCCTGTCCCAACCGCATTCTTCAGATCGCCACCAGACTTCCTTCCATTTTTCTCTTCGACCTTTTTCCCCACTACTGGTGTCCATGGAGACGCCTGTGCGATGATTTGTTTAACATGAGTATTGATTTACTCCTCTCCAGGAGTTAGGCACAAGGCCAGTTTTTATCTTACTCCCACAAGTAAGATGTGACCCAAGGTCGGGTCGGGAAAGTGGGGTTTAAAAATTGCCTGGGCAGCCTCGTCGGCATTCCCCGGTAGGGACGCCTCAGGCAGTAAGCAATAAACTTACTCCTCCCCAAAGAGGGTAGGCGAAGCCTGGGAGGGTGGACATCCTAGAACTGCACAGGACAGACTCAGACCGGCGTGAATCAAGCCCCGAAGACCAAGACAATACCAGTCTATGGGGTGCAGTATCCATCGGAACAGATACTACACTTTGATCTTAGCCAAAAGGAACATGAGTAGGTTGATGCACAAACAGACCCATCATCTTGGTCAGGCAGGTTTATGTTCAGTGGCACGAAAATCGAGACGACCAAACCCCCTGACTGGTTGCAACCCTTCACCCGCCTTCGCAACCTTACATACAGACTGGTCTGCCATTGAGGAATTTTTCACAGTGTCCGCTCACTGGACTGTTCGCTGCCACCCAGTATGGCACAGTTATGCTAAAGTCATCCACGTGCCAACTCATTTCTCAACCATCCGCCTTCCTGCTGCCGAAGGCTTTGACCTGTGCATGGAGGAGGGTGGTCATTCCCTCATTGGCTGCTTGGGAGGCGACCACGCCTATATGGTAACCCTCTGGAATATCAGAGGGAGGCTAACAGGTGCTACACCTTGCCCAAGGGTGACCTGGAACTGTGCAATGTAATGAAGTCATTTTAATTTTTATTTCTTTGCACATTTTTAAATTTAAGGTAAACCACTTCTATTATTTTCTCCAATGTAAAATGAGTTATTCTCATTGCTGATTTTTATTTTAAGGTGATTTAAAAAAAAATGTTTCATATTAGTAGGTATCACGAACCAGCCAGTTTAGTGTGTGTTAATGAGTAAATATAGTGAAATTCCCTTCAATTTCAACTTGTGATTACTCATTTGTTTTTTGTGTTATTTTGATAAAATAGGGATGTAAACAAAATTTAATCTTTTCTCTTAATGTACAATTCTTTCTTGAGTCATTAATGGGTTGTTTTTTTTTTTTTGGTTACTTCAAATTAGGTTACTATTTTCAGTGAGGGGGCAATTTAGTTTTTAATGTTGTTTTTCCAACTTGTGTCTCTATGCATATAAAAAGTCCTATCTTAAAGAAAAAGGGTAACTCGTTAATATGGTGGACTTAATATAGGGTTTTAAGTTGTCTTTCACCCAAAATATCATCGACCTTAAAACGCTTTGGATAATCACAGATTTCAAGGGGATTCTACTAAAATAGTCATATTTTAAAAATCAAAGCACTCTAAGTCTTCCAAATACCACCATACCAAATTTACTTTGACATGCATCAATAAATAATAAGCTATATGATATATTTGAAGAGTTTTCAGTAAAGTGATAAAAATGTTCACTGTTAACAGGTCATTTTCACAACTTTTGTGATGAACCGGGTGCTTTTTAAAAGTGTGTTACCACTCCTCTATGCGGGATTAAGCTATAACATTTGGAAACCAATTAGGAGTGATGAAGCCCTTAATCCTGGTGGGGGTATAAAATAAACTGGCGCATTCTTTTTTTGCTATGTTTAAGAGAAAACTTCAAGTTTTCTTCAATTTATTGACTTATCAAAAAAGTTTTGGTCATTTTATAAAACAGTGACTCCTGAAAAGTTCTGTATTTTCTTAGGTTTCAAACTTCAAATACTTGACTTTTGAACTTTAATTCTCGTCAGAAATGACTTCCTAGTCGCCAATTAAAAAAAACAAATAAACTTCCTTTTTTTTTTTTTTAAAGGCGATTACATGTGAATACCACAAAAATACTTGCTGCAAAAACAGCAAAAAAAAAAACAAACAATTTAAAATTTAGAATGGGAGGATCAGTTTCACATATAAATTTAACGTTAAATGATACCCGATTCTAGGGCCATTATAGTCTTTTAAGGCAGTTAGTTCCAATCACATTATTTTTATATATTTTATTTTGATCTGAAAAGTTAGTAAAAAAAAAAAAATTATAATTACTCTACCACTAACCCTAGGTCATAGTGGCAAGCTCCTCCCCTAAAAAAACTTCCCTTAACCCTAACACTAAATCCTAGTGACGATCCCCCCCCCCCAAAAAAAAAACTCCCTTAACCCAAATTCTAACTCTAGGTCCAACCGGCAAGACTCCCCTACTATAAACCCTCCCTTAACCCTACCACTAACCCTAAGTCTGAGTGGCAAGCCCCGTCCTAACAAAAACCCTTTTAAAACCAAACATTATCGTCTAAAAAAAAAGGTAGACCCCTCCCTCCTCTCCAAAAAATGAAAACTCACAAGATTTATTGCTTGTAGTAGGTATCCCAAACTTTTTCAATATACCAAAAAACTTTGTAGGTATGCATATATAGTGTTGCAAGATATAACAATAAATACCTTTCATACTCGAGTTATGACCATTCAAAGTTAGTCGGACATTGCGTTTTGTTTTACACTCAACAAAAGGTCAACTTAAGCAGTGCAACTGAAGATAAAAGCTTCAAATAAGTGAAAAATGTTTATTAATATAATGCCATAGTTCAGGGGTTCTCAACCTGGGGTTCGCGAACCCCCAGGGGCTCACAAAAAGATTTCATGGGGTACTTAGATGGCTGATGAAAGAAGTATCTTAAATAGTAATAGTTGCGGATTATGAAATTCATTGCCTGTGTCTTCATAAAGTTGCTTTCATTATTGTTTTGTTTTTGTTTTTTTAACATAGTTCACCCCAAACAAGGCAGGCAGCCACTGTAGACGTAAGAGGCTACTGAGAATTTGGGTGTAAGTTTTGGGGCCCATCCTAAGTTGGAAGCTGTACAGCGAGATGTCTGTTTACATTAGTTTTAAATTTCTGTGTCGGTACAGTCAGAGAAACAGGGAGCAGGGAGGGAGTTCCGGAGGCCGGCAGCTGTTAACATAAATCTTATATGAACAATCAAACATGCACTTCTCGAAGAAAGGAAAACAAGAAAACGTCTCATTATGGAAATAGTTACGTATTTCTTTCCAAATTCATTTCAGACGGAGGCGGCTGATTTGCTATTTGCTTTCTCTCTTCTCCTAAACATTTGAAATCGTTCGGCATGGCAGGTCTTTTATTCCTGTGACAGAAGAGAGAGGAAGTACATTTACTTACGTTGCTGGAAAGAAGTATATCTTATATATTTATTGATATACAAATAAATACATATTGGTCTTTAATATAGAGTGGGTTAGGGTTATTATTATTTCTATATCGATATAGATTTATTCTTTTACCATTTAATTTACATACGCTTTTGTGGTGTGTAAAAAAAAAAAAAAAAAAAAAAAGGTAAAGGTCGCATAGCCTGGACGCGCACGAGTGTCGTTGCCGACATCGCACACTGCCCATGGCCGTAGCGGCGGTGATTTGTTAAGAATCACCGTGTCTAGGGCACAGCATATGGAAGGCGGAGCCCATCCCTCTTCTGACGCTGCCTTGAACCTTCCCTGAGTTTTAGTCAGGTACCCATTTACTGCTGGGTGGACAGAGGGAGTTTTCAGACCCGAAAATTCGCATTCCTTGAGTGGGATCGAACCCGGGTCGTCCAGCCCAAAGACAAGTGCTATAACCACTCGTCCACAGGCCCTCCCTGTGGTGTGTACAGACACATATGTAAATTCGAGAGTGGTTGAGTCAACATAGTGAGAGAGGGTGAGAGAAATACATAGATAGCTAAGAGAGAGAGAGATGGATGATATCATCCTTTTGTTACTTCAGCATCTATGACGTCATAAAGGATCTCTTCCTGATATCTACAGTCTGTTTTACTGAATGTCATCCCTTTGTGACTTATAAATGATTTTGCCTGGTTTCTTCCAACTTAATTTAGTGATGTCATCCATTGTCCATGGAGACAAAAAAAAACAGAAGATAACAAGCAACGTCCAGAGTTTTAGTTTTATATCGATATATATATATATATATATATATATATATATATATATATACTTTGTATGCGTCACATGTTTATTCGTCGCTCGATTTCTTACAAAAAACAAAACATTTATCTGTACCTCTTATTCTCTAAATAATGGGTTACAGGATAGAGATATAACTTACGTGCAGAATCAGAAAGAACATACAATTTTACATAAGAAGGCAAAGTTTTATCAAAATTACTCACAAACTAGAGAAACGTTAAAGAAATTAACTTGTGAATTGGTCCGTGATTTCAAGTAATTTTTCCATATAAAAGATGTTGATTTTGAACCCCGAATTTCAGAGCTTTAAGTTTTTGGAGGGACCCTTTTTAGGGTTCTAGTTTTGAGCTCTATTTTTGTGGGAGAACCGATTTCAGAGAGACATTTTTAAGGAAACAGTTTTAGGTAATACTCAAATGTGAGAGAGCGAGAGAAATGTCGTATGATAAACAAACGAAATAATGAGTACAAAAGCATAAGTTCACAAAAGAGATATTTTATATATGTTTAAAATGGAAGTTTACACAGATAGAAAAAACAGAATGTTTGTTCATATTTTGAGAGTTCTTGCAGAACAAGAGATAATTAGGAAGTCTAAGTCGATAATTTAAAGGCTGTGAATTGTCAACAGGTCTGAAAAATCATAATCAAAACTTCCCCATTCAATTATAAAATGTTTATTTGATTGAAGTCAATGTTCATTTGTTTTCATTGTAAAAAGTACATTGAGAAATGTTAGAAGTATTAAAGTGGTGAAGTTTTACATTTGTTTTCATAAAAATAAAATGTTAGAAGTATTAAAGTGGTCAAGTTTTACATTTGTTTTCATAAAAATAAAATGTTAGAAGTATTAAAGTGGTCAAGTTTTACATTTGTTTTCATAAAAATAAAATGTCAGAAGTATTAAAGTGGTGAAGTTTTACATTTGTTTTCATAAAAATAAAATGTTAGAAGTATTAAAGTGGTTAAGTTTTACATTTGTTTTCATAAAAATAAAATGTCAGAAGTATTAAAGTGGTGAAGTTTTACATTTGTTTTTAATCAGCAGACGATACGGTTAAAGAGTTAATGTGTTGTGTATGTGTGTGCGTTGGGTTATTGCCAGAGTGGCTACGTGTGAGTGAGTGAGTGGAGAAATGCATTTTTAGCCTTCCCATCGCCTGACAGAGGGCGAGGGAAGCTAGTGAGATGGCGATGTTAGCTCTGTCGTGGATTTTGGGCTCAACATACTTGTTGAAAGAAAAATCTGACTTTTTATTTACTCAGCAAATTTGATAAATTCAGAGAAATATCATCTGACTGGCTTCAAATGTTTTTATTTGTTTTTATTAATTCAGGCGAGTGCATGCGTCAAACCATATGTGCAGAAACGAGTTTAAGCATTTTCATTTTGGGCACTGAAGGGTGAACTCTGGATATTTGTATAATTAAAACAGTTTTCAGCTCGATTTACTGAGCTCTTTTACACTGATTAAATGATACTAATCTGAAATAAATCAAAATCAACTAGTCATACTAATTGAGCTTTTCATTTTATTTCCTTAATTTGTTTTGTATCGTTCTTGAAGTCAAACACAATTTGGAAATCTGCTGAAGTTAATTACAATGAACATCGAAATATTTATTTTTTAATCTTATAACCAATTTAAAATAATCTTTTCTTAAACTATTAATGACAATTTTAAATAAACCCAACACTTTATTATTGTCTCATATTCAAAAATATGTTGCGCTAATTATGTTAACAAATCGATTATCGGACATTTATTATTTTTCTTTGACTTTTCTAACCATCTATTTCCTCTATAAAGATGGTCAATTAAATGTTTATATCATTTCTATTCGACCCTTCCTCTTTCTAATGGTGCAAATATGTTGACAATAAAATTTAATTTTATTGAAATCAGTGTTTTTTTTTTGTTTTTTTATTTAAATATCAAAATTTCTATCAAAATTGGCTGCAAAATAATTCAAATAGACTTACGTCAATTTATTCTGTTTTTTATTTTTAATTTTAATTTTAATTTTTTTTATTTTAATTTTAATTTTAATTTTTTATTTAAAAAAAAAAATTTTTTTTTTTACTCTTTAAAAAGCATTGCTTCTGTTATTACAATAAAATAATTAATTTAATTTAATAGCAATAAAATGTTCTATGCCTTAATGATACCAAACGATTTTGTTATTTAAGAAACGTTTCAATATAGTTTCCGGTATATCGGGATGCGCGGAAAATTAGGTCACAGAAAAATAGGCAATTTTGACATGGTAGGAAAATTAGGTAACTATTAAATAAATATCGATTAGAAGCATTCTTAAGGGGAATTTGGGGGCAAGGTAGAGGGTGGTCACCATAATTTTAAATTGAGGCTAAGTCCTCCTCCTACCCTCCAAAAAATAAATATTTTAAAATATTTACTGTTGATTCAATAGTTACCTAATTTTCCTACTTTGCCAAAATTACCGAACTTTCTGTTACCGAATTTTCCATTCCCTTATTTTCCTAAATTCATATTGGGAATACCGATATCTATCGGTATTTCAGGAATGCCGACAATCTACCTGTTAACAGACGAGGCTATTAATTTCTATTTTTAATTAAGATAAAATTATTAGATCTTTTTATTTTTTTACAAACTATTTAACATTATTATTATTAGAGATGGGCGGTTTTACCGAAAAACCGCGTTTTTTCGGTTTCGTCTCCATACTGAATACCGAATCGGTTTTTTTTTTTTTTTTAAACCGTAACCGTTTGGTAATGTGTTGTTAGTACAGTAAGCCACCATATACAAGGAAACACGGTTGAAAAGATTTTCCGATTTGAATAAAATTGAATATTACCAAAAAATGTTATATTAGTAAGAGGACAGATTGAACAAATATATGATAAACACATTTAATTGACTTGTAGGAAGAAATCTTTGTTTACAGTTTGTTTATCATTAACATTTTGAATTTTCAAATGAAAAAAAGAGAAATACGACAGACAACATGACATCGTATTTTTAGCATTTTCAAATGAAAAATAAAAAATCAAACGCGTTCCGTATGATGTCGAAAATCTATTTGATTCACAATATTTCATTTTCATCATCATTTTTGCTTAATTTTATTTGTAAAATTATTTTGTTTGTTTAAATAAATTTTCGTTTTTTTAATTTCTTGCATTTCTGAGTTATATTTTAGCTTCTGATGGGTTAAAGAATTAGATAGAATGTATATTCAAACTCAGTTTTATTCTTCAGAAATCTTTCATGAATCTTTGGTCACTGTTTTAACGAGTTAACTGTTGAAAAGGTATCAGAACTTTGATTACAACAGTCAACACCTTAAAACTTACGAATAGGCTATATTGCCGGTCCCGGCAAAATAACGATTCCTGCGTTATTTTGCCGGTTCATGTATATTTAACTAAATTGTTAAACATACAGTGACGCCCGGCACAATAATGAGTCTTGCGTTATTTTGCCGGCTCGTGTTTATTTAACTATAAATTACTTTTTTTTTATTATTTAAATTAATTTTTTTGTATTATTTAAAACTTTATCAAACGAAATTTTATTTATAATTTAAAACTTTGCCTGATTGTTTTTTTATTTTTTTTTATTTAAAACTTTGCCTGATTGATTTTAAGCGACAATATATTTTAAAATAACGATAAAATTAATTTTTACTTCCGGTTGATTCGATTAGGAGTGAACTCTTCAAAATTACGACTTATTTTATGATTTCATTGAAAGAACATTTTAAAATAGAAACTGTTTAAATCCAGTGATTTTCTGTATATTTTAACATTATCGAAGTTTTTCTTCATAAAGAAAATCAGAATTTTACATTAAAATCTTTCCTTTGTAAAGCACATTTTTAACAAGTTAATTCAACAACTTAATAACTTCATTATTTTTAAAAGTTTGGCTTTGGTTCAAGGATTACGAAGCAACAACTATTAAAGCACATTTTTAACAAGTTAATTCAACAAGTAAATGTTACCAAAGGCAACATAAATTATTCTTCTACCTACCTGTATAAGTTTATTTGTTTATTTTATTATTTATTTTTATTTAAAAAAATCATTTATCAAAATAAATAATAAAATAAACAAATAAACTTATACAGGTAGGTAGAAGAATAATTTATGTTGCCTTTGGTAACATTTATTTGTTGCTTATTTTTTTCTTTATATATAACTTTCCTTAATTTCAATTACTTAAATCGAGAGCAGACTTAGTAATGTTGGGAAAATTCATCAACATTAATTATATTATGAAAAGTAACTAAATAAAAATAAACTGAAAAGAAAAATAGTATTTTTTTTTAATAATAAAGGTAAAATATCTATTTTAAAATGATTGCGATTGTTTGGTTCATTTGAGCCACGCCTACTGGTGCACGTGGTATCTCCGGCTCCCGTGGCGGGTATAAAAAAGTGCTGCCGCTTCACAATGTTTGTTTGTAAAACAATTCAACCTTGGATTAAAATGTGTAGCAGTTGAAAATAAAAATTAATTGAATGAACGAAAATATTAGAGACAATTAGATTCTTTAGCCGGATTTCAGATGCTTGTGTACGAATGGGGTCCCAATATTTTCGTCTGCAAACAGCAATTCGTAAAGAAATTACATCAGATACGCTTTACAGCAAATGAAATCCGACTAGATAATCATTTAATTATTTTACTTTTAATGTTTTTTGTATTAAAAGCAGATATTTCTTTAACCGACACAATAGGGCAGGTCGATTTTATTTTATTTCTTTAACCGACACAACTGATGATGAAAACAAATTGTTTTTAAATATTTGCCCTTATTTATTTCATTACCTTTTCTTTCGCAAGGCCATAACAATTAGGTTTAAAAAAAAAAATGAACCGGCATAATAACAATCCCTTTACATTAGTAAATAATTATTGTGCCGGGCGTCACTGTATGTTTAACAATTTAGTTAAATATACATGAACCGGCAAAATAACGCAGGAATCGTTATGATTCATATCATGGAGAATGATTCAGTCACAAAATTATCGAAACAGTGGCATAATTCAACTAAACGTTGAATAATAACTAATCATCACACAAGAGAATGAATAGTTTCCATAGTAAAAAAATTTTTTTCAAAAAAAACGAACCGTAAACCGAGGTTTTAAGGGAAAAAAACGATACCGAAACCAAAATTTCAAAATCGCCCAACTCTAATTATTATTATTATTATTATTATTATTATTTAATGTAAAATCTTTGTGTTTTCAGGTTGTCTTTAGCAGATTGTCATGTCTCAGATGGTGAAGAATAATCCCGGAATGAAGTTACCTACAGCTAATCAAGGAACCATGCCAGTATCTCCTTCAGGTTAGCATTCTTTTTAATCTCTGTATAAAGAATCATTTTGTGTCAAAGTATTTTTTTTATTTGTATAATATAATTTATAGTAGTAGTAGTATGAAAATATATCTATGGCAAGTAAGCTACACAGGTGTTCATATTTCATTGTTGCAGGGAATAATCAGGCTAAGTGTCTGTACATGATTTATATATAGATATTTACAGATGGATATTTATATTTTTTTAATGTCAAACTATTTTATTTCAAATAAATCTTACATAATGTGAACGACAATAACAAAGTTTTGTTGCTGTCAATAAAGATGGCGTGTAACAGTTCAATTTATTGGCAGTAAATTTGGTTCACATATGTGTGTGTGAGAAAGAAGCAAAGAGACAGATACAGACATAGGTAGATAGAGAGGGGGAGAGAAAGAAAGAAAGAAAGAGTCAACAGATGACGATTAGAACGGAAGTGACGCCGCCGTTATTGACATAGCGTTGCCACGAACGATAGCCAGGGAGATGCGTTGGAACAACCAGGCTGACTCACGGGGCTCGTACCTAGACGTTGAAATCCTCCGTCCAATGTCCTGAAAAAATAATAGATAATATTGTTCTTACAAAGCAGATGCAACGTGGGTGTAAGGTCAACTTGAGCAATAAGATAAAAATACAGATGAAATTCATTTCTATTGGTCAACCTGCGTTTATTAAAATGTATCAACATTTAAATACATTGCATAATGGATGTGTAAGGAAGTGAAGATGTCGACGTGTTACTGATACTTTTGATGACTGGCGTGATGTTACATATACATCATCAAACTAAAAACATTCTTCCTCGGGTTTTCACATGTTCACTGATACAAAGTTAGTGTAGGAGTAATGCAATTAAAAACGGATAATAGAACAATATATTGGAATTTATCAATAGGATTAGTAATGATTAGGTAGTGCAGGGTCAGAATGTGTGTGTTAATAATTGTGTGTAGACTTCAACATAGTGTGTTAATAATTGTGTGTAGACTTCAACATAGTGTGTTAATAATTGTGTGTAGACTTCAACATAGTGTGTTAATAATTGTGTGTAGACTTCAACATAGTGTGTTAATAATTGTGTGTAGACTTCAACATAGTGTGTTAATAATTGTGTGTAGACTTCAACATAGTGTGTTAATAATTGTGTGTAGACTTCAACATAGTGTGTTAATAATTGTGTGTAGACTTCAACATAGTGTGTTAATAATTGTGTGTAGACTTCAACATAGTGTGTTAATAATTGTGTGTACATAGTAAATAAAATATACAATTACAGATGAAGGATGAATTTTATAGTGAAAATCTACAAAGTCGAGGCAGATTTCTATGGCCATTTTGTATTGACTTATGCCTGAAACAACACAGTAAATAAACAAAACTTGCAATTTTACGGGAGAGGGGGCATCTTTCGAAGTTATTTCCTTATTCGAGGCGGGATTTTTATAGGCCGAATGTCCTTCCTGACACCCACCAAGTGAGATGATGGGGGGCAGTGCTTTTATCAAAACGCCATCTCTATGTGATTGCCTACCGAGGCCAAAGCGCTCTTCACCTGCCCTTTTGGCTTTTGAAAAATTAGTTTTTCCAATAAGTCGTCAAAATACCACCATTTTTTTTTTTTTCGGAAATGAATATTCTTTCATATGCATTAATAAATAATAATCTACGTGATATATTTGAAGAGTTTTCAGCAAATAAAGTGATAAAAATCTTAACGCCATTAAATTTCCATTTTCAGTAACTTAAAAAAAAAAAAAATTCTTTTAAAAGTCGTTTACCACATGAGGAATTTTGTCATGAAATTTGGAAACTGATCAGGAGAGACATTAAACTCACTCTTTTTCAGGATAGAAATACACTGGTTTATTGGGGGGGGGGGGGGTCTTAAAAATAAGACTTCAACATGACGAGTATCGACCATTAAAAAAAAAAAAAAAAAATTGTACCCCAACTAGTAAATCAATCAATCTTTTTTACTCTTTTTATGCATTAAAATTATAATTGTATGTTTTCTCTTTCGGTAGTAGACATTTTTAATTACCCTATCCGAAAAAGTATTGTCTCTATTTCAGCGAAAATAAACAATTTGAGTGTTTCGCCGAGACTATTATTGCTAATAAATTCTACCAACCAGCAGCAGTTTATAGAATTAGCGATTTTTACAAACTTTGTTTTTGAAAAAATCAAAAAAGGAAGAAAGAAATAAATACTTTTTTTTTTTCTTAAAATTAAAGTTATGCGGTTTGTGGTTCTTTTATAAAATAGTGGCTCCTTCGAGAAATACTAGTTTTCAAATATACTTTACTTTCAAACTTGAATTCAAATCAGAAATGACTTTCTAGCTGCCGATTTGAAAAACAAGATTCTACTTTTTTGGGGCGATTACATGTGAACACCCTAAAAATCTTTAAAAACAAAAAAAAAAAACAATATCAAAAAAATAAGGCACTTGTGCATTTTAACATTCCGTGCAAATTTAGAAAGCCATTCTTAACATAAGAGGTGGATGCTGTGTTAACTCTTCCTTTGCTGCGAACAGACCTCTCCTAAAGTGAAAACAAAAAATGTTAAAATGCACAAGTGCCAAAAATAATTTAAAATTTAGTGTGTGTATGTGTGTGGATCAGCTTTGCATAAAATGATCCCCCATTTCCTGGCCATTCTTACCTTTTAGAGCAGAAGTTAGCCCTCTAAATTCTTTTGATATTTTTTCAAGCTGAAAAAGTTAGTATATAAAAAATAATTACCCTATCACTAACCCTAGTTTCGAGTGACAAGCCCACCTTCCCTTAAACGTGTCGTACCACAAAAAAAACTCTTAAAACCACACATAATCGTCTAAGGAAAAAAAAAAAAAAAAAAAAAGCAGGCCCTTTCCCCCCAAAGAAAAAATAGGATTTGTCTCCTATAGAAAAAATAGTTAATGCCCTAAAACGCTAGAATGGCCGGGAAATGGTGGATTATTTTACATTAAATTTATATGTAAAACTAATCCCCCACTCTAAATTCTAAAATGTTTTCTTTTTTGTTTTTTTTTTTTCTGCCAAGTTTTCAGGGTATTCACACATAATTGCCCTTAGCCTTACCACTAACCCGGAGTGGAAATCACCCCTCCTACAAAGATACCACACTTAATCATCTAGAAAATAAATAAAACAAAATTTAAAAAAAGGAAGACCCCCCCCCCCCCCCCCAAAAAAAAAGGCACATAGAATTTTATCTCCCATAGAAAAACAAAATTGATTTCTGACCTATAGCACTAGAATAGCTTTAAATAGGGGATTATTTTACATTAAATTCTAAAATTGTATTTTTTTCTTTTGTGTTTTTTTTCTATCTGCCAAGTTTTTCAAGGTGTTCACATGTAATTGCCTAAAAAAAAATTAGAATCTCATATTTTGGGGAGGCAAGGGGGTGATTTAGCGGAAGGTGTTGATCTACAATAATACCAAAGAAATCTTGCAATATATTCATTTTTAAACAGTCCTAGTATTAAATTTCAGTTTCTTATACATAAAATGTATTACAATTCAACTTTGAGTTCTCTAACTTCTTTATTTTAATGGATTCATGGTATTTTTAAGGTATTGCAGCATATTTATGTACATTTACTGCAGATTACTTGGAAACCATTAATTTCTGGAGATTCTGATTCCTTGTACAAAAATACATTTATATGGTAAATTTCATTGCTTAATCTTGTATTTTAACAAAGATATAACATTTTTACTGAAAAATTAGTGTAAAAAATGTGACGAAACGCATATGGTTTTAAAGAGGGAAAGTAGAATCTTTTTTTTAATTGGCGACTTGAAAGTCATTACTACTAGAATGCTTCGGAATTTTTGAAATGAGGGGTGATAATTTGTAGAATTTGGTATATTCGGACTACTGTTCTCATCTTGGGTGTTTTCATCATAACGTTTCGGCCGGTGTAACCTCCACAAGGACCCGTGGGGCAGTGGATATAGTACTAAGTATAATTCAGTTCTAAGTGACAGTCTTCTGAAGGTTGAAGGTTCAATCCTCAGTGCGGGCGATACGAAGAATTGCGAATTACTGAGTTCGACAAAGTACGCCTGAAGAAGGTCGGAGGTTACGTCAACCGAAACGTTGTGATAAAAACGCCCAAGATGAGAACAGTAGTCCGAATATACCAAATTCTATGAATTACTATTAGAAGTTTGAAAGTTGAGTGAAAATCAGTATTTCTTGAAGTATTTTTTTATAAAAGAACCACAAACAGCATTAACTTTTTTAAGCACAAAAAAGTATATATATTTTTTTTTCTTCAAAAGTCCGTAAACAAATTTTACAAAGCTTATAAAAGCTTTACAAAGTTAGTTTGTAGCTGCTGCTGCTGATTGATTGTTATATCAGTAATACTAGCAGCCATTGTTGACTTTCGCTCAAAAGGCGACATATTTTTTTCAGATAAGGTAATTTAAAATTACTACTACTAAAAGACAAAACAACATACAATTATAATTTTAATGCATAAAAAAAGATAAAAGATTGATTTAACAGGACCGGCGGGACAGTTATAAGGGGGGGGCTCTCCTAAAAAGGGGGGGGGCGGTTAAACACATGCATATATAACTTCATTATTGATGACCGTAAAGTGGGGGGGGGGGGGCTTGAGCCCCCCCTGGTGCCGCCGTCCATGTTTAAGGTACGAAAAATAGTTTTTTTAAAATGTCAGATACACGTCATGTTAAAGGTTTATTTTTTAAGATTACAAAAAAAATAATGGATCAATTAATTTTGTACCCCGACAATAATTGAAATTGATATTTTTACTGATTGTTTTCCAAGTTTCATGACGAAATTCCCCATAGATGAATGGTACGATATCTTTAAAAGAAAGGGGGGGGGGGGTAAAAAAAGTTACGTAAATGACGTTAACATTTTTATGACTTTATTTGCTGAAAACTCTTAAAATATATAATGTAGATTATTATTTATTAATGCATGTGAAAGGATATTCATTTTTGAACAAAATGATAGTATTTTGACGACTTCAGTACTTTGGTTTTTAAAATATGACTATTTTGAAATCTGTGATTATTCAAACTGTTTTATGGTCGGTGGGTATTTCTACTACAAGTTACAGGAAGATGATTGTCTGATTGAAGAAAGATCAGGTTTAATAGTACGATCGGAATTAGCTTTCTTCTTGTTCGGGCAGTTGTGACTACCCACTTGGTCAGATCGGGCTTCTTCAACCTCTCGTCTATCAGACATCTGTACGCAGTGTGATGATGTATGGAAGTTAAACTGGCTAGTGAGGGTTGAGGACAGGCGTTGCATGGAGAGAAATTATGAGAATGATACGATGGATGTGTAATGTGAGTCTTAAAGACAGGCTTAGATCTGATGATCTCAAAGGAAGATGAAATCTGGACAGAACAGGAGACTTTGATGGTATGGCCATGTTTAAAGAATGGATGAGAATTCTTGGGTCAGTAGATGGAGAACAGTTGAGGTAGCAGGTCCAGTTCACAGGGGAAGCACAAGGAAAACCTGGTAGGAAGTGATAAAAATGGACATGAGAAAACAGAATAGTGAATTTCTTAAAGTTGTCCAACACATACCAGCATGAACCAAATCTGATGATTGATTGGAGGGGGGGGGGCAGGTTCATACCTTTCCTACCTATATTAATGTGGAATGATCACAATAAATGCTTGAGGATTTTGATTCCATCATTTGCCACGGTATTCATTAGACCCCTCCAAAAGTTTGTTTGCAAATAGCTTCAAATGTTTCATTTTTGTAATATTATGGAATAAATCTGATTTTTTTGTTTTTGATAATATTATGAAAGAATTCTTAAGGGTCATTTCGATACAATAGGGGAGGGGGGGCTTATAAATAAGTATCCATCCTAATTTATGATGCAGATATTATCAATGCCAACTGAAATCGGCAAGCAGATTCCTATATTCTATAAAATGACAGTGAACCTTTGTTTACAGTTTATCATTTACAATAAGTATTTGTGCTAATCAGATTAAAAATATTCTGCATAAAACAACTCCCAAAATGCTACATATAGCATGCAACAAAGTAAATGTTATTCAGAATATGACAATCAATTTGTATATTTTCTTAATTTAAATTGAAATAAATTCTATTTTGCTTGGAATCTCAAATATTTAATGTATTTGAATGTGTAGCAACTCGCTTAAAATCAAACTATCTGAAAATATTCACAAAATCGTTCAGAAACTAAAAATAAAAAAAAACGCAATTTTAAATACTTATAAAATCACTTAAAAAGATAAATTATTTAACGCTAATTATATTCTTAATGAATTTCAATCTCTGTAAAGAAATCCTTATTTTTATCGAGTGTAAGCGATCAAGTTTCCTTTTTCTTTGAAAGATTGTTTTTCTGTCTGTTTAAAAATGTTGATGGATTTCAATGAGATCAATCCGCATTCAGTGTTCTAAAAGTGCTTGTACAAATGCTGAAATTGCTCATGCTCTTGCTAATCCTTGTAAACTTTATACCCCTTTTCTACATCCAGTTTCCATGATAATCTTTTGGTGTCTTTCAATTGATAACTGACTTCTTCTTCTTCTATCTTCTATTATATAAAGGGCAGTTGTCTGTATGTCTGTTTGTTTGTCTGTATGTCCAGCTACTCCTCAAAAACTACTCGGCAAACTGTCAACAAGTTGACATCTTTAGGACCGGACAACACCTGGGAGCATAATATCTCAAAATTACAACAAAAAAAAATTTAGGACCCAGAGGCTTCGGCGTTGTCCGGGAGAAAAGTGCTAAATGTCCTAGATAGAGCTACTGTAGTGTTTCTCTTCGAACTATTTTGCATATGAAAAGGAGGGGGGATCGGTAAGAGTGATTTTAGTAGTGCTCTGGAGGCCATCTTGATTTTCTAAATACTCGGCGTTGTCCGAGAGAAAAGTGCTCAATATCCTATTTTGCTTGCGGAGAGGAGGAGGGAGAGCCTCGGGCAACGCCGGGTACCCCTGCTAGTCTATATATAAAGCAAAGATGCTGTTTGTGTATCTGTTTATCCATGCATCAATTGTCAATGTTGCTTTCCAAGCAAAACCAATGGCATATTTGGAATCAGCAGGTTCCTACAAATGTTTATAAATGATAATTTTTTTTTATTATTATAATAATGTTTACTAAAAGCTTGGGTTATTTTTTTAACAACATTATTAGGACAGTAGTTGTACTATTCAACCCATAAATGGGTGGAATGAGATGATTCATACCGTTCCCAAGTTTATCATATTTAATAACCAGACAACACTGGGTACATTTTGTCGTTGCTTATCAAGTTAAGTGGCCTTGTGCTAAAAATGCTCAATATCAAAGAATTACGTAAATTTAATCAACAAAAATATAGAAGTAAATCGTCATAAGTTGTATAAGTAAAGGAGTTATCTACTCTTGTGTTGAGATAATAAACGGGAGTTATCTGCCCCTTATTACTATATAAGAAACGGGGGGGGGGGGGCAGTCGGTTACAATTTAGTAGTGAAGTGACAGATGTTGGAAGAGATATTTTCCATAGTTTACAATAGTGACTTGCAGTTTCAAACTTCAAACTATTATCAGGTGCGATACACATGAAACGAGCTGTCATAGATATTTAATTCTGTATCTCTGAACTGATTAAATTCAGTGATTTATTCATGTAAGTTTAGTTTCATTGTTTGTGAAATAAACAAATTAAAGCTAAGAAAAAAACCCGGACAGAATTACTAGCCGTGTTGCACTTTCTCCGTCACTTTTTACTCAATTGCAGATGCAAATTACCTGTTAATGTGTGTTTTCGCAGCAGTTTTTCATTGAAATAGGTTTCACTAAAGAGTACAGACATGTCATTTTTCTCTAAATGGCACACCCGAGTGCGCCCCAGAAGGTTCGTCCTCGCAGGACACCTCCGGCTCTATATGGGACGATGACGCACCCAGCGGCACTCCTGTCAGGTCGGTTCCAGCGTCGGGGGCGTCATGCCTGAAGCCTTAACTTTCGAGGATTTCAGCAACATCCCGTTCTTTGCTGAAAAAAAACCCAGCCCGTTTGCTAAGAAAATGTCAGTCTCTCGATTTCTAAAATGGTTACAGCGTAAGACACGCAAACATAGTTTTGCTGGTACGAGAACACAACGCCTAATATTTTTGGACAAAAACCAATTAAAACATAAAAATGATGATGACTGGCAGATGGTAAATATAAAACATGTACATAGAGAGAAAATAATATTTAGGAAACAATGAAGATGATAGCTTTAATTTTTTTTTATTTCACAGCAAATACAATGAAACTAAAGTTCCATAAATATTCAATTCCCTTACAGTTTATATTTTTTTTTTTTTATTTAACTAGCTCTACCTACACAGAATTGTGTGGGAGATTTAAAAAAATGGGATTTGGAAAGTTAAATTTAATTATGTTATCACTTAGTTTAATTATGTTATCAGTTAGTTTAATTAATAATTTAATGACTAAATTGTTATGAAACTATAATCAATTTTATTAGTGATGTTTAAAATTATGGGATGTAAATGAGTCAAGTGAAAAGACGAGTGGGTGGACAATGAGTCGAGTGAAAAGACGAGTGGGTGGACAATGAGTCGAGTGAAAAGACGAGTGGGTGGACAATGAGTCGAGTGAAAAGACGAGTGGGTGGACAATGAGTCGAGTGAAAAGACGAGTGGGTGGACAATGAGTCGAGTGAAAAGACGAGTGGGTGGACAATGAGTCGAGTGAAAAGACGAGTGGGTGGACAATGAGTCGAGTGAAAAGACGAGTGGGTGGACAATGAGTCGAGTGAAAAGACGAGTGGGTGGACAATGAGTCGAGTGAAAAGACGAGTGGGTGGACAATGAGTCGAGTGAAAAGACGAGTGGGTGGACAATGAGTCGAGTGAAAAGACGAGTGGGTGGACAATGAGTCGAGTGAAAAGACGAGTGGGTGGACAATGAGTCGAGTGAAAAGACGAGTGGGTGGACAATGAGTCGAGTGAAAAGACGAGTGGGTGGACAATGAGTCGAGTGAAAAGACGAGTGGGTGGACAATGAGTCGAGTGAAAAGACGAGTGGGTGGACAATGAGTCGAGTGAAAAGACGAGTGGGTGGACAATGAGTCGAGTGAAAAGACGAGTGGGTGGACAATGAGTCGAGTGAAAAGACGAGTGGGTGGACAATGAGTCGAGTGAAAAGACGAGTGGGTGGACAATGAGTCGAGTGAAAAGACGAGTGGGTGGACAATGAGTCGAGTGAAAAGACGAGTGGGTGGACAATGAGTCGAGTGAAAAGACGAGTGGGTGGACAATGAGTCGAGTGAAAAGACGAGTGGGTGGACAATGAGTCGAGTGAAAAGACGAGTGGGTCGACAATGAGTCGAGTGAAAAGACGAGTGGGTCGACAATGAGTCGAGTGAAAAGACGAGTGGGTCGACAATGAGTCGAGTGAAAAGACGAGTGGGTCGACAATGAGTCGAGTGAAAAGACGAGTGGGTCGACAATGAGTCGAGTGAAAAGACGAGTGGGTCGACAATGAGTCGAGTGAAAAGACGAGTGGGTCGACAATGAGTAGGGGTAGGGAGTACAGGGTAGATTTTGGGTAACGTCTTTGGATTTTGATGGAGGGTCCTTTTTCCAAAGTATTATACTACAAATAAGAGAAAAATAGCAAAAAAGATGGATGAAATTTCATCAAAAAAGATGATGGAATTTCACCAAAAATTATGATTTTCACACCTTCTTGCACTTGTGGCGCATTATAACCCCTAAACTAATGCTCAAGTTGTTTATATAGTTGAGGCCTGGTCTGGTGAAGGCTTTTAGCCATACTTTTCATAATTTTGGGATTTTGGGGCTGCAAAAATGCTCAAAAATGGCTTTAAAAAGTGAGAAAATAACAGAAAATTGTGAAAATCGCCCTATCGGACGTTTGGGGTCATTTTAACCTCTGAAATATTGTCTGTTGTTTATAAAGTAGAGACCTGCTCTAGTGAAGGTTGTTCAGCTATATTTTGCCAAATATTTGGGTATTGGGGGTCAAAAAAGCTATAAAAAAGATTGCCGAAAAAACGGCAAAAATAGTGAGAAATTTTTAGCATCTCGCCTTTTTGGACTTAATGACCTGAAAAAGAAGAAAATTTATCTCAGCAAAAGCAGAACTGCCAAAAATAATAAATGAATTCTCCACATCTGAATTGAAGCCAATCTACTACCATTTTAGTGGAACTGAACAGGAAAAATTATTTCCATTTAAATCAACCATTTTAATAATGGAGAATGAGACATTGTTTAGGTGTCATGTGTGAACAGAGGAATTTGATCTAAATGTTAGTCACTTAGAAATGGTTTAATTACTTTGGAATACCATAAATGTATTGATTAAATGTCCGTACTCCAAGGATTTGTTGAGTGAATGGTTTATCTTAACCGAAGATTCCAAAACTTTGAATTGCCAGCTTTGAGTGCATTGTATAATGTGCCTCAAGTCCGAAAAATGGGACAATGCATATTTGAAAAATAGGCTCTCATACCCCTACCCCTTGAAAATCATTCATTACACCATGTCGCAACTTTATGCACAACTTAAACAAGATTTCAGAGATTCCAGTGCCCCCCACCCCCAAATCTGATATGGTGTGGTCTTTACAATTTTCTGCTATTTTAAAAACTTTTTGAGTCATTTTTGAGCCCCAAATCCCAAATATTTTAAAATATGGCTGAAAAAACATTCATTATACCAGCTCAAGTTTATAAACAACGTGAGAAAGATTTCAGAGGTTACGATGTCCCCACAAGTCCAAGAAGGCGAGATTTTAACATTTTCCCGCTATTTTTGCCATTTTCGACAATTTTTGAGGTTTTTTTTTAGCATTTTTTGCACATTTTTGCAACCCCCATCCCCCCCCCCAACCGAAAAATTATGAAAAGTATGGATGGAAGCCTGCACCAGACCAGGTCTCAACTATATAAACAACCTGAGCATGACTTTAGGGGTTATAATACGCCACAAGTGCAAGAAGGTGTGAAAATCATGATTTTTGGTGTAATTCCATCATCCAAAATTGTGAAAATCCATTTTTTGTGGTGCACACCGCCAAAATTGCAAAAATTTCACTTTTATTGCTATTTTTCTCTTATTTATAATATAATACTTTGAAAAAAAGACCCCCCCCCCCCACCAAAATCTAAATACCTTCCCATTTACTTCCTACCCCTACAATGAGTTAAACAAAAATGAAAGCAAAATGACCCCTGGCTAATGCCAAATAGGTACAGCTAGTGTATTAAGCATTGGGTTATTTTGTTTAATGGTATATTAAAGTTGATGGACGTCTACTGCTGAAAAGTTTTTTTCTTAACATTTTTTTAACTTTTTTACACAATTATGTTAAAAGGACAGTAGTTGTAGGATTCAACCCATAAATGGATGTAATGAAGGGATTTCCCAAGTTTTATGTTCAACTTGATATTTGATTGGCCAGCAATGTTCAACTTGATATTTGATTGGCCAGCAATGTTC